>CM044442.1:74801457-74814726 GCA_024363595.1 Xenopus borealis | reverse complement strand
AAAAAAAATCAAATCGAATCAAAAAGTGCTTCTCTTTATATTGTTCTTTAACAAAACAACATGAGGCCATAAGATGATCAAAAGTTGAACAAAGGAGATCATGAGCAGAAGAACTTAAGGATAATTTCTGGACTGAAATTTAGATATTCGTGTGTGCTAATTATTGTCAGGGACTGATTTCCCTATTATGTTCCCTACAAACACGTGTACCTCTCTCCCCCCTTGCACTTACATGGCCAGCAGCACTGCTAATCCCCACAATCCAGTAGTAATCACTCCAACAGACAAGAGATTTAAACACCGCATGGTTATGTAATAAAAGGCACAAAGTTTGCCCAAGGGCAGTAACCTATAGCAACCAGTCAGCAGGTAGCAATCGCCTGCTTAAATGCAAGCATCTTATTGGTTGCCATGTGTTACTGCTCCTAGGCAAACTTAGTGCCTTATATTACATATACGGGTATAGTCTCCCACTGAAGATGCAGCCAGAAGGCAGCATGACTTCCTAGGCCCAGGTCTGTAGCTTTCCAACAAATACAGAACTGATTAGAGTTCCAATTATTTAGAATTTTTAAGCAGAAACAGAAATAACCATTGTGAAACACAATTATTATTCTCACCTTTTTGCATTCAATGCTGTCATCTACGTAGACACGTTTCAGTAGCTTTAATGAGTATATCGAGATTATTTTGGAGATATCTGAAGAGAGTAACTGAAATCCAAAATCTGAATCTTTCACTTTTTCAAAATGAAGGACCTGTTAAGAAAAATGTTATTATTTAAAAATGGAAAACTGCATTTTTTAAAACTACATTCCCATTACTCTGATTCATATGATGCCCTGCACTCACACACAAACAATGGGATCACATTCATGCTAGGTTTCACCAGCCAATGAATGGACAGAGCCGTGCCCTATTCTTTTTACAGATAGAATCTGTATTTTTTTACACAGTGCAGATTTTTAAAGGGGAACGATTCTGAAAATTAAAATTTAACATAAGCTTCAGCACACTGAAATAAGAACTTTTCTAAATATATTCATTTGAAAATGAAGCACCGTTTCTGACATAATCAAGTTTATCTTAACTATCTCTCTTTCAGCATCTGTTTCTCTTCATTCAGGAGTAGGGAGTCAGATATTCATTGACAGGTAGAGCCAATATATCTTATAGTGGGGCACTTTTTGTCTAGAAATTTAAATTCTAGTTTTTTTCCCGTAGACTTCAAGGTGATATTCCATGAGATAAGTTTTTTGGAATTGAGTTACATCTCAAATTGAATCTCATACATGAGTTTTCACTTGAGAAAATCTGGAATTGTATTATGAGATTTTTGAGCTTTTTTCATCTAATTGAATATGGCTCTTTGTCCCTTTTGTTTTTTACTTGGTAAATATATTTACATTCCTCCTTTTTTCGCCAATACGCGAATTTCTCTGGAAATTCGCGAATTTTTCGGCGAAGCGAAACGGGTGAGATTCGCCCATCACTAACAATGAAGTTATTTATTTTATGATGATCCATCTCTTCTCAGTCAGGTATAGGAGTTAAATCAAGATTGCATTGTAGCTTGCATTGTGAATAAAATCCCTTATAGTTCAATAAGCCAGTTATTTTTTTTGTTGTTCCAGCTGGATCTTCTTTCTTTTTATATCTCTGCACTTTGATTGGTCTTTCCAATCATTTAGATCTCTGATGTGTTAGCTGCAAGGATTGTTATGTAGTTTTACAGCAGGACATCTATTGTGCTGGTTTATTTTTTCTCATGTGCCATGAGATGGCAATGCAAGCATTGTAAACGTACTGTATTGTATGTAAATGAGCATACTGTGGAATATTCAGAAGGCAAAATGCTACAATATTCACAATTTTCTGTCTTTAAGTACATTAATAATGAACCTGTCCGAGCAGTACAGTTACAAATGGGCAAAATATAGTACCATAGCATTCTGTATGATAAACCATATAACAGAATAAAGTTCCACAATCTTGGCCACACCTTGAATTAATTAGATTTTTCATCATCTCAGGAAACTACCCAGATGCTACACAAAGCAATTATGCATTATTATAAGTCTCTTACTTTCTCTAGTTCACTTGCTGTGTTTCCTTGTGATCCCCTGTGCAGTAAAGCTAGAGAGGTGGAGATGCACAGTGGTGAGAAGACAAAATTATCTGTTGCGCTCTTCTCGCACAGTTTTTTGAAAATATCTACTGCCAAGCCAGTATTTGCTAGACGTAGCGCATCCATTTTCTAAAACTCAAAGAGAAATAAAGTTATTTAACACAAAATCGTCAGCACAGGAAAAATATTGAATTGATTGGTGCGTTTTTGCTCAACAGTACAGGAAATGACAACAATAAAATGGAATCTATGGGAGACAGCCTTCCTGTAATTCAGAACCTTCTGGATAACCGGTTTCCAGATAATGGATCCTATACCTGTACATGTGAAATACATTTAAAATGCTAATAAAAATTATTTATGATTGCCTAGGTTCTTTAACTTTCTCATTTTTACTTTTAGTGTTTACTTTTTTTTCTTTTACATTTTACAATATTTAAAAAAAAAAAAAAAAAAAGCTTTCCAGGTCCACTTGTCCAGCTATCCAGTTATACAGTCAAGCAGTGCTTGTTCTTTATTTTGCAGGCTTAAGTAACCCATGATGTGTATGAGGGTAGATAAAGACTAGAATCGATTCCTGCATTTCTAAGAATGTAAGACGTAACTGTGCTTTAAACAAGAAAGAGGAAATTACTAGGGAATAAAGTCCAAAGATATGCATGCCGTTTGCTACACAAGAATAGATGACGTGAGTCTTGGATCCCAACCAAGAGCCTCTGACAGTGGATTGGTATAGTGTTTGTGGTGAAACTGCATGGAAACCTGGAGTAGAAGACAGGCTAAAGTAGAAGGAAGCTTTGTATGGAGAATTAGGATCAGAAAAAGCATTGAAGAGGGAGAATTTTAAATAATGCAAATAAGGCAAGTCAGAAAAATAAGTTGAATGAGGTTTACACATAGGGGCAGATTTACTAAGGGCCGAATATTCGAAATGAAAAAACAGTGAAATAGTTTTTTTAAGAACCTTTTTGGATCGAAAATTGACCTATTTTGTTTGAATAAGTCCATTTTCGATTGCATTGTTCGAATTGCGCAAAATCCTTCGAATTCTTAGGAATTTTCAGGACAGGTTCTAGGAGGTCCCCCATAGGCTAAAATGACAATTCGGCAGCTTTAAGGTCGCAAAGTGGTGAATTAGAAGGATTTTAAAGGGCCAGTACTTCGAAAATTCTACTTGTCGCCATAATGTGGAGCCCATTGAGCAAACTAAAATTTAGAAATTTCACAGTATCAGAAGAATCAAATTTGCAACAATGATGAATAATGTTAATTTAAGTGTAAATGCATATAAATATTGAAATCAATGCAATATAAGCTCTCTTGGACCAAACAGACTAAACCTGATGCAGTGTTTGGGTATACAATAGCCACAATATTTTATCTGTAGTGACTGGAAAGTGTATTCGTCAGGGGAGAATTCGCGGTGAATATCTGTGTTTTGCTGCTGCCAATAAAACGTTGGCGCCAAAAATTTACGCCATCGTCAAAATTTGTGGTTTCTCGACCGCCAGAACTTCGCCCATCACTAATTATCTGTATATATTAGCCGATCTCAGCTTATATATTACAGCTATAAAGCAAGTGTAGGAATATAAGGACATAAGGTATGTACAGTATACTATGCATCATACCTGCATTAAATATATAGAATCAGCAATTATACCTAGACAGGCGTGACTGTGAAAATCTGTAAAACATTTTTCATTGTGCAATGTTGGACACACCTATTTAGTTAATTGTTCCTGCCCTGGAGATATTATACACATCACACCTAAAAACTCAAAATTGATTGTAGCCTGTTTGATGCATATCTGATAAATGGAGGAAAAAGCGAAATAGCCTTATTCACCAATGGGACAAACCTCAGGCGCTAAAAGTTTGTGTAATCTGTTACATTTCTTTAATACAATGCAGCATTTTCTCCAGAACAGAATGTGAATGCACACCAAATTTTTGTGCACAATACTAGGAGAAAAATATACAGCAATGTTTATACCTGCTAGTAGATGGAACAGTCATAGTGATATTCTGGAAATTGTGTTGGTGGGCCATTGCCTATACTTACAAACCTTAATTGTGTGAAAATTCAGTGATACAATTAAATTGTGGTGTCCTTTATTCCTCTGCACCCTGAGCTATGCATATACTGTATATTGCCTCATTCACTTTAAAAAGGCAATAAGTACCTGGAAAACACCATGAACCTTTAAGGTTTATACTTTTTAGAAACTGGCTTATTTTATTTTTACAGTACCATGTTTACCACTTGGTAAAAACTATTGGGCATTTCCTATTTAACAGTTGTCTGAATATTTGTTTCCATGTGTGATTTGCATCAGGGAGGAAGAATACAGATGGTTGATTAATGTGATTAATGTGACTGCACTACCAACTCATTGATTAGAGTTCAACTGCTCAAAGCAGTAAAACACATTGGTACAGTTATCTTATTTCATAAACAGTGTCGGACTGGCCCACCAGAATACCAGGAAAACTCCCGGTGGGCCAAGGTGTCAGGGGCCCTCATGCTGCTAAACTTTTGGCCTATTTCATGGCCATTCTCTATTTCTATGAGAACAAAGAGGCTAAATAGATGGAATGATTGATTATAACATGTAAAGAAAACAAACTAGGAGAATAGAGGTTGATTGTGGAGATTTAGAATATTGGTACTGAGAGTGGGCCCCTGGTCTAAGCTTTTATGGTGGGCCCCTGGTCTAAGCTTTTTGGGTGGGCCCCTGGTATCCCAGTCCGACACTGTTCATAAATGTGTTGGTTTGCTAAAAGTTTCCTGATAAATAAGAAAATGTCAAACAGCTGGGCTTCATTTAAGATTCCCCAGTTTCACACTGAGACATGTGTCTCACAATGGGCCAGATTCAGTTCAGTGAGAAAAAGTTTTCTCATGTGAAAATGCGTGGACGAGATTCAATTTGTGAATTCATTTCAGAAAAAGTTATCTCAAAACTCTATGGTGGTTACCGGCCTATGAAAAAATTAGACAGACTGGTAAGTAGGACCACCATAATGCGGTGTCTTGCCAACTTTGTGATTATATCTGGTAACAACAACCCCCCCCCCACACACACACACTTTTGAAAATGTATACAGGAGGGACAGTGCAAAAAACAATCCCCTCTCATTTGTATGTTATTAAAAAATATATAAGTTATACTTCCATGAAATGTAACATTTATTTTATTTATTTCATAGTTAGCAGGTTGTCACAAGCCTGGAGCATTGAAGCTGAGTGGTGCAGAGGAAACTATTTTATTCAAAGAAAAAGCATCTCAACAAGAACAGTCTTTTGTGTTTCATGCCAAAGGGGACATTTAACCATAGGCTCCTCTTGGAATTCCTTATTAGGATGCTTTTCCTCTGAATACACCTTTTTTTTTTTAACTGCACCACTTTGGCTTGAATTGTTCAGTCTTGTGCCAGCCTGCTAATGATGAAGTAACAGTTTCTGCAACTTCTCCTAAGCTAAAGTGTCTGGGGCATGTGCACCTGGGAACCCTATGTACTTTAGGAGTGCTATTGGATCGCCTTTCATATATTTTCTTATTTTACTTAACATTTGACTGCTCATACAGTGCTCTTTGCATTTTTATATCTCCTTTTCTTTACAAAATAATGTACTTCAAGAAGATTTTTTTTCTTCACAGTATTCTGACCACAGGAAACTTTTATCCAAGTACAAATGCTGAGTCTAAAAAGAGTAATGCACACATAACCAGTTTCTAGTAATTATCACTTTAGTAATGTCTGAGGCTAAGGTATCATCTTCTTTTCAACATTAACTCTTGGTAGGGGTTATGTACAGTTCTACTACTCCAGAAACTATAAACATCCCTATTCTGCTCCAGCATATTTACAGTAATTAGGGTGATGGCCCCATTATTAATAAACTAGCTGTGTGGCCACTTGGAAGTCCCTGTGCACAGGAAATTAAATTTTTTCTGCAACAAGTCTCTACTGTCAATCTGTAAACAATTATTGGTAAGTTCTAAAGTGGTGGATGTTTCTATGAACAAAAGGAAAACACAGAATGCAGTATTAACTTCTTTGTACATTTCAAGTCAAAGTAGCTATTCACATATTTTGTAAATCTCCACAAATACTGGTGATGATAAAATACTAGATATCAATGCAGAGTACAGAGTCAGTTTATTGGTCCTACCAAAGCTCATACATAGCTCTGGGGTGCTCTGAAGCCATTTGTTCATATTACATAAAATGTCTAGAAAAAGGTTTACAATAGGAAATAATAGGAAATATTATAGGAAAATAGGAATAACAGAAAATGAAACCCTGAATATACTGTCTGTAGCTATACATATATTTCTCTCAATGTCCCCACATATCCCTCATTAGGCAGACAAAAACTGGAGAGAACTGATTAGAAGGGCCATGAGGACAATGAAAAAGAATAACGTTCACTGTTATCTCCATCTCAAGCAAAGATATCTTAGAATATTATGCAAAGTGAAAATGATTATGTAAACAGTTAAATGGCTGCTCATGCCATAGATGCTAACCATGGTAACGATATATTTTGTATCCTAAACATATGAATTGTCAATATCATGATTTAATGGCAAACTGTAAAATATAAAATAAATTATCAGAGTGTTGTCTATACCCCTTCTAATTAATTCGTTTTATTATTCTCTGCTGGACAGATTTAATCTTTTTGCTTTTCTTTAGCACCAGCCATCATAGATAAACAATACAGATTTGATATAAACTTAATGATTTTACAATTTTAACAAACTGTCTGGTCTGGAAAATGCACAAATTTGGCTTACTAACCAGTTTTGTACTGGCAGTTCAAGAAAAACTGTTGGTATGCATATTCTTAAAATATTTTACTATAATGAGGTACGGAAAAAGAACTTTGACACCCCTTCCATTAAACAACATGATAGGTTCCCCCCTAAGGCCTAGAAAGACTGTGAAGCTTATGGGCCCTAAAAGGAGCTGTTACTGTTCTCTTTAATGGGTTAGAAATCTTATCAGATTTTTTATACAGTTGCAGTGTCCTTCATTTAAGTTATTACAGTATTTATAACATATGGAATAATATAGTTTTCACACGCAGGGTCAAAAATAATTGTTTAAACTCCTTACCTTGTTCTGCAGAAACAACACAAATTGAGCGAGAGAGCAGAAAGAACTTAATTCTAACGCTGAAGCCCTTAAAAGAGCTCAAGTAGTCAGTAACATTACCTGCATCAGGTGCCCCACCCAGTAACATGTAGAAAAGCAATTATGAGTCAGTTATTATCCAGTGCTCCAAAAATGATTATTATTGGCAGCTGCTACACTAAAGAAGTTGCTTAATATATCTGAAGCAATGCAAAGAAGCTTACTTTAGCAAAAATAGGATTAGTTGATGCCTGCATTAATTCACCAGATCCAGACAAATTTTATCACCAATAACTGTTTTGCATAATGAAAATAAAATGTAATTCTATGCAGATTGTCAATATCCATTTAGTAAACGTTGTCAGTGGTGTTCAAGTTATTTTTAAATGTAATTACAATTGTTGCAGTTTCATTTCCATCCTCTAGATTACATAAAGAATTACACATTCCAGAAGTCAACTTTCAGCAAGTGGCATAACAAGAGATGAAGCAGACACCAGGGAACAGGGGGGGGGGGGGGGGGGCTGGACTGTGGGGTCTGCTTCCTCTGTAGTTCCTCTGTAGTTTTAAGAAATACTCTCTCCCTAGCCCCTTTTCATACCATTTTCAAAGCAAGCAGCTGTTACAAGCGGGGTGACAAGGTGATGGGAGGCCCAGGTAGGGTATGCTGTGAAACCTGGCCCCTCCAATGATTTGTTTTTCAGGGGTTTGGCACACTGTTGTTACTCCACTGCTTTCAACCAAACTACAAATTCCCACAATGCCTTTTAAGTTCTGTGATTACCAGATTTGGGAAGAAGGAAATCTGGGGTGGCCATAAACAGGCTGATAAAATATGTAAAATCAGATAATCCAGATGGAGTTGACAACTTATTGGCTCTCTCAAAAGCCTGCATTACCATATATCTATTGGGCAGTTTATAAAATCTCATGAGGCAAGGACCACATCAGTGTTTTTCGCATCTCAACCCCTCCCTGAATGGCTATACATACCTACACAGTAAGGTACTAAGGTCAAACTGCCCGACCAAAAATCAAAATCAATGTCCTCAAGCCACTGAGTGATCATTGCGAAATTCAGCTCCCAGAATCCTCAACCATTCAGTGCTAGGAGTTGTCCTGCTAGGAGTTGTAACAGCTGGAGGGTACAAGCTTACTATGCACACTATAAATCATTGTTTGGCTTTGTGTGCCAGTCCGCATATTAATTAAAATATATTGTGTTAAAAAGTACAGAGACACACCCAATTGATCCTTCCAGAAAGCATTTTGTTCTAACTTGCTCGAATAATCCTTTTTACAATGCTTTCATTAACAAGATAGCATGAAGATATTTTAATAGCAGATCTTTCAAGTTTCATTCCAGTATAAGGAGGGAATTGTAAAATGCATAACCCATATGATTTTTACAGAGTGTAGTGGCAAATAATTCCGAGGCTTCTCAGATACTTGAAGGAAAAAGGAAACTGTAACTGACAAACATTCTTTAACATATTATGGTACACATAAAGGTAGCTGCCAAAATAAAGGCAACACATGTAATGCCTTTTTCAAATGCCATTCTAGTCTAGTACCAGTACAACATGGGATTACACTGGTCCCTCTTACCCAGAATGGGCCTTTGCTATTTGGAAGAGGAATGTGAGGGTGTTATTCAACTATACCTCTTTCACTGCTATACCAAAAACAAAGGAAAGTTTATCTGATACAGTATTAATCATGCATCAGGCAAAATGCAGTAATCCAAAGCCCACACCATGTGAAATCCCCATGGAGACAACAGAATTCTAGATACTCCCTCGGGATCTCTGGACAATGACCTGGATCAGGGAGTATACATAATCTTTATTCCTATAAGTCTATGATCCATACACTACAGGCCAGTCTTGCCTGAAAGGAGAGCTTTCTCCTTGCTATCCATCCTAGTTGGAGCACAGACTGCTCTTGCTCACAAGTTATATCTCCTTCACTTTCCTTGAAAGTGCAGTTACAGAGAGCTAGCCTGTCCTGACTACATCTCATTCACAGGCCCCTGCTCCCTGACTTCATCAAGGATCTCCACACCTTGTCATCCTCAGCATACCTTTCTTTGGGGGAACAGCAAGTAAAGTCTGCAGAAGTAAAGACACGTGCATGCACAGACCTCTCCTGAAGCCAAAGATTCAATTGTGTGCATATCACTCCTTCTGACCTCACTGAAATATTCTGCACATGAACACATCAGATTTTTGACACAAATCGTCAGAAATAGAGGAAAATCTTCAAACATCATGGTAATGCTTAAAATAAAACTATACCCCCCAAAATGAATACTTGAGCAACAGTTTATATCAAATTAAGTGGCATATTAAAGAATCGTTTCAAACTGGTATATATATTTAAAGGTCACCTATAGAGGCTAAAAAAATTCCCCAAACCGAAGGTGCGGGCTGATAGAGCCCGCATTCCGGTTTGGGGTCCAAGTAGTTAAGAAAAAAATTCCCCCTGCGCTGGCTTACTCGCACCGGGAGGGAGCTCCCGGTACGAGCCGCCATGACAGCTTTTCATTCTGCACATGGGCTGACATGGCTCCCTCCCGGTGCGAGTAAGTCAGTGCAGGCAGGGGGAATTTTTTTTTTAACTACTTGAACCCCAAACTGGAATGCGAGCCCGCACCTTTGGTTTGGGGAATTTTTTTAGCCCCATAGGTGCCCTTTAAGTAAATATTGCCCTTTTACATCTCTTGCCTTGAACCACCATTTTTTTATGGTCTCTGTGCTGCCTCAGAAATTACCTGACAAGAAATCTACCGACAGTCGAATTACTTCCCCTTTAAATTTTTATTAGACTGCCTAGTTCGCCAGATGAAAGCTACCAAATTGGGTTTTATTATTTTTGATCGAATAAAAAAATTTGATTGAATGGATAAAATCGTATTCGATCATTCGACCAATCAAATAGTGGTAAAATCCTTCAAATTCAATATTCGAATTCAAAATATTTTCATTCCCCAACAATTCCCAACTATTCCCATGGTCGAATTGAAGGTGCACGCGTGCACCAGTAACGTGCTGGCATAGATACGCCGTCTGGAGCGTGAGGTGGCACAAGTTCTTCCTGGACCTGCTCCACTGGGTCCTGACACCTACGTTGTTTGAGGAGTAAGAGTGATTGGAGATTGGGGGACGGAGCCCAAAATCTGGTAACATCTGAAAAAATGGGGAGGGGGGATTAACAGCTCTGCCTTTGGGGCCACTCCTTAACTGACTCCCCAGAACCATCTCCTCCCTCCCAAAGTGGAAATTTAAATAGAAAAGCCACCTTCCGCCCACTATAGTGAAGTGTGACAGGTAGTGGTCATCAGCCTCCTTTCTGCCAAGCAACTAGGGAATAAGGAAGGGTAGGGATTTAATTGGACGGTACACCTTCAAGTTATTCAACTTTAAGTATGTTATATAATAGCCATTTCTTTGTTCTTCATTATTTTTTTTTCTTATAGTTTTTTAATTATTTGCCTTTCCCTTCTGACTCTTTCTAGCATTCAAATGGGGGTCACTGACCCCATCTAAAGAAACAAATGCTCTGTAAGGCTAAAAATGTATTGTTATTGCTATTTTTTATTACTCAGCTTTCTATTCAGGCCCTCTTCTATTTGTATTCCAGTCTCCTATTCAAATCAGTGCACCACATTGCTGAAAGCTTCTGAGTAAAAAGCAAAATAACTCAAAAAACACAAACAAAATAAAATGATAACCCATTGCAAATTGTCTCAGAATTTCACTCTTTCAATCATACTAAAAGTTAACTCAAAGGTGAACAATCCCCTTTAAAGGCATAGCCACTATTAACCCTTTGGGCCCCTACACACATAAAAGGATTTTGAAAAGATGGGACGCCATTTTCTGTAATTCACAGAAGGCAGCACTGGGGGAAACTGCAGATGTTATAGATCTTGGGGGAACATGATCATATTTGTAGTATGTAGCAGGTTAAATAGGAAGTTGTTTCAGCAATGTTATTGCCCTATTTTGTGTTTATGGTTTGCCTAAGGAATAAAGTTTCTTTCAAGAAAGTACAACTTCTTAGAGAGGGAGAAGTAGACCAGTGTTACAGGAGACCTGACTGTGTTGCACAATATTGTAACCCACTATTACAAATTATTTTTGTTTACAAAGTGTTATTTAATAAACTGATGATTCTGCTCTCTATAAAAAATCTTCCAAAAAGATGTTCTTACTACTTTGTGAAAAACAACAGAGATGAGGTAAATGGCCAGGACAGGGAATGTCAGAAAATTAAGAGAGGTCTGAATTGTGAAAATGTCACATAGGCACATAACTAAGCCAGAAGTAATGGTGTGATGAAATACTGGACATGGCTGAACTGGGGTGACATGCAATCTGGGAACATAATTTCAAGGCTTTTGTGGTCAGATGTATCACAGTTCACCTTTCTTATCATGTGCATTCTTTTCATATATTTTCATGGCATTTTATTTTACAGATGCCTCCATAGGTGCTTTAAACTTCTCCATATCACAACCATTCATGATAAAGGCCTTATTTGTTTTATTTTAAGCTATCAATCAAATCCAGCAGCATTATCCCATGAGTAAACTTTTCAGACATTACCACCGTTATGGCACACACAAAGACACTGGTAATTATGGACTCATTGATGGTGGCAACCATTGTATAGGAGTTGTAGGAAACAAATCCAGGTAGAGCCACCAAAGCTTTATTCTCCTTTTCATTATTTCTGGAGTACTGCATGCTGTGGGCATATACTGTATCTTCTTTATAAAGTCTGATTTCTTTGTTCCTCCATTAACCCACTGATCATACCATTCCTGCAGGCGGTTAAAGTTATAAGAGTTATAGTCATATCGCATTTTATTATAGCTAAAAAAAATTGGTTACTCAACAATAATCAGAAGTTTTTTCACTAAATATATAACACAGATTGATTTAATTTTACACATGCATGTGAAAGAGAAAGCAAGCACCCAGCATTACAAGTTCAACTTTCAGAAGCAAAGGTGAATAAATACTATATTTAGTTAGTGATTAGCATACAGTTAATCTTGCAATATATGTCAAAATCTGCTCATCTTGTCAGGTTTTTGTCTGGTCTTTGTGTTGGGCTGCTCTAATCATTTATCTCTTTATATGTTTAAGTATTTTAATATTCATCTTTTCAAGAATGCAGATTTTGAACATGAGTTTATATTGCTTTTTATAGGACTACTACTGTATTTTAATTTTTATTGGTGTTGAGGGCTTGCTTAATATAAATGTTAACAGCACAGTATAAGATTATTTCCCCCAAGCTTCTATAAAGGCAAATCTTGCAGGTAGACCACAAACACCATGTATTCTTCATTTGTCTCCTATAGGACTTTTAAACTCAGTACTAGAAACCCGAAGGACTATGGTAGATCAAAAAAGGACATAAATCAGGGTCTATAGTGTCCCTTTGTTTTACAGTGTTTCATAATTTAATTTTGTTGACAATTTGGAAAAGTCTCCAAAAATCTTTAGGATTATATGTAAGTACTATATCTTGGGAATTTCAGGCAACTATACCTTGAAATTGCTTCACACCCTTTTTATTTTGATGTAAATTTCCTCATAACTTTGATTACATTTGTATTTCTTTCCTTAATTAGTTCCCATAGACTTGAATGTTTTTTGCAAATTTTCCCACAGATTTGTTAATTTTTTGGCAAAACTGGACAGATTCACTTATCAATTTCTCCAAATGACAACAGTCAGATTTGCTGGATACCTCAAAAGGAAAGTTTTGAGAGGGAAAGAAAGTAACAGAACAGATCTCTAATAGTGTAGTATTTTTAAACAATTATTTTTACAAATATTATATTTGTGTGCATTTTTTTAACATATAAATTTACGTGCAAATTTTTAACAACCCATCTGGATTAATATAATAACTTGATATTCAGTGAAAATCAAATGACGTACACCATATTTTATAAGTGTGTGAAAGATTAATGT
>CM044442.1:74753153-74776898 GCA_024363595.1 Xenopus borealis | reverse complement strand
CTCTTTTGAGAAATGGATTTCAGTGCAGAATTCTTCTGGAACAGCAATATTAACTGATTTTGAAAAAAAAAATGTTTCCCATGACAGGATCCTTTTAACTAAAGCATATTGGAGATAGATTTCTTTAGTATTAAAGAAAGTAAAAATGGGATTTTATTTTTTTGCCTTTACATCCCCTTTAAAGGAGGATGTAAGAAGGGGTTGAAGGTAGTTTAAGGAACAGTACCACCAAAAAATGAAAGTGTTATAAAGTAATAATATGATATATTTTTGTGCTGCACTAACAAACGTGGTGTATTTGCTTCAGAAACTCTACAATAGTTTATATAAATAAGCTGTTGTGTAGCTATGGGGGCAGCCATTCAAAGTTGAAAAAGAAAAGGCAAATAAAATTAGCAAACCTTTCACTGTCATAAGAGGTCGATAAACAGTTTCTTTGTTCGCAAATGCTATATTAAACTCGCACAAAGGAAAATTTGTTTGCGCAAATGCATAACTTTTTTCATTGCAAATATTTTTTTCCATTACTGAGTTTTATTAAATTCCACCATTAATTTGCCATTTTCACCTTTAGGACAATCACAACAATACTACACTACTAATATCATTTTATTTTAATAAAGTGATATGGTATTTGTTGTAGTATGACATTCAGTGAGTCTGTATTACACTAAATATATATAAGATGGAGGGTGAATCCCATGTATTTGAATATAAATCTCTCAGTATTGCTGTTCGTACATGAACTGTATTTTAGGATTCCTAGCTGAGGAAAACCAAGGGGTGGGGTTGAAGCAGATTAGAAGCACAAAAGCATACATTGATGATTAGCATTGCTGATAGTGGCCCCAGAGGGCTTGGATTGATTCCAAACACTCAGCATGGAATGTAGATGGCCTCCACATAGGGTTGCCACCTTTTCTTGAAAAAAATACTAAATGCTATATATTATCTTTTTTTCCTATAAATAGCATTGGGATCAACCATCAAAAATACAGGCCAGGCTGGTAAAATACCAGCCAGGTGGCAACCCTATCTTTACATGTGATATCCACCCCCAATCCAGAAGCATACTTGTAGGATAGTTGCTTCCTGATTAACATGACCCTATAAAGCCGGGGTCCCCAACCTTTTTTACCCGTGAGCCACATTAAAAAATAAAAAGAGTTGGGGAGCAACACAGGCATACAAAAACTTAATGGGCTGCCAAATAAGGGCTGTAATTGGCTATTTGGTGGCCCCTATGTGGACTGGCAGCCTACAGGAGGCTTTGTTTGTCAGTACACCTGGTTTTTATGCAACCAAAACTTATACATTCAATTATACTTTTTTAACCATATGCCTCAGACATGTGGGCCACCCATTAAAAAACAGGGACATGGCCTAGCAGTCTAGGGTAATGGTGTTACATGACATAACATTGCTGCTCATCTAGGGGAGCCCTGTATCTGAAATACTGTACATTTACTGTACATATACTGTAGAAATGAATTGATTCAGAAGCAGTATGGTCTCCTGTGGCGAATATGCTGCTGCAGCATACTCATAGGGCTTATTTATAGCCACAATTAAAACTGTGGTCCCTGTAAATAGTCCATAAACTTCTGTATAGTTGCCCTTGGCACCACTCAGTCTTTCCTGCCCTCCTTTCAAATCCAGAGATGCTGCACCTATTGAGGCAAGGGGACCCTAGAGCTACTGCCAACTCCTGACCAGAACATAGGTCCAGGGTCCCCACCATGTCCAGTGTCAATAGCTGCAGTACGCATGTGCAGAGGTCAGTGTCAGTCGTACACTGGACATCAGAAATTACACTAGTACACCCAGTTGTACTAATTTTGCCAAATCAGATGCAATTACTTGTGTCAAGCCCATGATACCCTGCAACAACACAGGAATTCTGGGAAACAATGCTGCATTGTGGGGATAAAATGGTGATTGCACTCAAAACTGCACTCGTGAATATAAATAAGCCGTGTTGTTCATATATGGTATAGCCCAATGCAGATCATAATTGTTAATGCCAAACAATTATTTTTTTTCTTTTTCTTGCCATCCCTGTAGTAGGCAATATACTGAGTTTTTCAACTACTGTGGTATTAAACAGAGAGCTCTTTGTTCTGTTTAATTAAATTCTTCTATGTACATTTGCCTTGAGATGATTTACATATTATGAATTGCTTGCACTTTGTCATGTACAGTTTCTTATTGCATATCCACCTTTATTTACTGAAGAGAAGAAGCTACAGAGAGCCAGAGAGCATTATTAAAACTCAATATTACAGTTCTGGAGCATCTCTAGCCAACTTTTGGCACATAGGGGTTTACTTGCAACTGCATTTATATCTTCTTTATATGAAAAGGTTTAAACCTCTATTCTCATACAATAAATACTTCTGGAGATATTAGAGATATTTTCAGGGTGGAAAACTGCTGATATTGAATTATTAACCATAGTAAAGAAATGCTGTAATATTTCTAACCCGGCTGCACTATGTATACACTTTTGATTTATAGCTTTAGATAAGGATATGGTTTTAATATTTCAGAGAACACTGCATTTTCACACACATACCTTATTATTAAATTCTGGAACTCAGGCAGTCCTTCAGAGAGAATATGCTTCACTAGATGTCTATAGAGAAGATTTATTCAGTAAGAGAATGTTTCCCAGCAGATCTTCCAAATGTGTGCTATTGTTTTCACAATTTCCTTTCTTCTCACGTTCTGCTACACTTTAGTCACAGTTTCTTCTCCTTGCCTCGTATTTATTGGTGTTACCTTGTCTGGCTATATCTGTTTCTGATCAGCACTGTCCACTTTGTGCTCTTCTTCTGTAGGCTGCTCTGGAATTATCAGAAGATGCTGTTTAGGGTTTGCTATTTATCTTATTCTTGGCTGCTGAGAAAGTGGGGATGGGCCATTTCAAAGAAGTGCAAAGTCAAACCACTCCCTGAATTTATTTGCTTAGTTTTAGGGCAGAACAACTCTTCTGCCTAAACTCTTGAAGAATAACAGGTCTTAGAACTTTCAGGGTAAAAAAATGCTCACTTTATATGAAACTATTTTATATGGATTTCATTTTATATTATTTTATATGTATGTATGTCTATGTATTCCATATTTACAACAACCTACATATTTCATACTGATAAAATGTTACCATGGCTATGTACAAATGGTACTAAAGTCCTTTAATTTCCACCTGCAATTAGGTAAAACAAATTTATTCCACACAATCTGTTATAATGAGCCCCAGTAGTAAAGCCTAATATGTACAGTCAATAACAAAATTACACATATTAACCAAAATCTCCAAAAAAGGGGTAGGTCTTATGTGATACAAGAACCCTTGGAAATAATCTTTAAAAAGTTGTCAAGTATGGAATATGGTTGCAGAAACTTAAAGGGAACCTGTCATGGGAAAAAATGTTTTTTTCAAAACAAATCAGTTAATAGTGCTGCTTCAGAAGAATTCTGCACTGAAATACATTTCTCAAAAGAGCAAACAGATTCTTTTATATTTCATTTTGAAATCTGACATGGGGCTAGACATTTTGTCAATTTCCCAGCTGCCCCAAGTCATGTGACTTGTGCTCTGATAAACTTCAATCACTCTTTACTGCTGTACTGCAAGTTGGAGTGGTATCACCCCCTCCCTTTCCCCCACCCAGCAGCCTAACAAAAGAACAATGAGAAGGTTACCAGATAACAGCTCCCTAACACAAGATAACAGCTGCCTGGTAGATCTAAGAACAGCACTCCATAGTAACCCATGTCCCACTGCGTACTAATCAGTTACATTGAAAAGGAAAAACGACAGCCTGCCAGAAAGCAGTTCCCTCCTAATGTGCTGGCACAAGTCACATGACCAGGGCAGCTGGGAAATTGACAAAATGGCTAGCCCCATGTCAAAGCCATGTCATTGAGAAATGGATTTCAGTGCAGAAGTCCACTGGAGCAGCACTTTTAACTGATGCGTTTAAAAAAAACCATGTTTTCCCATGACAGTTTCCCTATAAGGTAAAATGTAATAAAAAAGTGAAAAACAATAAAGAATTCAATTATGTATTTCATATAATGTTCTCATTCTCAGTCTCTTAATTGCACACTGCACAATTTTAAGAATTGCTTGGTGTCCAAGGTGTACAAATCTTTTGGAGCAAATACAACTTTTTCAGTTAGAAGTTTTATTACATACACTGAGCACTGATGCAAAAGATGAAATTCACAGTCTTTCTTCCACTATGAAAGTGGTCACTAAACAGTTGCTGGATTGCAAAAGCTATATTAAATTCATACAAAAACAAACATTTTCAAATCGAGATTTGTTTCTACATTACCAACTTTTACTACATTACCCGAATAATGCTCAATGTACAAAGTTCAGAATATTATTTATAAACAAAATTCAAAAACATGTAGGTTAACTATCATCAGAGAAAACTGCTGGTGCTAATTATATAATAATATAATTATTATGCATGATTAATAAGAGAATAACAGTGGTGCAAGCATTGATCTATGACATTGGTTTCTAAACTGTATTGCAGCCTCCACCTCCAGGGGTGGAGGGGCCTAGCCTGAAGTCCAGTTAAGGTGGCCATACATGCAGAGATCTGCACGTTTGGCGATGTCGCCAAACAAGCAGATCTCTCCCCGATATGCCCACATTGAAGTGGGTGATATCGGGCTGATCCGATAGTGGGCCCTAGGGCCCAACGATCAGATCAAAATGCATCCGAAACTGGCGGTTGGATCACAGAACCGCATACACGCACAGATGCGGCTGCGATCTGACGGGATTTTTTTAGTCTGCCCGATCGAGATCTGGCCGACTTTCAGCCAGATATCGATTGGGGAAGACCGTCGGATGGCCCCACACACGGGCCAATAAGCTGCCGACTCGGTCTGTTGGCAACTTTTATCAACCCGTGTATGGGGGCTAGGGTTGCCACCTAGTCGGTATTTTACCGGCCTGGCCAGTAAGAATGATGGTTGGTCTTTAGGGTAAGATTTGGGGAGAATGCCTATTTGCTCTCCTAGATAAACCTGAAAGCCCATCTTGAAGATCATTTCAAGAAATTATTTCCTGAACTTATTTTCAGTCCTAGTAATCTAGAAGCTATGACCGAATGACTGATATTCATTGCTTTTCAATGATTTTTATTTGCGTTTTTAAACTTATACTGAATAGACAACAAATGATATCAATAGCTTTATAAACATCTGGAGTAGAAGGCAGAGGGAGAGAGGTTTTAATCTTGTTTTTGTGCTGTTTTTGGTTTATATGTTCCATTTAAGGTATAATCATAAAGACAGGTACATAGGTTGTTTACTCCTGCAATATATTACTAAAACTTGTATTAGTAATGTTCTGCAGTAGCACCACTGTGAGTTTTTTATTTTACTCATATAGGTAGAAATTCACCTACTATTAAACTGCCTTAAATACTCTTACATACGTTTATCTATACACTGCATACATTGCTATTTTGTTGTATTATGGGTAAAACATGGGTCATTTCATAACATTTTTGCACATTGCAATCAATTTTGATGATTACTCAGTCGCTACATACTGATTTGGGATTTTATCGGCCCATATGTGGTGCCCACCAATCACCGATCAGCCCAGTTTGACCCAGAATGTGGGTGGTAAATGGAGTTCCAACCTGGAGACCTCAACCTACTGTCATTAACTGTTGACTTCAAAGAGAGCAAACAATGTCATTGTAGTGGGAAATGCAAGTAACAATAAAAACTCATTGTTGTTTCGTTGCTAACCAAATTTGCATCTAGGTTAGTAAATGACAGCTAAACAATATAATAAAAACATGGTACAGCGAGCACTGTGTGTTCTCTGAGATGGACTAAACAGCTGTAAAAGGGCTTAGCATGGCAAAATTGCTATACTCTGCCTACCAAAGGAAAGTAGAGCCACAGAACACAAATTTCAAATAGCTATAAAGAAAAGAACTAAGAATGCACTGAATCCATTATCTGTGAAACAAAAGGCATTGTATTTACTTGTTCAGATCTTTAAAATTACATGAGCAGAAGTTTTCAGCAGAACCAAATCTGCTGGTAAATGGAGCTTAGATCGGTCCAAAATGCCTGCTTTTGTGTTTTCTCAGGCCAGATCTCTGCTCTATGCACCTGCACTCAGATGAAGACTTTACTTGTAATAAATAACCCTTTTAGAATGTACAACTTTCAGTATTTGATTTGGCATTTGGCTGAATCCCAGCACTGGATCTGGGCAAATTTAGAGTTTATATATGGTCGGCTGAAAACTTAAATTCATGTACTTTCTTTTGAACAATAAAACACAACACATTGGGGGTCATTTATAGAGTTTGCGCAGCGCATAATTGTTCGCAAATGGTAATTTTGCCCATGCTTTTTCCTGAACGCTACAATATTGCAATACTGTGCCCGTCTTTCCGGTTTTTGCGAATTCGCATTGTGAATTAATTTTCGCAAACAACTCGCAAACAAGACGGGTCTTTGTGTGAGTACAGGCAAGGTTGCTTTGCGCAAAAACAGCGTTAACAGTAACTTAAATTCGCAATTTGCGAAACAGTTTTGCAAATATTTTCTCTGCCACCAAAGTTGTGGCGCAGAGTGTTCACAATTTGTGATTTTTGCCATATTTAAAAAGCTCCTATAGACATTTGCAATGTGAAAAACAAATTTGCAAATCTGTTTGCACACTCTTATTCAGCCTTTATAAATATAACCAGGCACAGGGCAAATATATTCACTCTGCGAACCAATCTGCCCTGCGCAAAGTTTATAAATGACCCCCATTATGTTTCAAATATGATAGATGCAATGCATTCGCTCCCCACCCAACAGACTGCTGATAGCCGTCTGCCAAGCATCCTGGGGAGTCACCCTGGATCTCTTTGGGCACAGAATATAAATTTGACCTTTGCTAGGCCCTTTCTCTGCCTACAACGGGTTTTCAAGAGCAATCCAACCACTCATACTGTCTGATCTCTCTGCAATAAAACTGCACCTTGTATGCTGGCACTTTAAAGTACCTCTGTACAGCTACCTGGTTGTCTTTCTTCATTACCATGTGTTAGATATGCAGTAAATACAAAGTGTTTACACACACACACAAAGTCAGATGGATAACAGGGTGATAGAGGTTCAGAGCTTTGCAATAGTGCAACTACCAGTGTGTTGCAAGCATCCACAAACATCAGGCAGAATATAAAGATGTGCAGCCACAAGTTAAAATGACCTGGTGGGACATTCAGATACCTGTAAATGTTTCTGCTCAGTATAACTCTCTACCCTGATAGAATAGTTTATAATATATTTTCATTTTTTTAAGTTGTGAGTCACTGTGGCATTTACTGCTGTGGGTCACTGTAGATGATTTATGCTTTCAAAGTTGGCGCATAGGGCTCTCATTTTGTATCGGTGTTAAACATCTTTGCCATATCAAGACTACACACATAATATCTGCCATAGAAGCCAAAACAGTAAGACTGATTAATAATCAGAATATGCAGACTGCACTGGGTCTGTGGATACAAATCTCTTCACAGTTGCCGGCTGCTCTACAGGGAAACAAACAAATCTGCTCAAGTTCTGGAAAGTTCTGGGAAGTAAAGTGGAGAGCTCCCCCCTGCCGTTTGAAAGTATGATGTTTCCCTGCAAAGCCGTTAGGGACCATCTGATGTTTCCTATCCACAGCTGTAAAACGAAGGAGGAATTTCACTGCATACAGTCTGGCTTATTATAAAAACAGTAGACATTTTTTAATTAAAGTATATTGGAGATAGATTTATTTTTCATTAAAGAAAGTAAAAATCGGAATTTATTTTTTTGCCTCTACATCCCCTTTACCTGGCTAAGGAGAATCATTTGTTTATGTTGTGGTGGTAAGCATGTTATCTACCAATGTTAGGTTATATTATATCTCAGAACAATGTAATGCTGGTAACATTATTATCTGTCACTTTATCAGTGTAATGTCCAACAGATAACTTGTGTCTCTCAGGCAGATGTCCTGTTGTATTTTAGTATAGGAGGATATAATTTGCTGTTCTTATATGCAGATAAGATAAAAAAAATACCTAGCGAATCTGCATAATGGCAATTGCACATTGTTAATCAGGAAGGCACCATAGATATCTCCTAGATCCTGTTCTGTAAATTGCATCAAAGTGATTTCAGGAATAGCAAGCAATGGGGGGTGCTTTAGGGTGATTTTGGAGTTCTTCCTGGATAAACATAAAGGAAGGATAACTGGCTCCTGATAAAATGGACCTTTGTGTGTGTGTGATGGGGACATTAACATTACAAAATCCAATAGGGCAGAGGGTGATGTATAATTTGGTAATGTGCAGTGCTTTATGTTGGTGTTATATTAATCAGGGATAAGTATTTTGGTAAACACACAAATGTAAGCATGAACCCTTGTGAAAAACTCACCAATATGAAACAGTGGCCCAGGTGCTCCAGTAAGAGCTATTGGGCACTCCAAAAATCCACAAGCAGGCCACACAAAAGAAAGCTAAAAAATGAAAAAACCTCAAGCTGCCTTACAACGTTCATTTCCATCTGACACTTAATCATAGGATTAAATGTGTAAAAGGCCAAACAACAATGGGAAAAGAGTGGAGGGAAGACAAAAATCTTGAATAATTAATAATAATTAATTTAAAGGAACAGCATACCCTGTAATGTTAGTCACACATAGATTGCTATGGATTACTATGAATACCGCTACCAATGTCTAAAAGAAAAATCGATACATGGAGATAATCAGAAAATTATTCAAGAAATTGTTATTAATAATAACAATTATATGTAAACATTCAAACTATATGTAAAAAAGGTAAGTTCACATATATAAGGTCAGACATGTAAGTGAAAAGTTCATAAGTATCATAGTATATAGTATTGATAAGGTGTATACAAATTCACATCAGCCAATAGGTAAAGAATAATTTAGAGAGAGAAGGGAGTGAGACAAAATTAATTGGTAATAACTGGACACATCAAAATCTGAATTCATCCCATTAGATACTGTAATCTGGTACCAAAAGTAAATATTCAGAAAACCTCACGTTAAACAGTATGTGTCGCATGTCAAGTCACCACCTCTGTGGGGTATTAAAACCCTTTCTTTTCCATGAACCTGAAAACAGCCCAGGTTCTCCAAAGTACAGAACAGGAAGTGTTTAGACACATTAGTAGTCTTTGTAGTCCAGATGTCAGAGAAATGTTCCTGGATACGTTCTTTTAAACTGAGTGAAGTCTGCCCCACATACTGCATACCACATTTTTACATGTGATTAAATATATAGCATTCTTAGTATTGCAATTGATCTATTGTTCTATCCCAATAGGACATTTGTGTCAAATCATCTAATACTAAAAGGTTACATAGAGGAGGCAAATGCTTAGGCAGCTGGTATAACCTCGGATGGCTAATAATTAAATGCAATTTATTTCCTTTCTAATGGTAAGTATTTCTTTATGTGTAAAACTGGTGTAAACTGGTGACTGATGGCATACATGTAAAATTGATGAGCTGAACCCTCTGCATTGCTACCCAATCAGCCTAGGACTTGTTCACAGCATTCTGGAGATCCATGTGGGTGGCCATATTGTACAATATCAGTTTTCAAGCACATGCCGTTTATAGGACCAAAAAAAGAAATAATAAAACTATACATTTGAACACCAACAAAAAAAATGTGCTTTTTTATTTCCTCTTTACAAGGCAGAATTCTATGCTATATTTAGAAATAATATATTAGTATGGTGATTTTCAGGGGGTTACTTACTAATACCCGAAAATTTCTCACTATTTTCTCACAACTACTTCGACCAAACTCTCATGCACATTTTTATGTATCAGTAAATTTACTCGAAAAATCTGGAAAAAATACAAAATTAATGTTTATCGTATTATTTTACGAAACCCAGATCAAGATATCTTCCGGTTGTAAAAGGAACATCTGCCATTGACTTCTACATGACCTCGGCAGGTTTCAGAGCACAGTGCACAGAAAGCATAGGTTTTGAGTACACTCTAAATTATTTCTCTATTTTAAATTGTTTTTAGGTTAATCAAGGAAGCAGCAATGAAACCCACTCTCCCTGTTTTCACTTTAATGTACCCTTCTTCTTGCTTAGACAATTCAGTGTTAGTTAAAAGATAACTGGCTTTTGTGTAGACAGCTAGGACTGCCTAAGTAGTTAATAAAAATGTCAGCACAGTCCAGTTTAAAACCTTTAACAATGCCAGGACCTTTCTAATGTGGATGTACTGAGAATGTAAACAGGGCGAGAAAAAATGCTGAAAAGAAAAGCAAGAATTTGGATTCATCTGTAGTGAAAATGCCAACCCAACAAACACCCTAAAGTAATGGCTGCATTAGACTACATTTATGTGTAGTGGCATAACTAGACTGAGCTGGCCCCCTTGCAAAAAATCTTCAGAGGGTGCTCCGATCTCCATGCTCCCCAACCAACTCCACCCATTCTTTGCCCTGTACCGACTTGCATTCTGCTTCCCCACCAGAGGTAAGAGAGCGCTGGGGAAGTAGGACTTCTTGTTAGCTATAGAGGAAGCAGACCCCACATTCCTGGCCCCCCCTTTTACCGTGACCCCCCTGCCAGTGCTCTGCACTGCAAGTGGGTGGATCTTACTGTTAAACACATTGGAAGCAGCGGCACTATGTTTCCGCACTCCATTATTCTGTGAATAATCAAATCTTTTTTATTTTGTACATCAATCCGACGTTTCGGCCCCCATTAGGGCCTTTTTCAAGGATCCTTGAAAAAGGCCCTAATGGGGGCTGAAATGTCGGATTGATGTACAAAATAAAAAAGATTTGATTATTCACAGAATAATGGAGTGCGGATCTATTCTTCATTAATGTAAATACACATTTAGATCCAGCACCAATGATCAACTGAGAGACGGATTCTGGATTAGAGTGCGGCTAATATATACTGTATATGATTATTATAGTACTTCATCACTGGTGGAAGATAATTTATGTTACAACTGTCCTGCCAGAAAACTCCACATATTACATTGCATTTATCCTGGCCAAACAATCCACTATCTTTATAAGAAAGAAGAATTCTGACTGCTAATGTGAAAATGACAGATAAAGAACCCACCACAGCTCAGCCCTATCTAAATCTTGCAGCTTCTGTGTTTCTAGCAACTATTTTTTTTTGTTAAACAAACATACCCTTGTTTTTACTTGTGGACAGTTTCACTTGTGAGCAAGTAATGGCTACTATTATCCTATATTTTTTATAGTACTGACCAGTGATGGGTGAATTTGTCCCATTTCACGAAAAACATTAAAGTCAATGGGCATAAAAATAATTTTGATGCGCCTCAATTTTTATACCAGCGTTTATTTTGCCCAAATGCATTAAAGTCAACGGATGCCCGAATAATTCTGACGCGAGACAATTTTTATGTGCACGACTATTCTGAAGCTCCCAATTTTTTTGGACATGCCGGAGTTTTTGGCGGCAAATTTTTGCTGCAATTTATTTGCCCATCACTAGTACTGACATATTACATATCACTTTATAAACATAATATATGGCTCACATCAGTCCCCGACTCACTACCAAAGTGGAACGCAATCTAAAGCCCATATCACATTTATACTGACAATGGTTATGGGTTGTACCCTCTCTGGGGTCACAACAGTTGTAGTCATGGAATCCAGGTTAAGGTGCTATGCAGCACTACATTTGATGCAGATCAAGTACAGCTAATCAAAATACAGCTGAAAGTAGCAAAATGAATCAAGGGGCAGTAAAGTAAGATACCCAGGTGAAAGGAAATGAAGTGCACAAGCGAAAGAGACACAAAAATGAAGCTAAAACTGTTGGTTTTACAGTAACATTCAGGAGTATTTATGTAGTAGACCCATATGTATAATAAACATTTGTATACACCTAGAAGCTGTTGTTATTGATAACATTTATTATAATTGCTATAGCTAAATGTGTTTACGTAGTCAATGAACAGGCATTAATAATATACTGTAAAAGAAGTAAAGTACAATACATGTATGGGAACCATTATCAAGAAACCTGTTACCCAGAAAACTCAGAATCTCTCAGTCCCGTAGACTCCATTTTAAACAAATAGATCAAATCAAATGATTTATTTTGTCTCTGTAATAACAGAACAGTAACTTGTACTTGATCCCAATGAATATACAGTATAATTAATCCTTATTGTAGGCAAAACAATCTTATTGGGTTTATTGAATGTTTGAATAATTTTAAAGGAGACTTAAGGTATGGAGATCCAAATTATGGAAAGATCCCTATTTATTCTGCATAACAGGTCCCATACCTGTATACATCCAAAAGGCAAACTATGACTTTTTCATCTTGTCAATTTAAATGTATTTAATAAATAGTTGTTTGGCTTAGACAGTGCTGGAGCTATATCTATTTTTTATACAATACTTTGGCTACTTTGGTCACATACACAAACATACAAATTCAAGTAATTGTATGAAATAATTTGCATGCATAGGTTTGAATTGAAATTGCTTGTTTAATAGCTGTTGCTGCTTAGCTGATTTATCAGTATTATATTATATATATATTATACATATCAGTGTCCTCTGAAGATGGCCCAATAGCTTTTATTTGGCACCATATTGAGCATATTAAGCTATTGTTATTCAAACCTTCAAGAAGGCACAGAAATAGAGTTGAAGACACATATTACAGCTAAGTGACTGGTGCAGGTCATGGGTATAATGTGTATGTATACAAAGCACTATTATATCTGCTAGATTTCTACATACAATGTGCCTAAAGGGGACCAGTCACCCAAAAAGTATTCAGAATCCTATTATTACATTAGTCAAGCAAAATGAACCTTAATTACACTATATAAATTATTTGACTATTCTTTCCTTCAGTCTGGGAATTCAAAATGATAGCAAGCAGACAGGAGCCATTTTGTGGACACTGTTATTAAGGCAAGCCTTGCTTGCATCATCACAAAATCTTGTTTCTGCACTAGAATGGGGGACCCAATATCCAGCCCCATGCCCTGGCTACACAACTAAACGGTGAATAGAGCAGGGGAATGTGGGCAGTGCAGTGACATCTATGAAGCGCTGAATGGAAAGTGAAAGTAATTGTCTGCCCCGGCTCTGTGCCTAAGGCATAGAGGCGGGGCAGACAGTATTTGATTGACAGCTGATATTTTTAAATGCGCTTACAACAGCTATGAATGATTTTCTTTGGATTTCATGTTTAATTTGAAAAGGACTTTTATTATACAGCTGTAGGGACCTATAGGTTTAATGTGCCCCTATGGTTTTGATTCCCTACCCTTCCTCCTGTCTCCTTAGTTGATGGGCAAAAGCACATGTATCTAGTTTACCATTTACATATCTGTGTAATTGTCCAGGAGGCGCTCTTTGGCTTCTGGTTGCTGAACCAGCTGGATGTTTCCAGGACCCTTGGTTAAACAAGGCCCAATAAAGCCATGTTCCCTAGGACCAGTACCTCTGTAGCGATAAGTTGGGTAGCAGGGACCCCGTGAATGAGGCCAGCTAGAGATAAGTTACTACATGTAATAGTACTCTCTAGGCAGGTTAAGTAGTAAGAGCATCTTGGCTCCAACTAGGAGGGATAGCAAGGAGGTAGCTCTCCACAGGCAAGACTGGCCTGTAGTATAGGGACATAGCCTAATAGGAAATTAGGGCTAGTGAGATTCTGAGGGTGCCTCTATCCAGGTGTGATGCTATCGCCTCAGGAAGTTCCAATGTGCTGTCTCTGAGGGACATGTTATAACCATGTCATGATTATCTGCTGGGACCTCTGTGGCTTGTAAGTATAACCCTGTGGATCATTTGTCTCTGACAAATAAAAGTTTTATTCTGTTTGACTTCAAGAACCGTCTGACACTCATTCTTTTCCTGTTTTAGTGAACCAGTGGGAGTTGTAGTTAAACTACAACACACCTTTATACTTCCATTTGGCGAAGTCCTAGCCTGAAGTGTTAGGGGCAAATTTACTAAAATTCCCCAAAAATCCCTCATATTCCCTCGATATTCGATAAGCATTATATTTATACATTACGTATAAATATAAAAATAGTACATTATTTATTTCCCCTTTTTAATGTACTCATCTACATCATTATTGGATAATATGCAGAGCCCTGATGTCAACTCATCTGAACTTCAACTGTGAGCCAGGCCTGGTGGGTGCAACTTCTGAAAGCTGTAATGTATGTTTTCCTACCGGCAATATAAACTATTGCTGGCATTTTATAGGAGATTTGTCAGCCATGGTAGTGCATGGGTGACAATTCTCCCCATATGCCATTGACCAAAGTAAGTGTTGGGGAGGGAAAACAACGGCCTCCATTATAAAAGCGAGCCCTGAAGTGTATAAGAACACAATTTCTTTGAGCATGTCCTGATTTAACTAGCAAACCGATATCTGGAGTGAAGGGCTAGGCCATCATGCTGTGGGGCAAGACAGGGCCGCCATCAGGGGGGCACAAGAGTACCGGGCCCAGGCCTAAAGGAGGACCCGGCTGTGCTGCAGTATTTGAAATAGCTTGGCCCCCAATGGCAGAGCGAAAACATGCCGCCTCTTCGAGAGTCCTGAACCACCGAAAAGGTATAGTCTGGAACTGTCGAAGTAACGAAAAGAGACGAACTGTCGAAGTCCTAAAGCTGTGAAAAGACCCAAAGTCAAGAAAAGAGTCGGACTTGAAGTCCTGAAGTCGTGAAAAGACCTGAAGTCATGAAAAGAGACAAACTTGAAGTCCTGAAGCCACGAGTTCAGTTCCACTGAACATCAATGTTTCAATCAATTTTATTTTTTTTTTTTTAAGTCCTAGCCACCAATGTAGTATTTTAATATTCTACAGGCCCTTGCCTTTTTTTTTAAAATATTTTCTGGGGCTCCAGTTTTTTTTTTACTTTTAAGAGGGGCCCTGGCACCACTTTTTTTTAACTTATAGGGGGGCCCTGACCATCAATGGTTTTTATAACTTGTATATGGGCCGGATGTGGGGTAGGCTACAGAGCAGGTACATGCCTGGCGCCCCACCAGCTTTGAGCCCTAGGCACGTGCCTATTCTACCTACCCTTTGGCCTGCCCCTGTGTGTTGTGGTAATGTAATCCTTAAAGCTTGGTATTTCCCAGGATTAATCATTAAACCTGATATGGTACTAAATGTATCACGATTATTAAGAATGCTGGGGACTGAAGTAAGAGGTCAGGTTAACATCAGAAGAAAGTCATGAGCAAATAAACATTGTTTACGGTGATATTTACCTATTGCCATTCCCAAAATGTAAACATTCTACCAAATTTGTTTTGCAAGGGTTTGGCTATTATAAACCTTATGGGATTGGGGGCTACCCTGCCTAGTGCCTCTAGAAATTCCAACCAGGGCTCCCATGAACCCTTTTGGGGTGATGTACAGAGCATTAATTACCTGATGGAAGCTCTCTCTCAGAATCTTTATCTTTCCAGAATAAAGGCTAAACATTGCCAAGACATTGAATCAAATGACTTACACATAACGTAACATAGGAGAATACTTGGGTTTCCATTTGTATGTAAAAAATTTATAAAGTGTAAAGGCCATTGTATATGGGAGCCTAGGCAGACATCTCACTGGATCCTTTCCAATATTTGCAAAAAGAAATGTATTAACGTAATCAGCCAAAATTGTAGATACAATTTTGATATCTATATTCATCAAATATTCATCAAAGATATCAGTCTGTAGATTTTACAGTCTATAGGATCAATAACAGGAACAGCATCTCCCACAGACTACATTTTAACCAAAAAATCAAATTACAATTTTTTAATATATTAACTTTTCTCTCTGTAACTGATCCCAGCTATGATATAACTGAAGACAATACTATTGAGTTTAAATAACCTTTAAATAATTTTAAAGTAGACTTTAGCTATGGAGTTCCAAATTATTCCAAAAAACCAGGTCTCAAGCATTATGGATAATTGGTCTTATACCCGTACAATTTATGTTATCTATACTATATATCTATAATATATGGCAAATTTGGCTCTGCTACTATATGCCAATGAATACAAATATAGTTTTATACAAAATCTTTGTTGAGGAAGAGGCTGCTCTACCTTTTTTTGAGTCCACATTGGGTCCCACTCTGCCTGAAAATTAGTCTGTGTAAATTTTGTCTCAAGTCAGAACAAATTTGTGGACCATCATTGGTGGAATCGTCATAGCACATGTTTTGCCAGAATCTCAGTATCTGGTTCACACTTCAAACATGCACCTGTATATATATGGGCCCTTACACACAGGTGTTTGTTACCTGCGCTCCCC
Source organism: Xenopus borealis (assembly GCA_024363595.1). Classification (NCBI taxonomy): domain Eukaryota; kingdom Metazoa; phylum Chordata; class Amphibia; order Anura; family Pipidae; genus Xenopus; species Xenopus borealis. The sequence goes on along the minus strand of CM044442.1, from coordinate 74,760,520 downwards.
TGCGTTCCGTTTTGCTGCGTTCAGCCGGAGGGGAGCGTCTCCATTCTTTTCAATCATGTTGTAACCACGAGACGCAACATGCATCTGACACGTATCTCGTGGGTACAACATCATTGAAAAGAATGAAGTGCGTCTAGGCCTGCGCTCCCATGCGGCTGAACTCAGCGAAATGGAACACAGGGGAGCGCAGGTAACAATCGCCCATGTGTAAGGGCCCTATAACATACAAAAAATGCAAGCATGACTACTAACCTCTAGTGACCAAATATCAAACGATGCAGGAAAGATACCGTAAAGTAGAGGAATGAAACACTGTGATTCTCAGTATGTAGGGTTTTAAGACATTTAGACTTGTATACAATTTGATCAGTTCCATATTAATTTAAAATTAGAATCCCCAAAGTTATTTCTCAGCTGTTAAATCAGATACTGCAGAATAGTAAACAGCAATGTCAGGAATAGGCTCCAAACATGATTTGATATGATAACTATGTATACATGTATAAGGGGATCATGCAATAATTCATAATGCATTATTTACCAATAGGTTTTCCCAGCTGACATGAGGTCACCCATTCTGATTAGAAGAAATGAGGTTCCACCTAAATATTCGGAAGGGGTTTTTTACATTGAGAGCTGTGAAGATGTGGAATTCTCTCCCTGAATCAGTTGTACAGGTGGATACATTAGATAGCATTAAAAGGGCTTGAATCGCTTTTTAGCAAGTGAGGGAATACAGGGTTATGGAAGATAGCTCATAGTACAAGTTCATCCAGGAACTGGTCTGACTTTTGAGTTCGGAAGGATTCCCCCCCCCCCTCTGAGTCAAATTAGAGAGGCTTCAAATGATTTTTGCCTTCTTCTGAATCAACTAGCAGTTAGGCAGGTTAAAATAAAGTTGAAAGGTTGAACTTGATGGACGTGTGTCTTTTTTCAACCTAGCTTACTATGTTACTATGTCAGGAGTATGTGGATGGAACTGCACAGTGCTGCACAGATACATGACCAGAAGTATGCAATGATGCAAATAAAGGCAAATGATGTTGAACATGCACATATGAATGAATCTATTGATGCATGCGCACAAATGAATGCGCCACAATATAACCACCATGGTACAGAGGGGCCTCTTATAGATACAACAATATTACTTGCTTGAAAAAAAACTTCTTTAACTATACTTTGGATGTTTAATACATGGATGTTCAGTTTTAAAAGAAATGTAAATAAATTAACTGTAAACTGGAATGCTCAGAATGCATATTATTAAATATGCATACTGCTACCATAATGAATCTTGTTACAAAATTGCCACATGCTGCTCAGTTTCTGACTGTGCTCCAGTCAGTATTAAATTCACACTTTATTATGCATGTTGAAATTGTTAAACTCAGAGAAACTCTGAGTTAGTGGTGGAATGCCGTGAAACTTGCAAAGCATAAAGTCTATAACTTGAATAAAGAAATGGAAAATATGTAAATAAGAGCATTCCTCAGTGCTCCATACTAGTGCATTCCTTGGTGCTCCATACTTTATTATGTATACATAGGGGTAGATTCATGAAAGAGTGAAGTGAAGAGTGAAGTTCCACCACTAGAGGGAAATTCCGCAGCTCTCCATTCATTTCTATGGGATTTTGAAAGGCGTATTTATCAAAGGGTGAAATTTCACTTCACTCATTGATAATTAGGCCTTTCAAAATCCCATAGAAATTAACTGAGAGCTGCTGAATTTCCATCTAGTGGCGGAACTTCACTCTTTGATGAATCTCCCCCATAGACTTTATTGTCACCCTGTTGCTCAGCATAAGTGTAGCAAAGAAAAAAGCTGCAGATAGTAGATGCTTCCATGATTTCATTATTCCTTTCCTGATCCAAAACTGAGCAACATCAGAACATTTTTTGTTGTTTTTATTAATTGTTTGACTTTCAATTTTTCTTTAAAATGAAACTTAAATTGCAACTGCGTTTACAAAGGTTGTAGGATCATGTCATGTAATAACCACAATGTTTTGGGTGGTATATCTCTACCCATCCTCTAGTAGCCCGCAAAGCCGCTGCTAGCATTATTTTTCTAGCCAAGTTGTACTGGCTAGTGAGGAAGTCATCCCAAGTAAATATCAGTACCTTTTGTACCTGTTGCTTTTGAATCTGAGCTGACAATCAATTGCAAACTCACTGAACAGTTATGTCCCAAGTGGCCCCCTTTCAAGTACCTGACTAACTCCATGTTCTGGCTATTGTGTTAGAAATCTGGTGACTCAAGTCTTTATACATTACATTTTGTCTAACTATATTAGAAACATTTTTTTATTTTGCACAGCCTATTTATCATTTTGGGGGGAAAAATATGGAAAGCAATTGGAAAAAGTCTTTGTTTATGGTGAACAACTGAACTGAAAAAAGTGTTTGGAAGGTGAACAACCCTTTTAAAGGAACAGCAACACCAATGTATTAAAGATTTATTGTTGCTGTGTGCTAGTAATACTGATGTGTTTGCTTCAACAACTGCATGGGGGCAGCCATTCAAAGCTGAAAAAGGAGAAAAAGCACAGGATGCACAGATGATAAGCTCCATAGTATACAATGGGACTCCAGAATGTACAGTATCTCTTATCTATTGTGCATCATGTGCTTAACACTTTAACTGCCAAGCACGTATATAATACGTGCTGGCAGGGAAAAGCTCTAGAGAAACCCCTAGACAACGAGCCTAGGGGGCTGCCATGCGGGTCCTGCAACAAGATTATTGCAGGACCCAACTTTTTACCTACTCCTGTCTCATCAGTCTTCTTCCTGCATCCTTGACCCGACCATGGGGTAAATTTATCAAAGAGTGAAGTTCCGCCACTAGAGCGAAATTATGCCGCTCTCCATTCATTTCTATGGGATTTTGAAAGGCATATTTATCAATGGGTGAAGTGAAAGTCCACCCTTTGATAAATACGCCTTTAAAAATCCCATAGAAATGAATGGAGAGGGGCAGAATTTCCCTCTAGTGGCCGAACTTCACTCTTTGATAAATATACCCCTGTGTGTGATCAGTCCCGCCCACTCACTTCCTGCCGCGTGTCTCTGTGATCCTAGAATCTCCAACACTGGTAAGGACTCCTTCTTCTTCTAGACACGGTAAATGCCCCTTATTTTACCCATATACACACACATACATGTAATTAGACATACATACATGCATTTACATACACACAGAACAGTAGGTAGTTTTTTTTTAGAGTTGTACAAACATGTATACACAAACACACATTAATAGGGTTTTTTTTTACTTTTTTATTTTGGGGTCCACATATGCCAGCTGCTTTGGTATATTTATGCATATTGGGCATCAAACTGTTCAGTAGACCTTTGACATCAATATTTAGGATGTTTTACAATTGTATGTAAGAAATTGGGTGAGATAAATGTGACCATTTGCAATGTTTTTAGGCGATTTTCAGAAATGTCATAAAAACCGCATCTTTTAGTGTAGCATTGCAGTATGGCACTTTGGAGTACAAAGACATAATTACCTGTTTTTGATTCGTCAGAATGTGTACTTTCCAAAGATATATGGTTTTGGGGGATCTTTGTGCTGTTAGGAGGGTCTTGAGGCAAATAATTCACTGTAGGGGTCTTTGCTCAAAGAAGGCAAAACGGCAGAGTGGAGAAAATTCATATGCACTATTTTTATTTGGGGTCCGCACATGTGGTCCCAAAATTGCCACATTTAGGAAAGATTTGCGGCTTGGTGCTTTGGGGTAGAAAGACATGCATACCCAATTTACATTCAGGGGAATGTGTACTTTTTAAGATGCTGCAGGGTGGAAGTTTTGAGGTTATTTTTGGAAATGTCCCCAAAATGTCCCAATTTAGGAAAGATTTGCGGCTTAGTGCTTTGGGGTAGATTCTGGCAATGTGTACTGTCTGAAAATATATGGTTTTCTGGGGTGAACCTACTGTTAGTGGGATGTTTGGCCTTGAAATCTTGAATCACTGCCATATTGGCTGGCAGTAAAAGGGTTAAATGTCTGCCCCATGGATAAACAAGAGTCTTGTTTATATAAACTCTAGTTGTGTTTCTACAGCAAACACATCAGTTTTACCAGTGGAGGCCAACAGTACATATACTGTAATTTCTTTAAAACACATTTTTTGTTGTCACTTTTCATTTAAGGAGTAAGAGTAAGTAAGAGAGATGTAAGCAGCTTTTGATTTGAAGAAGTCTTACAGAGATGAGGAAGTCAGCCACTCTTCTTACAATCACTCAAGTACTGTATTACAGGGATCATGGCTACCATAAAACCACTACACTTTAAAGCTAGATTAGAATAACTTTTATTTTTTTATTGGAAACTAATGAATGAAGCCTTCCCTCTTCAAATATGTAAGGTTAACATTAGAGAGCTCATAAATCATTAGAATAAATGAGTACATTTTTTTGCTCACCTTCCTCGAGTTAGTCCAGTCTCATAGTAGCAACTATCTTAAGCTGACGTACCTCCCATTTAGTATAGATATGTGAGTCCAGGAGAACTAAACCCTACAAATGAATAGGCTAATAATGCCTTATTTTATATACTTAACATATTGCACCAGCAGAACTCACATGCTCAGTGGGTTCTGGGCAGCTAGAATAGAATAGTATAGAATAGAATTAGGCTAGAAAGGTTGTATTTTTTATACTAAACATAAACATTAACGTACTGCGCCACAAAGCCTAATCAAACAAATGATTTATGCTTTCAAAGTTGGCCACAGGGGGCTGTCATTTTGTAACTTTGTTAAACATCTTTGCAAGACCAAGACTGTGCACATGCTCAGTGTGGTCTGTGCTAAGCTTAGGGATCGTCATAAATTATCAAAACAGCACAAGTCAAATAATATCTGCCAGAAGGTGATACAGCAAGACTGATTTATAATCAGAATATACAGACCGCACTGGGCCCTGTGTTGTCATGTAATCTAATGTGGAATTTAAAGTTTTTGTATTGTTTAATACAAACATTCTCCAACTCTGCAGAACCAGTGTCTGCAGCAAAATAATCCTCCAAATAGAATCCCAGTGTATCTGTTTAAATCTGGCTCCATGATCTTTGTCCCTGCAGCTGGAGTTGGAAACAGTAAAGGGCATGTGAAAGCAAAAATAATATCCAATACAAATCTCTACAGTGAAACAAAGCTGTTGGAGTTGTGAAAGGCGGGGAAGTAATGCATGGGCTCCCCCTGCTGTTCATAAGTATGACTGTTTCGCTGCCCAGCAGTTAGGGACCGTCTGACAATTCCTATCCACAGCAGTAAATGAAGGGAGACTTTCACTGCATACAGTCTTGTTTCTTATAAAAACAGTACCCATTTATTAATTAAAGTATATTGGAGATAGATTTCTTTTTCATTAAAGAAAGTAAAAATGGGATTTTATTTTTTTTTGCCTTTTTTTGTCCTTTAAGGCTGGTGGGCCAACTTGTGCCAAAATCACGTTTGTATCTTGTTCCTGACTTTATCTCCTCATTAAAGTGTAGTTACTATGTAAACTGAATATAGGAACAGATACACTGATGCAGATACTATACTGCTACATTGTTTATTCGCAACAATTAGGCCTGATATAATTGCTGTGTTTGATATACGTATAACTTCATTTGAGCTAAGAGAGGCCCAGACCAAGCGGCATATTTATCAAAGTACATTTTCTCCTAATCCAACTCTGTCAGAATTGGCCTTATTTGTCACAGCATATCATATTTACTTAAAATCTAAGTATGCAGTTGCAAGCATAATGTGGCAATACTCCTTGGCATCAATTATCTGTTAAAATTCACTAGTGGATTTTTCCTATAGGATTGTAGCAATATTGTGGAGAATTTATGTATGTGTGATATTAGAATGGAGGATATAGTAGATAATGATTTGCACAATTGGCCTCTCTATCTTTATAATAGTAGTTTGCTAGCCTGAACCAGTAATATTCCTCTTAGAAGAATTGGGGAAGAATTTATTCTTGCACTCTTGATGAATTAGTGAATATTCAAAATTTCAAACTGGAGAAATTTTGACCTGGTGAAAATATGTGAGAGATTGTCAATTCACATTTAACTTGTTGCACATGTAAATTGCAGCTAGTGTGGTGAATTTTCATTTACCCCTTTAGAAAATATGCCAACAAATGTTGCATGTCAAACATTATCTGAAACAAAAACAAAAATAATATAGAAACCTCTGGTCTAGAGCCTGTCTGTTTCAGTGGTTGGACCTAACCACAAGGAAAACAAAGAGGTCTTTTGAAAGTATAGCAACTAGCCTTTTTTCTTGCTGAACTGATTAGTTTCTATCTTTAACTGGACCTGTACATAAGGTACATAGATAGGTCAAGTAACAACTTTATAGCTCTGTACCAGACCTGATAAAAAATGAGGAGGTCCATTCACAAAATGGGAATTAGCTTTCTCTTTTAAGAACTAACAAGTTCATCCTAATAGGGTGGCAACTAGCTTTTAGCCAAGTGAACTTTATAGAACCAAGAAACCCTCTCTATAATGAGCTGCTCCTTATCTGAAAGCCTAAACAAGACTTTATCAGGGAAATGTGAGGGGTTTGTTTATACAGAGTGCTTTTCAGTAGAATTTTTTTTTATTGTGATCATATGAACAGGAAGTAGAATGGGATTTTACTTTGCTCTAATTTTAGGGCAAGAAATCATATGAACAGGAAGTAGAATGGGATTTTACTTTGCTCTAATTTTAGGGCAAGAAATAAAAACACATTTCTTCATTATAATAAACAAAAAGTTACTATAGCTTTATTACTTACTAGGGTTGCCACCTGTCCGGTTTTGACCCGGACAGCCCGGTATTTTGAAGGGCTGCCTGGGTCAATGCTTCCTGCCCGGTTTTCCAAATAAGGAAAACCGGGCTGGATTAGCTTGATTGACGCCGCGATCGGCCAATCAAAGCTCCGCCCCGTGACATAACAGGCCCGCCCACCGACGTCACGGGCCCACCCCCCCCTGTCCGGCTACAGCCACAGGGAAAGGTGGCAACCCTAGGGTATACTGTCTGTTTACTAGGATGAGCATTAGCTGTCTCTTAAATTGTACTGTATCTCAATACCAGGCAAAAATAGGAAGCACAAGCATTTGCTTAAAGTGGTTGTTCACCTTTAAATTAACTTTTAGTATGACATAAAGAGTGATATTCTAAGACAATTTGCAATTAGTTTTCATGTTTTATTATTTGTGGTTTTTGAGTTATTTAGCTTTTTATTCAGCAGCTCTCCAGTTTGCAATTTCAGCCATCTGGTTGCTAGGGCCCAAATTACCCTAGTGACCATGCACTGATTTGAATAAGAGACAGGAATATGAATAGGAGAGGCCTGAAT
>CM044442.1:74719600-74735848 GCA_024363595.1 Xenopus borealis | reverse complement strand
TTTCCCATGACAGTTTCCCTTTAAGAATGGGCCTAAACTACCTGCGACTAGTTTCAATTTAGTAAATCACAGTAAGCGTGTTCAGTACTTATTCCATGTATAATTCCATTTTATTACACACAACTTAATTTATGGATTTATGTTAACGACATCTGGTATAAATTTCATGTCAATAGCCCATTAGAAATATATTTACTGAGAAAAAGGTTTGTGTTCAATACTTATTTTCCCTGCTGTGTTTGTGTGTATAAATATAATAGGAGTGATAAACTGTAGTATGTGTGTGTGTGTGTTTATTTTTAATTATTTTCATCTTGAAACCTCATTTTAGGGGCCCTGTGAAATTTGGTGAGCCACAGTGACCTTGTAAAAGATTGTAATTTATTTGTATCATTTTTGCGATTATCGTTATTTTTTGGCACTTCCACTTATTTATTCATTTTTAAGCATTTAGCAAATTTTCACTTAAATCTGTTAAAAACCATGATCTATTAATGCATGCTGCTTTCTCTTGCAATTTATATCACTTTTTAGGCAAGAGGACTCCTTGGAGAGGAATACTTTTGTTTGGACCTCCAGGGACAGGAAAATCCTATCTAGCCAAGGCTGTAGCAACAGAGGCAAATAATTCTACATTCTTCTCAATATCCTCATCTGACCTTGTTTCAAAATGGTTAGGAGAAAGTGAGAAGTAAGTATGTTTTCTATTAAAAAAGCAGCACACTTTCAGAAATGTGTTTAGTGCTTCCTAATATGTTAAATCCTTGTTAACATATTTTATAGAGATCATTAAATGGGGGGGGGGGGGGGGGTTGGGTCAAACCCAGCTATTGTTTCACTGTGTGGACAGATTGGGGTTTTGCAGTCTTTGCATTTAGAAAGCAACAGCTGTTTTATCACTACATTGTCATACAGTCATGAAAAATATAGTGTGCCCATATGGACTGGATTGTGTTTCCCAATTCCAGTTACTGCATAACACAGGTTTTTTTATAGTCCTATTCAAACAACTAGCTGCACAGTATCTGGCAGTGACTGCAACAGATCCTTGATCACTGCAGTGAAATTCAAAACCAGGAACAAATACATGTGGATTACCCAACAGCAGTCCACTTATGGGCAATCCTTTTCTTATTTCCTTATTGTGCGGGTATACAAAAGCGTACACTGGAAGTAAATCCTGAGGCCAAAATTTGGAAACAATGCTTTTAAAAGGTAATTGTTTCCTTGCCTTGCTCCAACATAATTGGGCATCTGTATATGTTTGCCTGTAGATAGTTCCATCTGTTCATTCTCGGAGCCCAGTGTCACCAGGAGAAGTTGAGTGACAGGTGTTTTTTGAATAGTATTTCTATATTCATTTTGATAAAAATATATGTTCTATAATATAACAATATAATAATATATTCCATGACATTGAGCAAGTGTATTTTAAACAGATTAAAGCTCCAAAGATTGCATAAGTGAGCATAGTTTCTGTACAATTGGTTGATACTAATAAATAGGATAACGATCACCAAATCTTCTGAAATTTCCCAGCTACCCCTCTAGCATCATAGGAAAGTTTAATCATAGGTAACATTTTATAAAAAAGGTTTAGCCAATAAGATAGTGGGTGGAGCGTGTATATAAACAGAATCTTGGTTTGTGATTGAGGAAGCAACTTATCTGTGAGTTGTAAAGTCATGTAATCATTTGAACATGTCGCAATGTTGAGCCAGAAGCACTCAATACAAGGGCAAGACCAGGTTAAATGTAAGTAATGTGCTTGAGGTTATTGAGAAGTCAAGCAGAGGATCTGTTGGGTTATATTCTAGAACAGGGCTGTCCAACTGGCCTACATTGTTCACCTGTTCACACTTCATACTAAATGCTAATTGGGTACCAGCACTGTGTCACTGTATGTAGTACATCTTTGAGTGGTCCTGATAGGTTTCCCTTACTCCTGCTCTATTCTGCCTTCCCTATGCTCCCTGTGTGCCCTGCCCTGCCTGTGCCCTGCCCACGGAAAATAAGCCTGGTATTTGTTCTGGGGATTTGTTAGCATTTGAAAATAAATGGTTATGGGCCCCTAAGAAGTTTAATCATGTGCTGGGGGGTGCTGTGTTATCCACAGGGGAAGAGGAGGCATATGGAGTGATAAGTGATATCTGCAGTGAGCACCAACCACAGAAGTTGGACAGCACTGTTCTAGAAAATAGGTTTAAAGATATGCTGGCATGACCGAATCACCATGCAGATGTTTTCTATTTTTTTTCTTGATCTTGGCATTGTATGTTTAACTGTATGTATATTGGGCAACATCACTGTAACGTGGGTCTCCATGTTAATAAATATGCCCTTTGGTGTCATGTTTTAAGAGGCATAGAAGAAAGGCAGTCCCTGTTCAGTAGAACTTAAAATCAAAGTCTTTCTTGTTGTTTTGACACTCAATCACAACAGTGATGTCCAAGCTTAATTGTGAGGTCTGCAATGAACCAGTCTGTCAGTAAAGCTAAGCTGGATGTAGCACAATATTCCCATTGACCTGAGTACAAATGTCAACCGTATACCTGCTTAAAAGCTGCTTTAAACCATTAATGTCATTAAACATATTACATGTTTAAACTATGCAAAAATTTTTGCTTAATAGAAGAAAACACATTTATAATCAACTTCCCTAGATTAATTAATTAAGTCTTATGGCTTTAAAAGTTATAAATGTGATTGCTATTGAAAGCAGCACTTGCTTAACTCCTGGCAAGACAGGTCTGTCAATCCATTGGCTTGTGACTTGTTACATTGTTTCAAAATCCAGTAGTGATGTACGGCCCAGCCCGATAACTGCAGGTTGGGTGGGTTCGGGAAAACGTTGCACGGTTCTTCTGGGGCGGGGGCAGTTTGAGCTTTTCTCCTGCTCTCCCTGCCCACCACCATCAAATGCCGACTTCCGGGTTCGTCTTATATTTATGCTGCGCCTGCTCGCCCCTGCCCCTTTTGTGATGTCATCAATGGGAGGGTTGGTGCAGGTCTATAAAAGCAACCTGGAAGGGGGATGCGGGCTAAGGGAGGGTAGTTTAGAGTCACTTCTCAGATGATCTGGAGCAACTTCAATGTGCAACCATCTTGGTTGCCTCTGCCATGCCCCTCTCCAACAATCACTGCTTTCTATAGTAATTCATATTTGCAAATACTTAAAAACCATATAAAACTTGTAATGAATGTATATTGCAAAGTTGTTTATAACTGTTTTCTTTTAGTATGCAACTATGTATTTGTTTGGATAAACATTTCCTTTAACCCTTTCTTCTTTTTAAAACAAATGCACTTACATAAAGGTAAAATAGGTTTTGATGCCTAAGCCTAAAAACACACTACTGTGGCTCTCGGAAACTTCCTGTGCATATTATTATTGGTATAATAAATAATATATACTAATAACAATGACAAATGTGTCTTTCAGATTGGTGAAAAACTTGTTTCAGCTTGCCAGGGAACACAAGCCATCAATTATCTTCATTGATGAAATTGACTCCCTTTGTGGGTCAAGAAGTGAGAATGAAAGTGAGGCTGCTCGACGGATTAAAACAGAGTTTTTGGTCCAGATGCAAGGTAGGAAATACATTTCTTTTAAAGCACAGAAGGTTTTTTTTTTTTTTTCTTTTATGGCAAATGTATAAAAGGTAATTTTCCCCCTTTTTTACACAAACCTGTTCAGTTGGGCTTGTATAGAATAGGTACATAAACACTGCCTGATCCAAACCCTCTCTTATTATATTCCTTTGTGAAGTAATGGTGTCTATAAAGTCCCTCTGGAAAATGCAGAGGGACTTGGTCCCAGACTCCATCACAATTCAACAACGTTGGGGTTGGGTGCATGAAGTAGCTCAACAGTCTTTAGGGGTATCAAAACTGTGGAATCTGGATTGCATGTGTAAAAAAATAGAAAAAAAAATTGGTTAGTGTTTGTATATCGTTTTTTCCCACCTTCTTATTTGATTGCGTAGGTGTAATGATTAGCCCTGTGGCCCTCTCGCTTGTACCTTTTTCTTTTCATAAAGAAAATGATAGTTTACATGTCTTAACAGAAGGGGAGACTGTTAACAGTCTTTCTTTCTTTCTGGTCATAAAAACTAATAATCCCTAAGCCTGTGCCCATTGGAAAAACAAATTTGCAAGTTTTATTTTTTCGTAGGCTGCTGTAGGTGAATATGTATACATAAAATTTTACCCCATGTCAAAACACATGTTCACCTGCCTATGAGTATGGAGGGGTGAAGGAGGTCACACCTTATTCTAAAAACTTGTTGTACCTGCACCCCTCAAGGTTATCCAAGAAACCCCCACTAAGGTAATGTCTCGCCTTCACACCCACCCTTAGGCAATCGATAGCAGGTTTTTTTTTTAACTAAGAAGAAAATCCAAGTAAAGGGGCTCACCTTACTGTACAGTTTCAGTTCTTTGGCCTGCTTAGCAGAAATCCCTGAGTTACATTAAAGACAGCTGGTAAAAGTGATACAATAGTTGTTAATGTTCAAAACTCATTGCTGAGAGATTTATCCCATAATGTAGCAGATTGTAACCGTTTAGAATCAGCATCTGAATTACTTAGCAGCCTGCCTGAAATCACAAACAGAATATTAAACTTCATTTTAATTAAACTTGGAAAACCTGGAAAAAATAAAGCATGGAAAGCAGCTGAAAAAAGTCTTTATTTCTTTTGAACAGTCTGAAAATATTAATGTTTTAATGTATAGTACATGCAAACAAATATGTATGTATGTATGTGTTCTCTCTAACATATATTGTAATATAATTCCTCTGCACTCGGTTTGTTCTTTTGTTGTAGGTGTTGGCGTGGATAATGAAGGCATTTTGGTTTTGGGTGCTACAAATATACCATGGGTGCTAGACTCTGCCATCCGCAGACGGTATGAGCAAAATCTCTAATGCTTTATTCATTGAGGGATTGTTTTTTTTTAATATTTTGGATGTTTGTAGTTGGACTGTTGTCTTCTGTTCTCCCCTTTCTCTGTTTTGAACCTTTGTGGTCTCCATTGTAGCTGTTGCTTTATTCATTAATTGTAGCTATGGACTTTACATATTACTAAAGGCATAGTTGCTCAGGTTTGAAGTCCCTGATGTAAACAAATTAAATATTAAATCTCTTTTCTCTTTCAAAATATGCCAAATATCTGGTTTGTCCAGTTCAGCTTATGTAGCTAGAGGCTCACTAGGCTTTTAATTCTTGGTTTAACTAATAGAGTGCGCTCTGGGGAAAACTTTTGATATTGACAAAAACCATCTCCTAGAGACTGACATTTAGTAGCCATTTTGATCCATTCCCTTCAATTTTAGATAGATCCTTGATTCATATTCTCCAAACTGTACCTTCCAACATAAAGACATAATAAGAGCAAAAGGTACTTGATATATGTGCTGTAATCCATTTCTTCAGTGCACACAATTGAGAATGCTTATCTGTCGTTTGGTAGTTGTGATTTTCCTAATAAATAAGCTTTCTACAGATGTGCGTTTCTTTTTTTGAAAGGTTTGAGAAACGAATTTACATTCCTCTGCCTGAAGAGCATGCAAGAGCAGATATGTTTAATCTCCACCTCGGGACAACACCACACAGCCTTTCAGAACCAGACTTCAGAGAACTTGGGAAGAAGACTAATGGCTATTCTGGGGCTGATGTTAGCATAATAGTCAGAGATGCCCTGATGCAACCCGTCAGGAAAGTTCAATCAGCCACACATTTCAAAAGGGTATGTGTCCACGTGTATATGGTTTTGTTACACACTATGATTAAAGTAACATTTCCGTAAAAAGGAGGTGTGTGTGTTAGAACTACAGATTCTTGTGCTGGCTTCAACTATTCAGTCTTAACTTCCTATAAAGAGTCTGTAATGCACTATTGAAAAGTTAATGTTGCATTGGCAACAAGGAAATTAAATTATAAAACCTTGGGCACACATGCTGTTGGCTCTGGCTGTTGTGAGGGCAAAGAGAAACAGATCTGCTCAGGGCCCCTGCTCCATTGATTTGATTCCAATCAGCTTGTGTGCAGTCACACACAGCAAAACTGTATTCGGGCTGACCTCAGCCCCGTGTGTGTGACCACGCACAGGCTGATTGGATTCAAATCAATAGAACAGGGTCATTGAGCAGATCTGCTTCTCTCAGCCTGCAAAAATACTCTGACAACAGCCAGAGCCAACAGCCTGTGTGCCCATAGCCTAAGGAAACCTGGCAAAATTGTGATCCTTTGGAATAAGGCACTCATTTGTGAGCTGCAGTACCCTGTTCTTAAAGGTTTTTGTTCACTTGGGTGTTGGTATTTTGGGGTCTGGAGGGCTTTTGCCTATATTGCTGCGTAATTTGTGTTCCAGCTTTTATTTTCCCAGCATGTTAACACTAAGGGGCAGATTTACTTAATTCATGTGAAGGATTCGAATATTCGCTCAAATAGTCTCTCTTCGATTGTGCGACTATTCGAATATGCAAATTAAGTATTTTCGACTATCGAATATAGAATATTCAGTCGCATCGAATAAATATATATATTCGATCGTTCGACTATTTGCCAGTCAAAGAACTTGCCCTTTAAATTTTAATTCGACTGCCTACTCGCCAGACTGAACCTACCGAATTGCAATAGAAGCCTATGGGCATCCCCCATAGGCTTTTTTTTTTTCTTCTAAGTCTTGCAGAATTTTAATCGCACGATTGAACGTTTCGAACATTCGACTCGTACGATTTTGGCAAATATTCGAACATTTCTTCTTCGACTTTTTGTAGAATCGTTCAATTGTACGATTCTGGCGAATAGTTGAAAACGCACTCAAAACCAGCGAATATTTCATTCGATTTTTGCGAATATTTATTCGCCAAATATTTGCCAGTCGACAATTCGACCCTTGAATCTGCCCCTAAGACATTGGCTATCTACAAATAACATACATTTTTGTGCCAAATATTATCTAGGTACGAGGGAAATCTCCTCTTGATCCAAATGTTACACGGGATGATCTGCTTACCCCATGCTCACCTGGCGATCCAAACGCTGTTGAAATGACCTGGATAGATGTTCCAGGGGACAAGTTATTCGAGCCAGTTGTATGCATGGTGAGTTGTAAAAGTTTACCTTTCTGTATTTATTTCAAATCATGCATAAATTAAATTGGGAGACTGGAGTAATCCTTCATTTAAAATCTATTTAAGATTTACTATTTGTCTATCTATTATTAACCAGTTCAGGTTAGGAAATTACATTTTAAGACTGCAGAGAATACATTGCATCTAGGAATTAAACTTTATCAGAAAGGTCTAAATGAATACACTTGTAAACACTGAATGTAATACTGTTCTGAGTCCTCTGTCAAAAGAATCACAACATTTGTTTCTTTCAATTGTGTACACATGGGCTTCTGTATCAGACGTCCGTCTTTCAGCTTAAACCTCCAGGGTTTGGGCATGAGCTTGCTCAGTTTGCTCATCTCCCCCCTCCTTATTCTAATTTGAGTTCAGAGCTATGAACAAACAGGGAGATACTCAAGCAGGAAGTGATGTCACAGCAATCGAGTATGGCAACTGTTGTACTAAAAAAATATTTTTAGAGATTGAAGTTAGAGATTTGACAATCCTCTTGAGTGCAATTCCGCCACTCTTGATTAATATCTATGGGATTTTGAAAGGTGTTTTTATCAAAGGATGAACTTTCACCCATTGATAAATACTCTTTTAAAAATCCCATAGAAATGAATAGAGAATGACAGAAGTTCATTCTTGAGTACTGTGGTGTTCTCTAACTTCACCCTTTAATTAATATAACCCAGTGTCTACAGCTGTTTACTTGGGTATTTAAAAGCATTCTAAAGAATAATAATGGAGATCTAGCTTGCACTGTTGTGGCTAATAATAAACTTCCTGGGTGCTTTCCTTCTCCTTTAAGGCCATGGGGCAGGTAATTGGTCTTTTTCCTTCTGCTGTGTGTACTGTATACAAACTGCATGAACAGCCTTATGTAGTGGCTAGGAGCTAAGCCTAATTTGCTCAGTCCCCATGCTGTTGGCTTTTCTACTTGTTTTGCTAATGTCTCTCCCAATATGAGTTTTTCTGCTCTTTATTTATTGCTTATTTGCTTCTCATTGCAGTCTGACATGCTAAAGTCACTGGCTCACACAAAACCAACTGTGAATGAGGAAGACCTTGCAAAATTAAAGAAATTCACAGAAGACTTTGGACAGGAAGGTTAAAAACACAGAAATCTCGCAGGGCAATTTTGATGAGCCTTCCTTCTCTTGCTTAGGCATTCTTGCCTCAGTATAGATGGTTCCCCAAATCATTGCCAATATTGCATTTCTCATGTAACGCAGATGTAAATGCCCTTTTTTTTTTTTTAGAGCTCTTGTAATGTCCACAACCCATAGATTTCTGCTAGTACTTATTGACAATATCACTACAATGTGCAGTATGAAATAAATATTTCTCTAGGATATTCCACGTCAAAGTGAGAATTATTAGCACTAAAACACTATTCTATGGAAACTGTTTTCTTCTAAAAGTAAGATTTGCTGGTAATTCTGTAGGCCTACAAATCACTTGAGCCTGATGGTCAGAACAGTATCTTGAGACCTACAGTAAGTATCCTAAATGTTGGGCTCTACAGTGACATAACTGGTGTTCAGTTGCTTTCTCTTGCATTCTGGAAGTAAAAACAATGCATTGTTATATAGCCTGCAGTAAAAAACCCTTTTTTAAAATAGATTATATTGAGTAGTCCTTTACTTACAAATCGGGTACCAAAAACCTCCCAATTGTATTTCTTATTATGTACATATGTTACATACTTTACATACTCTTTGAGAAAAGTTTACTTTTGCATTTACAAGTCTGCCAATCACACATGCAAATGTAATACCATTATATATATATATATATATATATATAAGTCAAAGCAAGAAGGAGAACAGCTGAAATCTCTCTTACAGCACTGCAGATGTTTTAATCCTTGTCTTTTGCGATTTAAATGCAAAAAGAACAAAAAAAAAACCCAATATTGAACTTATTTATAGAATCTTTAGTGTCATTGAATGTATTTTCCCTCACTTCCAGAATGGACTTTGTGCCTTGTAAATAAAAAAAAAATAAAAACATAGACTTTGATATACAATATCCGATGCATTCCTAAATCTTCCTTGTTTTGTTGCCTTGTCTGTATATTGGCTTTAAAATCTGCAATCCATTGATATTCCAGCATTGAGCAGTACCAGTAAAAAAAAAAAAAACAAGCCAGACGAGAGAGTCATTTTCCCTGATTCCTCCATTTTGATTCTCCACACCATATAAATAAACAGATACTTAATAGGCAGTCATTAAAAATTATAGGTCACATGATAACTCTGTGCACAGGGAAATGCAGAGAGAGCCTTTCTTATCATCATAATTCTGATGATGCTTTTTTCAACTTCAGAATGACTGCAGATTAGAAACGAAGAAATACCTATACCTTGTTCCTTCTGTGCTTTTCAAATACCTGTTAATCTTGTACCTCCGCTCCACAAAAAGTGCGTGTATTGTTTTTATGGTGGTTATGGAATCTGATCTTTCATTTGTCTTTTCAGTAATGTTATGTGCTGTCTTTAAATAATAAAATTGGAAAAATATCCTATTTTCACAAAAATGTATGCACATTAGTTTTATTATTTTACTTTTTATTCTTTTCTTTCTTTCTATCTTTTTTTTTTTTTTTGATCCAATACAAATTAAAACATTTATTAAAAAAAGTTTATGCATGAGTAATTGTTTTCTTTAAGTGTGTGTGCGCTATGGGTTTATCAAAATTCTCCAATATTTTCCATCCCCCAAAAAAATGTATTGTAAAAGTGTGTAATGTGTGTTTGTGTGTGTGTGTTGCAGCTTGATGCAGGCAGGTCTGCTTGCTGTGATAGAGGTCCACCATATGCCCTTATTAAATCATTTTATCTGAATGTATTGCAGTATTATTGGCAGTGTGGCAGACTGCTAATGAATGACTTCAAGGTTAAGTTACAGGAAAAAAAAGTGTTGCTTGTCAAATGCATTTCCTGAAGCTCCCCTCATCCTGATATTATTCGCATGGAAAGGATAAAAGGAGAATGAAATGCCATGATTGTGGCTCTGCTGCCTGGGGCAAGAATGGTACAGACATGGGACTGCTCAGGACATGGGGTTTTCTGGATAACAGATCTTTCTGTAATTTGGATTTTCATTTGTTAAAGAAATTAAGTATAGAAATAACTGGGTAGATAGCAAGGCTGTGAAAAATTTAAAAATGTTTCTAATATAGTTAGTTAGCCAAATTTGTAAAAAGGCTAGAGTGACTGGATGTCCAATATAACGGCTCTCTTGGGGGCAAGATCACCAAAGTGACGAACGCTAGCGTAAATTCGCCAGCATGATGTCATTTTACCAACGAGCGCAGGCGCCCCTTAGCTAGCAAAGTAAAGATACGCTAGCGTTGCTTTGCACTCTAACGCCAGCCGAATTTTCATTCTGGCGAATAATCTTTACTACACCAATTCACTAAGATGTGCCAGAGTTGCCTTCACCACCTCAGACCAGGTGAAGTGCAATAGAGTAGATATAAAAATAGTTGAAATTTTTTTTTTCGTGTTTACAGGGTGATAGGCTGCAAAAGATCGTAAATTTTTTTCGGGGTACCCGGCTTCCCCCCCCTACATTTCCTAACATATGGAACATAAACTATACAGTGGTCACATGTGTAGGTCAATAGAACAACTGTATTTTCTTAAGGTTTCCATGGATTGTGTAATGTAGTTGCTGCAACATATACCTCCATTGAACCTTAACTTCCTGACGTATGCAAGTTAGGCAATGCTAGCGCAACTTTGATTTACTTGACAAAGTCACTCTTATGCAACTTCGCCACCATTCGACACCCTGAACGAAACTTCACACTTTAGTGAATTAGAGTTGTCTGAGTGAATTTTCACCTGGCGAAGTGTTGTGATGGCTGTGGTTTCCACTGATTAGTTAGCTACCAGGAAGTAACCTGGTTATACCTGTTGCTTTTGAATCTGAGCTGCATGCTAAGGATCAATTCCAAACTCCCTGAACTGTTATGTCCCATGTGGCCCCCCTTAAAGTTGCTGACTAACTCAAGAGTTAGAGAGCTGTAAAGCAAGTAGTGTTCTGGCTATTATGCTAGACATCAGGTCACTCCAGCATTTATAGATGACATTTTTGGCTAACTATGTTAGATAGTATGTGCAAAAATAAAAATGTTTCTATTTAAGGAGTTTGTATTTTTACATTGAACTGTTCCTTTAAGTCTACTAGAAAGTCATGTAAACGTTCAATAAACCAATAGGCTGGTTCTATTTCCAAAAAGGATATATTATGTGTTCATTTGTCCTCCTAAAATCCTGATGCTGAATGTTAATGCTGTGTATAATGGCGTACCAGGCTGCTGGGATTGCACTGCAGAGTATTACTACTAGAGGGCACAATGTTTTCTCTGCAACTGCAGTTTCAATTCTCAACATTCTCGTTCCGTGAGAAAGTGAAACATAAACAGGAAGAGCGGCGAAGGGGAGGTGTCGGCTCAGAGACAAAGCTCTGATGGGAGAAGCGAATGCTGTCCCAGGACACTTGTTTGTAGAAATTCTTGCTGCAGATCCAGCCTCTTATAGTTACAGCCTACCCACCGTGGTGCTCTGACAGGGCTGTTTCCCTCTTGTTTCACCTCTTACAGCTGAATGCTACACATTAGAATAACAAAGTTCAGCTGCCCCTTGCTGCGCTGGAACATTTTGTTGTCCATGTTAGCCCATGTTAGGTCCTTATAGTGCTCTCCCAAATTAACCCAATATCCGTCTGACTTTGGGTCCCATTTCCATCTCCATTGCCCTCTTCTCTCTACAGGGTGGAGCCTTTTACTCAGATTGTAATGCTGCTGCTGGCTGACACCTTTCTATTTGCATTTGTGTTGCTGCTGTATATGGGGTCTCCTCTCATCAGTCCTAAGCCTTTAAAACTGGCTGGAGCGCACGTGTTGGGGAGTGGCACCAACTTTGTACAAGGCTTATTAATGACCCAGGTGCTTTGGACAAGGCTTGTTAAAGTGGACCCGTCACCCAGAGACTACAGAATCTGTATAATAAAAGTCCTTTTCAAATTAAACATGAAATCCAATTTCAAATTTTTATTAAAGCATTCATAGCTGTTTTAAGCTCATTTAAAAATCTCAGCTGTCAATCAAATATTGTCTGCCCCTCCTCTATGCCTTAGGCATAGAGGCGGGGCAGATAATTACTTTCACTTTCCATTCAGCACTTCCTAGATGTCACTGCTCCCCACACATTCCCCCAGTTCCTTTAACCATTTAATTGTGTAGCCAGGGCATGGGGATAGACATTGGGTCCCCCATTCTGGTGCACAAACAAGATTCTGATACAAGGCTCGCCTTAATAACAGTGTCCACTAAATGGCTCCTGCCTGCTTGTTATAATTATGAATTTCCAGACTGAAGAAAACAAGATTAAAATAATTTATATACTGTAATTAATGTTCATTTTGCTTGACTAATGTGATAAAATAGGATTTTGAATATTTTTTTTCGGGCGACGGGTCCACTTTAATCAATCAGTGAATAGCTTCGATGCTGGAAGGGATCCACTTTATAGCAATCTATGGGGCAATTTCACTGAAGGTTGAATTTTAACCTGCAAAGTCTTTGCACACTTTGCACTACTTCGTAGACGCAAATTCACTACCACTATTCTAATTAACGAAAATACAAAGTTGCGTCTTTGCAGCTGAAACCTGGCAAAGTTTCAATACCTTTAATTCATTAGCATGAGCATTTCATTCCCAACTCTTACTAACATTTGTTTCTTCGATTCAATTTGATTAGGGCGGGTACAAATATCTCGTATAGACGTCTTTATTAGAGATGTTGGTGCAAATGCTTGAAGTGGCCATTTATTATTATAGGGAAATGCAGAGAGAGCCTTTATTATCATTATCATCATAATTATGATGCTGCTTTTTTTCAACTGCAGATTAGAAACTAAGAAATACCTATACCTTGTTCCTTCTGTGCTATTGAAATACCTGTTAATCTTGTAACTCAGCTCCACAAATAGTGCGTGTATTGTTTTTATGGTGGTTGTGGATTCTGATCTTTCACTTGTCTTGTCAGTAATGTTATGTGCTGTCTTTAAATAATAAAATTGAAAAAATATCCTAAATTTCATTAAAATGAATGTATATTAGTTTTATTATTTTACTTTTTATTCTTTGCCTACTTTCTTTCTACCTTTTTTTGATCCACTTTGCTCTTTAGTAAATCTGCCCCTATGTGTATGTTGTGGTGGTGTCACTTTTTATTGCTGCTACCTGCAGCTGAAAAATCACTGATTGACTACTGAGAATCGACTCACGTAGAGACAATTATCAGTAAATGAAAGCTTTGTCTATATTTTGTAGCCGTGACAAGTAGCTTGTATCTCCGTGTATCTTGCCCTGGTACAGTGCACTACTGATAAACGGAAGGGATGGAGGTAAGAACTATGCGCTACTAAAAACAGAAGAAAGTTAGTTAGGATGTGTTAGGGAGTGTGAAAGCAAAGGTTATCATGGACATACAGGGCCAATATGGTGGCCTCTCTGAACAGGATAGACCAGTATATGAATGATTAATTAACAAACAAAATATTAGTGCTAATCATTTATTAAAACCACCAAAAACATCCCTAACATAAAGACATGTAGGCTCCTTATCACATAATCAAAGTATTGCAATGAGCGCTGTCTGAGATAAAGTCCATTGTTAGTAAAAAAAACATATTAGTAGACACTAGAGCACCTGAATAAAACTGACCAAATAAGTCTTGCGCCAAATCACCTATGTAATCTTCATAAACTCAAGGATGTTTATCAATTTAGATAGCTGCAGTGCTATTGAATACTTTCCAGGAATAATTATATTCTTGTACAAACCTTCTCTTCAGCAGCTGTTAATAAGTTAAGTAGTGTATAACAATTCTGTCCAGTCTTCATGAGCTTATAATGATCCCCGTTCATGGGTTGTGATTTAAAATTCAAATGGTTCTTAGCTTTGAGTGTTGGCACAGTGGATACGAAGCAGTGTCCTTGACGGTAAGCATAGCTGTTAATTTGATTAAGTTATGGAACTTAGGGCTTAGGAACTGTCCAGTCTTCATGAGCTTATAATGAACATTTCACATGGGGATATACTTTGGCGCGGATGTACTAAATTCACGTGAATAGATCGAAGTTCGATCGAAGGATTTATTCGTTTGGTCGAATATGTGAATTTTGGCATATTCGATCATCGAATAGGGGATGGTCGAACGATCGAATACATTCGAATAGAGTCGAATGAACGAATATTCGAACAGCGAAGGATTTTCATTTTAAAGTTTATTCGATTGCCTACTTCGGCAGATTGGACCTACCGAATTGCAATAGAAGCCTATGGGAGCACTCCCATAGGCTTCTGAGACTAAGTCCTGATCGTATAGGATTCGTACGATGGAAGTCTTCGATCGTTCGAATCGTACGAATCATTCGAATGATCGAATGATTTATTTGTTCAGTCGAATGATTTATTCGACTGATCGAATAAATTTGTATTCGATCGTCGAATGATTGAATATCGAATAAAAGGTAGCCTAGAACTATTCGAATGCTAATCAAATACCGAGTAGAAACAAATTTTTTTTAGGGAATAATAGTAAATTTTCCCCTTTGTGTTTGTGAGTTAAAATTCAAATGGTTCTTAGCTTTGAGTGTTGGTACAGTGGATATGAAGCAGTGTCCTTGTCGGTAAGCATAACTGTTTTGGAACTGTTAGGATGTGTTTTCTGGTTCCTCTTGTCCTTAGGCCTTGATGTTCCAAAGCCCTGTAGCTGTGACAAACTCTCCACTTAGTACAGTTATGTTCAGCCTAATTACCTCCTAAATATCAATTCACTATTTTTTTTTTAAAAATATGCCCCTCGCAAGTGCTAGCGGCCTCGCTCTGGGAGGGAGCTCCCGGAGCGAGCAGCCATCTCCCCATAGGCGCGCATGCGCAGAATGAAAAAGCGGTCACAATTCTGGCAGCTTTTCATTCAGCGTGTAACGTCATTCAGACGCGCGCCTGTGGGGAGACGGCTGCTCGCTCCGGGAGCTCCCTCCCGGAGCGAGGCCGCTAGCGCTTGCGAGGGGCATATTTAAAAAAAAAAAAATAGTGAAACCCCCAACCGGTATGCGGGCTCTATCAGCCCGCAGTTTTGGTTGGGGGTATAATTTTGCCCCAATAGGTGCCCTTTAATGAAAATAATTAAACAGGACAGTAATTAAGTCAAGCTGTGTCTTGAGATCTACTCATCACCATTTAAAGGTCTACTGGTAGACCCCGATCTACCTTTTGGGCACCCCTGTATTAGACCATATCCCCTTGGCGTGTGTGAATGTATACAGCAGGGAAGAGAAGTATTGAACATGTAATCAATTTTTTTCAGTAAATATATTTCTAATAGAGCTATTGACATAAAATTTACATTAGATGCCAGTAAAAACCCAAGTAATCCAAACATAACTTAAAACAAATAGATCCATAAATTAAATTATGTGTGATTAAGTGCAATGACACAAGAAATACTTATTGAACACACTTACTGAAATGTATTTAATACTTAGTAGAAACTGCTTTGTTGGTAAGGACAGCTTCAAGACTCCTCCTGTATGGACATACTAGTTGCATGCATTGCTCAGTTATGATTCTGGACCATTCTTCCACACAAACTGTCTTAAAATCTTAAAGGAATTGTTCAGTATAAAAATAAAAACTGGGTAAATAGATAGGCTGTGCAAAATAAAAATGTTTCTTATATAGTTAGTTAGCCAAAAATGTATCTATAAAGACTATATTAGAAAAAATTTTATTTTGCACAACCTATCTATCCAGTTTTTATTTTTACACTGAACTGTTCCTTTCCATAGATTTTCAAATGGATTTAAGTCGGGTGATTGACTGGGCCATTCTAGCAGCCTGAAACTAACTGAGAGTTTCCTTGGCAGCAGATTCTTATCAATAATATTCCGGAATTTTTCTCCAAATAATTAATTAAAAAAATTATGTCCTTTTTCGCTGTAATAATAAAACAGTACCATGTATTTGATGAATACTAAGATTAATCCTTTCTTGAGTCAAAAACCCCTCGGCGCTAACCCCCTCCCCCCGTAGGCCCC
>CM044442.1:74700937-74711923 GCA_024363595.1 Xenopus borealis | reverse complement strand
CATACTGTGCCTATGTGTGCCCTACTCTGCCTGTGTGTGACATACTCTGCCTGTGTGTAACATACTGTGCCTGTGTGTGCCCTACTCTGCCTGTGGAACATAAGCCTGATATTTGTTTTGGGGGTTTGTTAGCATTTGAAAATAAATTATTGATAGGGGACCCTAAAGTGTTCCCCAGTTATCCACTGCTCTACATAGATTTTACATTATACGTCCCTGCCCAAGTGGATCTTACAATTCAAGTTGCCTCTCACATCCACAAACTATGATCAGTTTTATCAGGAGTCAATTAAACTACCTGGAGGAAGCCCATGCAAGTTAATATGGAGATCATACAAACTCGGTGAGGTGGTGCACTTGGGTTCAAACCCAGGACATCAGTAATACAAGGCAACAGTGACACCATTGCACCACTATGCTGCCCGCATTGTTTTTTAAATGCTTTTTTAAAAAAACTCTCTAAGGGGCAGATTTACTAAGGATCGAATGGTAAATTCAAATTTCAATTTTCATATTATTTTTTGGTCAAAACTCTCAAATTCAAATGTAAAATAAACCAACTCGAATTTGAATTAAAATGTGCCCTTTATCACACCTGAGCATGGAAACAGTTCTAATTCAACTATTCAGTGCCTAAAACCTGCTGAGTTCACGTACAAGTCAATGGCAGAGTTCTGTAGAACCATTTGAAGATGTTAATTGCCTTCCTGACATTCAACTTTTTTTAGGGAGGAAAACTTGATTTGATTAAAATTTTTGGGTCGTTCCTATATGACAAATTTTAGATTACATTTGAATTTATTTAGTTAAAAAAAGTTCACGACTTCAAAATTTGACCTTTCATAAGTAACCCCCTTAATGTATGGGGGATGTGCTTATTTAGTAGTCTTGTTGTCTATAAACTGAGCAGCCAGATCTCTTATCTGCATTCTTCTACTCCAAAACACATACAGCCAGAGTCCTGCGCCTGATCAGGTACTTGTGAAATACACATATAGTGTTTGTTTTAAAAGGAAAAGCAACATCTATAGTTTGTAAAATTCCTAAGAAGTCTGCTTGATCCATCTACTGAATTGACATTACTTCCTCTTCCTCCTAATCAGTATACTTCAGGAGCACTGCCATGGCCAACATGGCTTGATGGGGATCTGTCCAACCAAAATTTTACATGTCTCTAAGTTCAAGTCTGTGTGGAAACTATTTCCGTTTATCAGGATGAGGATGGTAAGAGGGCTATTTTGATAGAACGTTGTAGCTTTAATAGCAATGCCATTGTGTAAGCATTGTAGAAAAAAATTGTTCATTTAAACTGCATGCGCTATAATTCAGAATGTGTTAATGGGGATCTAGAGTCCATAATCAAATTGTGCTCATTTTGCTAATGTACAAATGTGGAGCAAAAGACAAAAGAAAACGCCCTCTCCTTTCCATGAGGCTGCTGCTCTGCTCAGTACACCAGACTACTGTCTGTTCTTGAGCAAGCATCCTCTCTTGTTTTAACCCAGGGACAGAACAGATGCTTTATTTTAAACTACTACAGACAAAAAAATGAAAAAGAGGTATATTTGGCACTTTAGTAGCAAAAAAAGTTACATTTCTAAAAAAAAAAAAAACATAGGTCTTGTAAAAATAGTCATATTTAAAAGTTATGGTTTCCATATATAAAACATATGGTTTAGGTAAAAAATACGTTATTACCTGTTATTCAGAAAGCTCCAAATTATGGAAAGGCCGTCTCCCATAGACTCCATTATAATACAATAATCCACATTTTAAAAAATGATTTCCTTTTTTTTCTCTGTAATAATAAAACAGTACCATGTACTTGATCCCAATTAAGATATAATTAATCCATCTTGGAAGCAAAACCAGTCTATTGGGTGTATTTCATGCTTACATGATTTTCTAGTAGACTAAGGGATTCTGTCATGATTTCTATGATGTAGTTTTTATTTCTAACTTACACTGTTTACACTGCAAATAATTCACAATATAAAATGTCATTCCTGAATCAGCAAATGTATTTTTTTTAAGTTGTAACATTGGTGTGTAGGCAGCTATCTCAGGTCATTTTGCCTGGTCATGTGATTTCAGAAAGAGCCATCACTAGCATGGAACAGCTTTCTGGTAGGCTTTTGTTTCTTCTACTCAATGTAACTGAATGTGTCTCAGAGGAACCTGGGTTTTACTATTAAGTGATGTTCTTAGATCTACCAGGCAGCTGTTATCTTGTGTTAGGGAGCTGGTATCTGGTTACCTTCCCATTGTTCTGTTATTAGGCTGCTGGGGGGGAAACAGAGGGGGGTGATATCACTCAAACTTGCAGTACAGCAGTAAAGAGTTACTGAAGTATATCAGAGCACAAGTCACATAACTGGGGGCAGCTGGGAAACTGACAATATATCTAGCCCTTTGTCAGATTTTAAAATTAAATATTAAAAAATCTGCATGTTCTTTTGGAAACAGATTTCAGTGTAGAATTCGACTGGAGCAGCACTATTACTGAAGCGTTTTGGACAGTATCCCTTTAAGATATGAAGAGCCAAATTACGGAAAGATCCTTTATCTGGAAAACCCCAGGTCCCAAGAATTCTGGATAATAAGTCCCTTGCCTGTATAGATAAAATCAGTAAAAAAGAGATACTGTGCCTTTTTTCCCAGAACAAAATCCTTGGAAATGGAATATGAGTTTGTCAAATTCATGAAGCTTTACGTGACACACAGAAATTGTTATTATGAAAAAGGATAAATGAACACATTTAGTAATGTGGCCAATGTCAAATACGCATGAATAATACATCATACACTGTGATTCTACGTGAATAGTCCGTAGGGCTATGCATCACAAATTAACCTTATAAATTTCTATTTTCAAGTTCTTTAAAAATGCATGTGTTCTGTTTTAAACAAAGTTAGTGATGAAGTCATCCCACTCCGCTGATAATTGATTTACACCACACACAACACACAGTGCTTCATGTGGGCTAATAAGATTATGAGCTATACATCATTAACACCATTGCTGATTGGGCAAAAAAACAGCATGCCTCATCTACCACAGATAACCTGGGAGAATCCGTATTAATGTAACATGCCTGCTCTAGCAGAATGCACATATTTACAGCATGTTCCTTAAGAAATATATTATATTAGTGATGTGTGAGAAATCCTAATTGCCAATAAACATTGTAAAATAACTGCATTTTAATAGGCTAGAACCTCAGACAAAATATACAGTGGATCATCCCATTAGATAGCCTAAGATTTGGGTTCCAGGTGAACTAAAATAATATATACACAAGCTCTGCGGTTTTGTGTAATGATACAAGTACTCCTCTTTAGCTTTACAGATAGTGGAAATGTTCAGTACCTAACACTGTATTTACTGTATTTGCCATCTGCAGAGTTAATGGAAGATGTCAATCCAAAACAAGTGTAAAGACTGATTTTACATTATTAAAAAAAATGTACGGCCACTTTTCTTTATTAAAATCTGTTATGTAGGCTAAACATTTGATAACAAACCCTGAATGGTGTCATATAAATTAATTAGGTAGAGGGGAGTATATAATAGTTGTGAGTGCATTTAGACTAGCATAATTACGGATTTATCTTAATTGAAAATATGTTGTAATGACACTGAGATCACAAAAGCTTAATTAAACCAATCTTTTATGCTTTGTCTGCTTTAGTTATATGACCATGTCACATTACCCTAATCAACAAGTCCAAAGCTCCTACTCCTGTGATTTTCCTGTGCCCTTAATACTGCAGTAATTGCTGCAATCTTAATTTCCCAGTGGATTGTGCAGAAGAAATATAGCTGTTGGGGATTAGTGCAATTTGGGAAGGGATGTTCAACTAGGAGGTAGCTTTGCAGGCACTGAGACACAAGAGCTTCTTGCCTTATAAAGCTCCTCCACAAGACACAAAGTGCAGAAAATCTTAAATATAGGATATATGCATTTTGAATATTATAATGAGCACTGTTGTCTCAAATGTAAGGATTATTCTAGAAGAGGCACAAACCACATTTTTCATTTTCAGTATTTCCATGCTTTGCAGACTGTATAACATTTAAAAGGTTTTCCAAGTTCGGTGCTGTTCTTTTTAATGTAGAGTATGCAGGGAATCTGTTTGCATCCAACAGACAGAAGCAGCTCTGTCTCTTAATCACTAAAGAAGAGTCAAAAGTTGTCAAAAAAAAAGAGATTATAATTGAACATGAAAGGAACATATCCCGTTAAAGAAATAGCTGCAGTTTATTGTCACACATGAGGATATTTTTTAAGATATAAGATTATTTCAATTTACACACAAAGCAGTGTTGAATAGTGATGGACGAATCTATCCTGTTCCATCATTTTACGCCATTTTTGCATTATCTTTCTACACCAGCGAATTTTCTTCAGGCGAATTTATTAGCCGGCGGCGAATCGCGGGAATTCGTCGCGAATTTGCACCTGGCAAATAAATTTGCCCATCACTAGTGTTATTTTTTTAACTTCCTGTTTCATAGATCCTATCAATAGTCAAACATTGCCTTGCCACTTCATTTGTGTGTTGTATTAAAATGTATTTTAGTTTTGATACTCATGCATTTTTGTTAAAAAAGGTACATAGTGGTATGATAAATTTGTTGATGTTGCGGGGAAGGTCTTTTACCTATGTTCTGAACACTTAGGGGCACATTGACAAAGGGTTGAAGTGAATATTCAAATAAAATTCGAATGTAAAAAATTAAAATTTCGGCTACTTCGACTATCGAATAGGCCAAAATGTGATTTGAATTGAAAAGAATTTGAACCGAATTTTAAAATTCAATCATTTGAAAATGTCAAATTTGACACTTCGCCGCCTTAAACCTGCAGAATTGCTATTTTAGCCTATGAGGGACCTCCTAGAACCTTTAAAGGGCACCTATCATCAAAAACAGTTACCCCCAACCAAATGTGCAAATTCCGCGGGCTGACAGAGCCCGCATTCCGGTTGGGGGTACTGGTGTTTTTTTTTTTTTTAAATGCCCCTCGCCAGCGCTAGCTCACTCGCACCGGGAGGGAGCTCCCGGTGCGAGCCACCATGACAGTCTCGTTGCATGCGCATTTGCGCGCGCATGCGCATTAAGAAAAGCGGCCTTAACACTGACCGCTTTTCTTAATGCGAATGCGCCTGACGTCACGCGCGCGCTGTACCCCCAACCGGAATGCGGGCTCTATCAGCCCGCACATTTGGTTGAGGGTAACTGTTTTTGACGATAGATGCCCTTTAAGAAGTGTTTTTGGAACTTTTTGAAATTCAAAGGATTTTGGCTAAAAATGCATTTGAACGATTCAAACGATTTTCGAAAGACTATGGAATAGCCCAAAATTTGTTTCTAATTTGAAAATTCTAATTTTCCCTTCCTCCGTCCTTAGCTGAAAGCAGTTCTGCGCAGGCGGGGGGGGGGTGAAATTGCAGGAGAGGAGCTTGCACAGATTTTCTTGCTGTGGTGCTTCCTGATTGGCCAAATTTGCATAGTGCGGTCTTCAGTTTGGAAGGACCTGCAAAGCTGGCTGGCTGCCTTAATGCCTGGTGATCCTGGAATTTCACAGGGCCTAGGGGAACTATTTGCACGGGGACAGCAACTCTGAAACGGGGTAGATCCCTGGCAAACGGGGACGAATGGTAACCTTAAGAATTAGTGATAGCCTAGGGCTAGGTAGGAGGACACCAAGGCTTTAGGCCAGGACTTGGATGGAAAAGGTCCTAACTTGGAAGAGTGGAGGGGTATCACCCAAAGGTATCGGGCCACTATTGGAGAGGGATATGGGTGGTAACATATGCTGGACCACTAGTAGTTAGGTGGCATCCCAGATCTTAAAGGGAAGGTGTGCCTACTTAGCAAAGACTGATTTTATTGAAACATTTGTAAATGAAGAATTGTGTAACATGCATCTGACTGAGAAGCCTCTGGTGCATTGAGAAATAAAAGTTGTTGTTTTTGAAGATTTCTATTTTTCATGATTTTGTCTGCCGAGTATCATTGTTGGGGTTTACTTCCCATTTAACTGGAAGACCCTTCCACACACTAACTAATATTTTTTTTTTAAATATTTACAGGACAAACTAGTTCAAGCTAAGCAAGACAGAAAAGTATTCAATAAATGAGAAACTGGTATGATTTTGATATGTTTGAAAAGTAAAAACCTAAACTTCCATTTATTATGTTGATATATATTTTTTATCTAAGAATATCCTTCTTTCTCAAAACAGATACAAGAGAAATGTTGCTAGAAATAGTGGCTAACCCTAGGGAGTATGGACAAGTATGATGTGGGTTGTGTTTTTTGTTTGAACGAATGGTAAAAAGCAATATCATGCTGCACAACTTACAAAGGATAAAGGAACTTTTCATAAAAGAGTGCCTTTAAAAATTCTTAATTGCTATTGTTTGGGGCAAATCACTCAGGTAGAGTTAAGGGATCTGGTATCTGTAAAAGCCTTAAAGCTACTAAGAAACATAAATACATTACAAAAGAACACAGCTGTGTTGTTTAGCCATCAACATGAATTTATACTAGGTGTTTTCCTAGACTGAAAATGCCGTTCTGTCACGGCTGGCACCCTAAACCCAGAACTAATGCCAAGCACCCTGGTCTAGGCTCGTGCTTCTGCCTATAACAGCCGCCTTTCACCTCGGGAGGAGCCCTTGGCTAATTGGATGCCGCCAGGTCTTAAAACGAGAGATGCAAGGCGAATGGTTCTGGGCAAGCAAAGGGGCACAACTGTAAAGTCAATAAGGCCAAAGGTCACGGTACAGACAGGTAAGACAGGTTCGTGGTCAAACAGGCCGGGTCGAGGCGGGCAGATTGCTAGGAGTAGTCAGGCAGGCAAAGGGTCAAACCAGGTAATCAATCAGACAAGGATGAGGCAGAATCGGTGGTCAAATACAGGCACAGGTCAGGAAACAGATAGATCAGAGTAGTCAAAGCCAGGCAGGGTCAAAACAGGTAATCAGTAACAAATAGAAGCTTTCAGCAAAGATACTAAGCACCAGGAACAGATCCTATAACGGGCAAGGATTAGAGGCAAAAATCCCCTTAAATACATTTGAATTTCGAGCCAATGCACGCTGACGTCATCACGTCAGCGCGCCTGCGCCTTTAAAGGAAACCGGAAGTGCGCCGCGAGCGCCTAAGAAGGAGCCAGCACCAGGAAGAAGAAGCGGCGCTGGAGGGCAAAAGATGCGGCGGGCGTCCCCGCCGAGGGGGCGGCAGGCGTCCCTGCCGTACCCCCCACTAGACCACCAGGGTAAGTTCCTTACACGTTCATTCAAAAATTAAGAATTGTTGTTGTTTGTACATAGGACATAATGGGATCTGACATATTTTGGTGCTTTGTGGATAATAGGTTTCCATGTAGTAGACCCATACCTAAAAAACATTATTCATTTGAATTTATAACTAGTTATAAGGAAAATACAGGTACACATCTGTTTTCATTTTAAGCCATTTCTTTTGATATCTGTTACATAAAAAAATACTTCTTCAATGTGCAGATATTATGTTGGCCAAATAAATAATGCATCTGTTTAAATGCATCCTTTTGTTAATGAAAACATTGTGTAATGAGTGGTGGTGCAGCGGGGACGTCACCGCGCCATCGGCGGGGACGTCTACCACACCATCCTCCCTCTAATGTCGCGCGCGCACTTCCCGCTTTTGTAGGCGCATGCGCACTGGCAGGATTACGTCAGCGCGCAATGGCGCGAAATTTAAATGTATTTAAAGGGTTATTTCGGATTTTGCCATTGCCCGTTGTTAGGTTCTATTTGGTAGTTCCTGGGTGCTATTACTATTTGATTCCTGCTTGTTCTACTGGTTTTTGACCCTTGCTTTGCTTGACTATTCTGTTATTCTCCAATCCTGACCTTTGCCTGTCCTCTGACTATTCTACTCTCTCTAATCCTGATCCTGCAGCACCTCTTGTTTGAAGATGTGAACAATTTATTGCAATTGGTCAGTAACGGGCAATAAATTGTTCACATCTTCAAACAAGAGGTGATGCAGTGTTTTCCTTTCTGCTGTACAATTGGCCCATGGCAAGGGCCTATACACTGCTCTGCACTCTGTCCGAAAGGAACTGACGTGAGGTGGTTGAAGCACACACAACTGTATACTCTAATCCTGATCCTGGCCTGTCTGACTATTCTACGCTCTCTAATCCTGATCTGTCTGACTATTCTACCCTGCTTGTGCTGGTCTGGCCTACCTGTTCCACTTGGTGGTATTCTTCAACCCAGTATCCTTGGTGAGATGATCGTGCCCCTGTGCTAGCCAGAACTATTAGCTTTGTACCTCTCGATAAGTCCAGGTGGCATCTGAGTAAGCTGAGGGCTCCTCTAGAGGCTAAAGGCGGTCACTTAACTGGTGAAGCCGAGCTGAGACCAAGGTGCGTAGCAACTGTTCTGGTATTGGGTGCCGTTTGTGACACATTGTTTGGTTAGATATTCTATTATGCAGTGGACTTGAACTTTTAATACACATTAACGAACCAACTTCTTCCTCAGTGATGAAAAAACGAAGTAAAAGAAAGGTGTAGCTATTATTCATGCTCTCCCTTCCAGGATAGCAAGCTTTATATTATGAAATATTCCTTCTCTGTACTGCTTATGCTGGTAATAGATAGTTATCTTCTCCAAAGCACAAAAGTACCCAGTGGACATGGGTAATTTTGCCATAAGATTCTGTTTTCAGATCTATAATATATTTTCAATAACAAAAGTTAATCTCTTAAACTGCCCTACTGAAAATAAGATAACCAACATTAATAATTGCTTGAGATTGCTTTTATTTTCCTGGCAGCCAAAATCACAACAGCAGAGTTTTGGGAAAAAACTTTTATTTCCATTTCAAAAACAAAATGAATTATGACTCATACAAAGCTGACCGGCATACTTAAACAAGTTATGAGAAATTCTGGCATCCCTGGTATATATACCTTCCCAACTGCAGAGACTCTCTCCACACTTTCACTGAAGATTGGTCTTAGGCCAAAATATTGCCAGAACCCATGATCCTGCCAATGCCAAATATTTCTCTATGGGTTTCTTTCTCCTTTTTGGGTTAAGGCTCATTAATTGCCACATGCTCTCACAGCTGCTAGCCATTAGAATGCTTCCTTTCCTGTGTAAAAGGGACCTTCTTTCTTCCTTCTTTGGCCCTACTGTTTGGTTGAAAATGGGCCATTCTTCTTTCGTCATTTTCATACAGACTTCAGCTATTTACAAATACAATGTTCTAAATCTTTTTCTGTCTTAAACATGTTGAAAAAGGCAAATAAAAATAATTGCCAGGGAAGATCCTGGGGCTACTGCCCACTCCTCTCTTAAAAAATCAGCATCGGAGTGGATCAAAAAGGGTGGGGGGGGCAGCATTGCTAATGCAATTAACACAATAGTGCTCTTAAACTTACAAGTTACTGGTAACTGGCCACTCACTGCAGACTAGGCAAAGTTCTCACCTTGCATCATGGCAGGACCAGCCCTGTGTCCTGCAATAGAGAAAGGGAAACGGTTTATACCACATGTGCATATGCAGACATCCTAGCAGAACCACCAAATAAATTAACCAAAAACTACTCTGTTTAGAGTAATAGCAGAAAGGGTGATTTCAAGTATTCTATAGCTCCATGTAAGAGGGCAAAATGTTCAAAATAAATGGCTGCCAAGTGCCTGGTCCTGTCAAGTGACATCTATCACACTATAAGAAACAAGGGAAAGTTGTGCTCACCACTAATTTTTAAAAACATTAGGTGGGGGTGCAATGAGGCTGTGCCCACAAAATACATATAAACAAGTACAAGAGGTCCTCTGCACTCAACCCATTATCAATATATTTAAGCCAATGTTGTCTAATAAAATGGCAACCAAGTTTTGGAGTTTTACTTTGAAAGCAGAAAGTGAGTTGCAGGTAAAACTTAGTCCTTTCGTAAAATGTATATTGAAGCAATAGAATTCTTAATGAATCAGATGCAATTTGACAGTAGGACTGGCCAGATATGGGATGACTTTGACGTAGTTGGCCAACTTAAATATATTGCAATATATGGACAAACAATCCCTGTTTAAAGGGTAAGGCATTTTTTGTAGCTGTATGCACAGAATGTCCCAGTGTCTTAAATATATTGATAATGGGTTGAGTGCAAAGGACCTCTTGTATTTGTTGACATCTATCACACCCTAAAGGTGCTTATTAGCGATGTTCCTTTTGCTTTAAACTTACTCTGGGGATGCTGTGTGTTGTAGCCCTGACGAGGCAAAGGTTACAGTTTGAGAGAAAAGAGAGGTTGTATCAGTGTGGTACATCAGCTATATCCATAAAGGTAGGTTAGTGAGTTATGTACACATTTATTTATACTTAATCATCTATAGGATTCATTGTATTAGTCCATTAGGCCTGCAAATCAGCACATGGTTACATGGACTGCACAAGATGTAGTCATATCTAAATGAATCTGTTCCACTAAAAAGTAGACTTGCAAGTAGAGCACACAGTTCTTATGCCTGATGTGGGCCTGAGTCTGTTTCGGATTCTAGTTATTTCTAAGGGATTCTCTTACACTAACTTAGTCTCATCTGTCACACAGTCTGGACACTCCCAGTGCTTGCTTCTGGCATCTTAGTTTTACCCCATGAATTAGCATTAGTAGCAGCCATTTGCAGCCCTGTTAAGCACAGTCACAGAAATTTTAGATGAGACACCTTGTGAATTTCTTTTAACCAGGCCCCAACAACCAACGATAGGGACAAAGGTATGCTCAACAGAAATGCTTCTGCCAGGCCCCAGCATTATACATTATTTAATTACTAGCCATTAAGCCCATTAAATTAACGGGCGCTAGCACATATCTAGTCAAACACTTATAAAAACAGACTTGTTCCAGTCAAAAAAACAGTGGACAACCATGCAGTTGATTTCTATGTTATTGTATTTATTCTTTAGAAAT
>CM044442.1:74673622-74698302 GCA_024363595.1 Xenopus borealis | reverse complement strand
TGTTTCCCCGGCTCTGTGTTCCCCCCTCCCAGGCAGCACCAAACAGAGCAGCGGTGGTGGCGTGAGGAGAGCAGGGACTGGCGCATCTGAGAGGTAAATGGGGAAGCGTCAAGGGAGGCGCATGCGCAGTAGCGAATTCCACGGACACAGGGACTGGACGTAGAGACACTTGAACCTAATTCTTAATAAAGAACATGAGGCATGTTCTTTGTCTATAAATCAGTTTCAATTGCTTTGGAAACAACGCATGCCTTTAGAAAATGCACAACTGATTTATTAATCTATTGTTGATTTATTATTGCTATTCTAGAAAACCACGAGTGCTTCTAAGATGCATTTTATACTTTGAAAGTGCACATTTTAAATGAATAATTGTACTTTTTGCAAGTATAATAACCTTCATATACAGACAAGAAATTTAATTTGCTTGACGTTGAATTAAAAGTTTTGCTGCTGTAAGATTATTGTTTTTTTTTTTTGCATTTTGTGTTACTCTCTTGTCTTGTTTATATTCATGTGTACATGTATGGTTTTACAAAAACAGAAAATCCACATGTATATGTAAACTGAAATGGAGATGACTGCTTTAAAAAAAAATTAACCTACTGTATTTGGTAGATATATTTTTTTTCTTTACCCAACCCATTAGCACTATATTAGAGGTAAAGTTTTTATACAGTGTTAGCCAGTCACTGTAACAAAAAATGATCACCTTTATAACACCTTTATGGGTTTTTTTCAATATATTTAACATATTTAACATATATAGGGGAATGTATATGTCGGTAACGCAAAAACTATTCGCAATGTGAAAAGTTAAGCCTTTGCACGAACAAATTTTGCTTTGCGCGAATGCAATATACCTTTTGTGAAACCGGAAACTGTTTAGCGACCACTTCTACCAGCGAATGGCCGTTTTGCGAATTTTAGAGCCAATACACTGTCAATGTAATAAAACTTCTTACTGAAAAAGTCGCAATGTTTGCTCCAAAAGATTATGACACCTTCAAGCATTTAAGAGTGCGCATTTACAATGCGCAATAAAGATTCGCAATGCAATAACCATTTAAGGAACAATATTACATTGCGAGATGTGGATTTTTACTCTTATTGGTGCGCAATGTTTTTCTGTTTGCGACTTTAATTACATTACCCCCCCCCCATACTGTCTTAGATTAATGTGTGGGTTGAAAACTTTATTTCTCTGTATACACGCACCAGTACTTAATGAGAGAGTTATGGAAAACAAGTATGGGACCTATGTTCCAGAATGCAAATGACCTAGAGTTTTTTAGAAGGGTCCTACCATACCTCAAAGGAGAACTAAAGCTTAACTAAAGGAGAAGGACAGAAATATTGTACATTAATGTTCAGGCTTCTGTACCAGCTCAAGGCAACCACAGACCTTTATCAGGAAGTGCCTCCAATGCCTCCACCTTTATTTCTGCTGGTTTACTGCACATACTCAGTGCTGCTCTCTATTATGGAGCATAGGGACCAATGCACAACATAAAGAATACATATAATATAGTATTATATTAGTTTAAGCTTAATTTGTTTTAAAGTTAAGTTCTGTTAGTTAAGAACTCTAAACCCCATGAAACATGAATTAAACCCCATAAAATTACTTAGGTGAAACAGAACTCTAGGGGATTCACCCATATCCTGCAGGAAAGATTCAGGTTCAGCTGAATCCCAAACCAGTGCCACATTCCCAAATTTAGTGCATCCCTAATCTTTGCACTCCAGAACCTGCACCCTTCCAATGAATACAGTGCTGCCTATGTTCAGCATGGCTGTAATCATGGGGTCCGGAATATAGGAGGTCATCCTTAAAATAAGAGAGAACTGGAGCAGTTTTACAAAAGAAACAGTGTGCTACCAAATATTAAGTCTCGAGTGACAATTATGCCAGTGTCATTTTCTTTCAGCTGTGAAAGAATATGTAATCTAAAGAACGAGATAATAAATTGTGGAAACCTGGCTTTGTCAGTTTCAAACTTATTTTGTAGTGCAAAAATGGGGGTGTGTGGGAGCACTCTAAAGGCTAAGTTAAAGTATATTTAAGTATAATGGAAGTGCTACTTACAATGCACATTCATTAGTAATTCAGTATAAACGCAAGTGCATATGTTTACAAAACAGGGGTTTTTAGTTACAAAGTTATGATCATAAAGTTGAAAAACCACCATATCATGTCAAGGTAAACCTAATATGGTGGTCCCTAACTTGTTTAACTCTGGTCATAGTATAAAAAGTCTTTTACTTTTCTGCAATCAGTGTCTCTTGAACCTTGGTTTCAGAGTGAGGGCTAGATCCTCCCCCGCCAGTATTCGGCTTTTAAGAGAGAGAGATTGCCCAAATATAAGACCCCCGTTAATTTAAATGGGTGGGTATGGGTTGCTATTAAAAAACCACATGAAGCTGGCAGGGGGAGGATCTAAAGGATGAAGCAAGAGGGCCCACTGACACCTAGCCCCACCGGGAGTTTTCCTGGTATCCCTGTGGGCCAGTCCAACACTGATGCTGCTTGCTTATGTGCAGTCATTGGAAAAAAAGATGGAGGATCTTAGAGCTAGAGTGTCTTTTCAAAGGTATGTGAGAGACTGCAAGGTGGGGAGGCATATCAAACGATCGAATCGTTTGATCAAAATTCAACAAAGCCACTTTGGCAGATTGAAACTGGCGAAGTAGGCAGTCGGCTAAAAATTTAAAGGGGAAGGTATTCGATAGTCGAATATTTAAATATTCGAATAGATTTTTTATTCAAATTATTTGAATAATTCGATTCAGTGGAATTTACTGAATTCACTGGTCGAATTTACCTAATTTGCATATTCGAAATTCAAATCTTTTTGAAAATTCAATCGAAATTCGAATCATTCATGTCAATAGATGTGAATTTTGTAAATTTGCCCGTTAGAGTTTACATAATTCACAATTTGAATTTGAGAGTTTTGACGCTCAAATAAATTCGAAAATTCCTAATTTCACTTCGACCCTTAATAAATCTGCCCCTTTGTGTTTTACCGAGACATGGTTAACCCTTTTAGTACCAATATATATACTAACACTCTCCACGTATATATATATATATATATATATATATATATATATATATATATATATATATACGTGGATAGTGTGCCTATTAGTAAATATTAGTAAACAAATACATTTGGTACCTTCAAAAGGACTTGTTTTTTAAAGGTTGTCACAATGGGCCTGTTTCACATTACTGCTTTATTCTACCTTGGAAGTTTTGATAACATTGTATGTCGCTGCATGATGCAGAAATCCTGTAAAACAGACTAATAGGGTTGAGTGTCAAGAACTTGACAGCCTGCTTGCTGCCAGAAATACAAATGACCCAAGGCTAATGTTCCTGTCACCTGATTAGTCTACCTATTCAGCATATCACTGTTTTTCTGCCAAGATGAACGAAGAACGTGCTTCAGATGTTAAAAGCTAGCCGGTTACTTTGAAAACTGAATTGATTGCTGTGTCCTAAAGCTTACATATGACTGATAAATGGTGCATGTGACATAGACTGTTATGTACACTGTTACTTTCAATGAAAAGAAGCCTCTTTTTGACTTTCTAACTATTTACAATATAATGGCCCAACACCTAATAGATCTTTCACGGATCCATTACTTGTTAAGAAAGCAACCATTATTTCTGGGCATGAGAAGTCATTAGGAAGCAATCCAGACAACTTGAAGATAAATGTCAAAATGTGTATATAGATTGAACATTATAGATGTTAATACTGATGAAGGCCACCTTAACCATACATTATGTTGCAGTCCTTGCATAAATGCTAATAAACTACCACAAACTAACGTATGCATTATGTTTTAATAGTAATAATTGAATAGCAGCTAAGGAAGAATACTAACTGGCAGCCCATAACACTGAAATGCAAAGACATTCTTTGTAAGGACCACGTTATGTTTTTTACCTTTTGTCCATTATGGTCAGAGGACAGTAGGGAAGTCCCACTTACAAAATTGGTAATGGTTAACAAAATTCTACATAAAAATACAAAATTTCCTGCTATTGCCTATTTTAAAGTTTATTGGTTGTTTTCTTAATTTTGTTATGAGGAAGAAGTGCTGCACCCTGACGAAGACTTGTTGCTCACGCTTTAGTTGTAGAAACTGGGGTGATCCTACATTTAGTGTACATTTTTAAAATACATTTTTAAATGACTCACAGGTTTGTCATGGTGGCATAATTTGTACTGTATAAAGCAACATTCTCAGCAAAGGCACTTTAAAATTGAGAATTAGATCAGACTGCTCACAGGCAGATACAGTGCCTATGCTTATTATCCACTCCTTAACACTATTGGGATATTATTATCGAAAAACAATGTCTTACAATGGCATGCAATGTCATTATAATCTTGTGGAGGGAAACATCCAGGAAATGACCTCCAGTTGAATAGACCTTCTATAGAAGTAGCATATTATGGTTTTGTTTGAGTCTGTTTGAAACCTCACACCACATACAATATGAAATCTATGACACCAAAGATTACCAAAGTGTAGCATCATAGTTTTTTCTTTAAAGGGATACTGTCACGAAAAAACATGTTTTTTTCAAAACGCATCAGTTAATAGTGCTGCTCCAGTGGACTTCTGCACTGAAATCCATTACTCAAAAGAACAAACAGATTTATTTATATTCATTTTTGAAATCTAACAAGGGGCTTGTTGATATCCTAGAAGGCCAGTCCAACACTGCTCTGATCTAAAGGTTTCTGGTCAAGAGTAGGGATGCACCGAATCCATTATTTTGGATTCTGCCGAACCCCATTGTGAAAGATTTGGCCGAATACTGAACCAAACCCTA
The DNA here is from genome assembly GCA_024363595.1 of Xenopus borealis. Taxonomy (NCBI): domain Eukaryota; kingdom Metazoa; phylum Chordata; class Amphibia; order Anura; family Pipidae; genus Xenopus; species Xenopus borealis. Next base: position 74,693,442 of record CM044442.1, on the reverse strand, counting down.
ATTTGCATATGCAAATTGTTGAGGGGAAGTGGAAAAGCCAGCCACGCATGAAGTGCGTGGCTAAAAATGTTTTTACTTCCTTGTTTTGTGACGAAAAGAAACATGATTTTAAGGATTCTGATTTGGTTCAGCCAGCCACAAGGATTCGGCCAAATCCAAATCCTGCTGAAAATGGCCGAATCCTGTCCAAACTGAATCCTGGATTTGGTGCATCCCTAGTCAAGAGTAATAATGGCTAAATGTAAATAATGCCTGCTTCAGATTTATTGCATCCTGTGTTACATGTGGGCAATCTACTTCATCGTGGAAACCCAGTGTCTATCTACAAAAACACAAATGTAATAAAATGTGGTTCACTGTGCTTTCAAAATGTAATGTAAATGATCTGAAATGTTATACAAAGTATGATAAAATTAGTATTGTATTTCTGTTACCTAGATTTTCGGCTATGTGTTCTTCAGGAAAATTTTATAGTTCTATATTATTGGATCACCTCACTGTAGTACAGCGTATTTCCTGCAGGTGGCATTTGTTTGTAGATTTTTTTTTTGTCTTTTTGTCAATGATTTTGAATCTTTCTATTAATCCTCTTACTAGGGAATTCTCAAGTTGCTTTACAGTTGGTTGACAGGAATCTTGCACAATGCAAGAAAAATTATTCTACCTGTGTGAGTAGTTTCTAGTAAGTACAGTAGTTGAGTTTGAATAGAGTGACATAGCAATGTTTCTCTAGAAAAACCCTGGACAGAGTATGCTGGCAGAGGGTACATGACAGGGGAGGGACAGAGCTGCCTGGCAGGGGATTAGTTGTGATGAAGTTGGGGGGGGGGGAGGTAAGGGGACTTATAGCACTAACGGCTAAGGAGGGCATCCATTTTGGGAGAAAAAAAGGAGTCCCTCCCTTTGTATTAACCCTTTTTGCTAGTTGTCACAATTGTGGCCTGGGTTAGTGGGGCACAGGTTAAGTTGGTGAGTATTGAGTTAACTAACCAAGAGGTGATAAGAGGGGATAGCCCGTTGTCACAGCTGGGCGGCGGGTCCCTGGCAATGGGGAGAGTTAATTGAGAAGCTGGAGTTTTTTTACCAAGTCCCAAGTTGGTTAAGGGATCTTGGTTGGTGGTGTTCCTCTTTAAGAGCGTTGGGGAGGGTCTCTGGGAGGGTATGTGGTGTTGGGGGTAGCATGCAATCCAGCGTACCCATCATGCTAGAAGGCACACGCAGCTGGTGGCTGGTACGATTGAATGCACCTAATTGGGTCCATTGCCAGGGGCCTTGCAGAGGATTATAAGTCAATGGTATATCACTGTTCATATTGTATGTTTACAATGTTGTTAAAAAATGGTTATTAATATATGTATTATCTATTGTTAAATTATGTTTGTGCAATAAAGATGTGGCCTAAAGAATCCAACAAATAAATGTATGGTGAGTTGGTTATTTCTAGGCCAGTTTGGGAAAAGGCAGGTATTTGTCTCTGCCCCTGTCATGTGTTAGCTGTGTCTGCTTACATTGAGGAACTTTTATTTATCATTTTTACACCGCTCACTGACCAAAAATACAATGGCTGCTCTAGTCTGATGGCATAACGTCTTTATTTTTTGTTGGGAATAAGTCACTTAACTTCTGGGAGACAGAAAACAATAATAATTGTCTGTCAGAATGTGGACATTCAAAAGTTGGGTATGCAGGGCAACACTGCATTATATTTTTATCACTTTAAAACACTTTTATGTATTTTTATTTCTGTTCTGTCAAGTTAAAGGGATACTGACATGGGAAAATAAGTTTTTTTTTTTTTAAAATGCATCAGTTAATAGTGCTACTCCAGAAGCCTTTGAAACAATAATCATAGGGACACTTACAAAGAACCGAGATGTTGCTTCAGTGTCTCCTTAAAAGGTTAAACTTTGCTTTACATCTGAGCTGTTTTTAAAGTATTGTTTCTTGATAATCCCCCACCATATGATGGTAACATACAGAATTTCAACACAACTGATGATTCCCATTTGCCCTGCATTAACTATGAAGAAAGTGGAATAAGCAGCTGTGAATATTGGCAAAAAATAACCAGGGCTTTGTTCCTGAAACAGGCAAAAGTTTATGAGATGTACATGTTCACTGTAGCAAGGCTTTCTCTCTAAGTAGTCATAAGCAGTAAAAATTCTACAAATCTTCTTTTGGTTGGTAAAATGTCAAATTAGAGCAAACCTGTAATACAGAATAATTTCCTAATTGTTTTAGAAAGAGTAAAGGTTGTCCATTAATGTATTTAACAGCAATTGTACTTGCTCTAACCATTGTTATGTAATGAATACAGCAGATAAGACTTAGGAGGTTATTTTATTTAAAGAGAATATTTGCAGATTTTTAGTTATGACTTCAAAGGCCGCTCATCTTTGGTTTTCTAAAGCATACTGCTGCTGCTAACTTCTTACTAAAATGAGCTTCAAAGGGCACAGCTTTCTTGCCACAGCAATATTTTCTCTGCAACAACCATGAAAGTAGTGGGATGCACACATATGTATTAATTTCCCACACCTTGTGTATCATTCCCTTCCCGTTAGCTTTTTCTGTACAGGGCCTTCCTCACCTCCTTTATTGTGATGTATGTACAGTAACTCCATATTTATTGTGATGTATGTAACTCTTTATGTTCTATATATGTAATTCATGTGATTTGGTTGTATAATCACATTCACTTTACAGCGCTACGCAACAAGTTGGCGCTATAGAAATACATGTTAATAATAATAATAATAATAATAATAATAATTTCAAACATGCCGAGTACACACTCTAGCATGAAATAAATTAAGCAAAATGTCTTTATCCTGTGATCATGATCAGAGCATGTGCCAATATTCACCATTGCCCACACATGCAGTCATGAGATACTAAGATTGTAAATATGGTAAACAAGCTATTACTTTTAAAACTTGAACCAAAAGGCTTCTAAATGATTCTATTCTATTAATTTGGATAAATAAAGATGGTTAGCACAATTTTTTTAAATTAAGCGAGTAAACTGCACTCTATTTTTGGGCCAGTGACAAAGTATCTGGAGTTATTATTTAAATTATTGTTGAAAGATGTTTGCCTTCCATGTATAGGAGCTAAGCAGTCAACAAAAACTAAGAAGAGCACTTCCTGCATTTCAGATGCAGTGTAGACCCAAGGAGATATGTGTAAATTGCCCTCCATTTTGGCAAATTACATGTGATCTGATCACGTAGCAACAAGGACAGCTAAAGCTTCACAGCTACTGATGAAAAAAAATATACCCCAATTTGAAAAAAGGTAAAATAATTCTTATTTCAGTCCAATGTGCTGTATGTGCCAACATTGACATAAATGTTTATAGATATGAACTGATTTTGGATATTCACCTTTCCACCGTGCTTAGTTAACTAACTGGCAATTTTCTCTAGTCCTGTTGAGCCTGCTTATAATTCCTAAATGGCAATGGATAAAAAGGTTGTGGGATTAAAATGCCCTGCTGCCTCAGGCTTAGATACAATTCTTTCCCAAGAAGAAGACACATTTCTGTATTGTTACCCATCCACAATTCACATTGCTCCACCTCCATCTTAAAGTGTCCCTCTTAACTCAGTGTAACATTTCTACCCTGCACAAACATTGTATCTGACTTGAACTTCAGTTAAGTCAGTCATGTCCTAGTTATAAAGGCATACTGATGTCACAATGTTTTAAAGATAACCCTGCCTTGATATCTACATATGATGCGAAACAATACATAAATGCAGATATTTCCTTTACCTCCTCTTTAATTGAAATGTCAAAATTCTTATAGCCAAATTTAAACTCCACTGCCATAAACTGCCTTTTGTAACTCCAAGATCTATTCATAAGCCCAGCAATTCAAGCTATACTTACTTTTCTATGGCCAATTTTGGCTTGTGCTAGTTCAATGTAAAGAATAATAAATGCAATTATTAAAGATTAGTGAGACAAGAATGAAATCCTCTGTTTCTCTTTATTTTAATTTCCCAGAGGAACCTGGAAATTCCATTTAAAAACAAGATTACTGTGCCTGGCACAAAATGCTCATTTAAAGCATATCATTTCCATGTTTACTTCTACTCTGCTGAAATCGAATACATTGGAAGTCATACAGTATTTTTGTACCGGGTGTCTCATAAATAAGCTGAACTCATGCTTTTTTTCTGCATTGTCCTTGAAAACATGTCTCTGCAAAGATTATCACAGGGGATTTTGGAATGCCTGTTTTGATTGAAACAATTTCTTCTAAAGTTATCTATTGTTTAGCTTTAATGTAGTCTATACTTTCGAAAGCTATATTTTGCTTTTTTACAAGAATAAAAAGCTATTTTCTATTTGCCCTTTTATAGTGTGAGGGTTTGCACCCAGAATTCTTTAACATTATTTTTAACTAAGAAAGAGGGTGGCAACAGTACTGACTTTTAGTTTTTAAAAGTTGCAGACTTTAACAAGGGGCCAAGGGAAGGTGTTAGCTCACCCTATCTTTCCTAACCACTAAGCCACTAGTGAAACTGCACTACAGTTATATAATTTATTGTTTAGCATGTTGGACAGGTTCTAATGTTGTGTAAATTTAAAGTTATGCTCACAATTTTATACTTTTATTTTTGTTCATTGACTTGGGTAATTGGGTTGTTTTTCCTATGTCACTGTTGTGTTGCTTGCCATGAGTATTATATTTTATATTTTATTTTCATATCACAGTACATACCTGGCACTTGATTTATTTAACATTGACAAAGCTGTTGTTGACTTTCACACACACAAAATCATCTCCCTCTCAATGTTGTTTCTCCTTTCAATGCTATCCTGCAGGGTGATGGGTGCATTAAAGGGGTTGTTCACCTTTGAGTTAACTTTTAGTATTATGTAGAGAGTGATATTCTGAGACAATTTGCAATTGGTTTTCATTTTTTATTGTTTGTGGTTTTATAGTTATTTAGCTTTTTATTCAGCAGCTCTCTAGTTTGCAGTGTCAGCAATTTGGTTACTAGGGTAAAAATTACCCTAGCAACCCTGCATTGATTTGAAAAAGAGACTGGAATATGAATAGGAGATGGACTGAATAGAATGATAAGTAATAAAAAGTGGCAATAACAATACATTTGTAGCCTTACAGAGCATTTGTTTTTAGATGGTGTCAGTGACCCCCATTTCAAAGGTGCAAAGAAAATTGCAAATTTTTAAAAAACTATGAAAAATAAATAATGAAGTTGAAAAGTTTCTTAGAATTTGGCCTTCTACAATATACTAAAAGTTAACTTGAAGGTGAACCACCCCTTTAATAACACTACCGATCTGTAAAAAGTGGGGATTCCTAGTATCATATTTCTTCCCTTGATAGCATTTCCTGAATAATATAACATAGACAGAAGTGCAAATCATGCACCTGTTTGCAATAAATCTGCTGGTTTTCCAACTCTTTCCGGTGTCTGTTCTGCTAACCATTCATAGAATTACAGCCCTTCAGAGTGAATAACTGCATACCTAAGTCTTCCTTTTCCTTAGCTCAGATAACAGGCTCAAGAGGTAGAACGACAAGACACTTGTTACTTCCATTAAAGCAAGCCCCAGTAAAAGAAACATGAAATGATTTTCTTAAGAACAGACAAAACAATCATTGGTTATTACATAACAGAACTAGGGGATAAATTATGAAACTTGTTTACTGTCACTGGAAAATCTGCATAGTGCTAGAAACCAAAGCTTCCAGTCATTATTTAGCTCTGATCTGCCTGCTGCATAAAGTTAAGAAAATACTGTAATTCATTGGTTGCTCTGGTTTACTGCTCTACCGCAAATGTGCCCACTACTATTAAAAAGAATCCCTAAGCACAGTTCAATCAGTGACCTTTACAAAGCAAATATAGCACAAAGAAAACATTTCATTAGAAGGATGGGCATTGGGTTACAATAATAAAAAGTGTTGCCAACCACAGTGATTTAGAATGGAGGCCTTCAGCATTCAAATCATAAAGAGGTCTTTACAATGGAGCTTGCTAATATTGCCTGAAGGTAGTTACTGGCGACTTTATAGTAGTCCTTTACTAAATCACATTCAGTATGTCATATTGCTATGTTTTACACACAATGCAGCTGTTTTTTTGGTTGTTTTTTTTAAACTGTGTACGCAGGTCAGAAGAAGTATAAAAAAAAGTGTTTTCACACAAAATTTCTGTACCCATTGGCCTCACAGCATAGAAAGAAACTGCAATAGCACAAATCTCTCTCAGACCAGTCCCCAATATGTACAGTTTCCAACTTTTCTTTAAAAATAAACAAATAACTGGCCTTTCTAAAATTTTTGAACTTTTTGCCTTATTAATAACATGACATTGATCATCATTTTTACTGGCCAGGACAGCATAATACTGGCCAGGTGCCAACCCTTCCAATATACCCTTTACATTAGTATTTTGCTATATATCTTAATCATTATAAGGGGTTTTGTCTGCAAAGCAAATCTAATTTTGGCTAAAATTATCTGTACTGGCTGATTATAAAGAAGGACTACTCAGATCAATAGTGACGGTTGGATGCACAGTGTTAGTCTCAAGTGTAGATAGGGTTGCCACCTGGCCGGTATTTTTGATGGGTGTTCCCAATGTTATTAATAGGAAAAAAAGGTAAATATACAGGAAGGCCGGCATTTTTTTCAAGAAAAGGTGGCAACCCAAGATGTCACTGCTAACTTGATTTACTGAATCAGCTGCAGCCTGCAGCCAGCCAGTCATGATCCTCATTTCTCAGCAGCTACGGGAGTGTGAAATACAGTTGTCTCACACAGGCTCCCTCATTTCAATATTGTGAGGTAAGCCTGCCCAGAAGAGTAGAGACTGTTAAGGCAACCTTTATATTAATATCTGCTGATGTCTGGGGCAGTGCTTATTCAAAAAACCAGCATGGTGACAGCTGGGGTGAATAAATATTTGATCTCCTAGATTTGGAATCTGGAGAAATAAGATTGATACAATATTGCTTAATTATATCTGTCAACCTTGTTATTGGATAAGATGGCTGGGGCCGAAACAAATACTGGGAAAGGGTGATTTAAACCCAAAAAAGTGAAAAATATCACCCGAGAAAAAAATTATATTTAAATTCAAACAACCTCTGGCAGCCTGCAGGAATATTAAGGTACATAGAAGGGCTTTTGTTTTTTGTATCTTAGGGGTCCGTTTACTAAAGTGCGGTAAAAATTTGCGCACAAAATATAGACAAATTTAACGCAGAATATGTTTTCACGAGTTTATTAACCTGCAGTAAATATAAATTTGCAAATTTTCTTGCGCAAGAATATGTGTTTGCCAGTTATCGCATCCGCTGAAAATAACGCTATGTACACATTAATGCCTGGTTTACTAAACAGCGAAATGTGTGAAAGACAAAATTAACGCCAGAATATTCACAACATTTTACCGCCATCTATAGAGTGGCGTTAACTTGTTTTTTGGCCAGAAAATTCTCAATGGGAGTTTAATTTTCATTAAACTATGCTTTTAAATGATACAAATAGATAACTGATATGATTTCTTGTTCATATGATTCTATTGGCAGAAGGGTGTGTGCATGGATGGATGGGTTTATATGATAAGGGGACAGTGTTTGAAAATAAAAGCTGTGGAAGCACTCAGAGGGAAATTATTTTCCACACCCATAACGAATTGCGATCAGAAAACAAGCATAAACCTTGCTTCTAGGAACTTAACTTCAGACTCTTGACACAAGATGGCGATGAAAGTGCATGGGTGCGTTTGCAGGACGTCACTACATTTATTTTCTAACTGCGCATGGGTAAGTTTTGTGCGAGTTATTTAACTCTATGGTATATGCTGTAAGATTCTGTAGTTATTTCCAGACATGGAATATTATATATTATTTACAGCAAGTTTGATTTGTGATTGGTGTTTATTATTCTAGAAACCTTCCATGATGTATAGTATTTAGCTATTTCTCGGCGGTTACCTTTCTGGCTTCCAGGTTAGCACATTGAGCAGCTTGCCCTAATTAGTTCCAAACTCCATGGAATGCTTAAATGTAATGTGGCATGTTATATAAAAATTTTAAAATTGAGTGAAATATATAACACAGAATGTGGCACCTATTGTCATGGCCTGTTTAATTTTACAGGGCAGATATAATGTAATAATCCTAGACATGCCATTTAAATGTAAGGTAGCCAGGTGTGATAGTTCTGGAAATCCAGCTAGAATGACTGCACCAGTTTAAAATCAGATAGTGCAGACCATTAATGTACATATATAAGAAGTGCCCCTGATGTATCCCCTTTTTACCTATAGTGGACTTAGACTGAAAGCAAGGCAAATAATGCTCTGTTTTACTCTTTTCAAATGTAGTTAACAGTGGCTTATTATTAGTACTAGTAGCAGTAGTAGTTATTATTGCACAATGCTGTGCAATAACTGGTTGCATACACTGAACATACAGATTTACAACTAATAACTAATATATGGAACCATTTGCTCTAAACACTGGAGATATATATATATATATATATATAATGTTGGAAGGATCAGCACTCACTTGATGAGATGAAAAAAGGTGCATTTATTTGACACACATATTAAAGTCCGACGTTTCGGTTCCACCTGGGAACCTTTCTCAAGGATTCTATATATATATATATATTTTTTTTTTTTAGTGTATATATATATATATATATATATATATATATATATATATATATATATATATAAATTTAGAAGCCGAAGTGGAATGCACAACCAAAAGGAGATACAAACGTCTGGGTGCTAGCCCGAAAGAAATATGCACTGCAGGAAATGACAGCACTCCAAGTGAAAACAGCAAATCAGCAAAACAAATGAAGGTGGAGATTTATTGGTGATCCAACGTTTCGGCTCCACACAGGAGCCTTTGTCAAGGAGAACAGTGCACATGTGATTTTGGGTTTAAATAGGGGTTAAAGGTTAAAAAATGGCGCCAAGACACCAGCAGGGGGTGCCTGTCCTTCATTGTTATACATACACAAAGTAGAGGAAACGTAAAACACCATAGTAGAAATGTATCATTATGTGGGGTGCATCCTTCCGCTCTAAGACTCTGTTATAATATGTTAGCCGCAACGGAAGTATCCGTCCTTCACCCTGTTACATTGAAACGCTGAGAGGCTTTCAGTGAGCGCTGTTACACTGTTGCTAGGCAACCCATTCGGGCAGAGGTTACCCTAACCACGTTAGGGAGCCAGCAGGAGTAGCGCATAATGGGCAACTACGGCGGACACGACCCCGGAGTGCAGAGCCACTGAGACCAACAGCCATACACTCCAAGTCCCTCCGTCCAACTGCACAGGTGCCAAAGTGTTAAATGTGACCAAATGTCAAACAGGGCTTAAGGGTATAATACAGAGTCATATTGGGGGAGTCACTTGTAGCACCACCACGTCTATATACAATGCGATCTACATTAATATATAAATTTATATATATACAAAGATTTGCAGCACTCACAGGATCTTGGGGAAAAACAAAAAGTTTTTTATTATAATTAAGCCACAACGTTTCGATCCCCCACAGGGATCTTCGTCAGGAGCAAAAAACAAAACAAACAAACATCCAGCACCCACAACCCCCCCCCCCCCATTGTTTGTTTGTTTTGTTTTTTCTCATGACGAAGATCCCTGTGGGGGATCTAAATGTTGAGGCTTAAGGTGGCCATACACGAAGAGATCCGCTCGTTTGGCGATGTTGCCAAATGAGCGGATCTCTCCCCGATATGCCCACCTTGAGGTGGGCGATATCGGGCTGATCCGATCGTGGGCCCTAGGGCCCAACGTTCGGATCAGTACGGGCGGTGGGATCGCGGGACCGCATCAACGAACAGATGCGGCCGCGATCCGACGGGATTTTTAATCCTGCCCGATCGACATCTGGCCGACTTTCGGCCAGATATCGATCGGGAAAGCCCGTCGGAGGGCCCCCCACACGGGCAGATAAGTCTGTCGGCAGCTTTTATCTGCCCGTGTATGGCCACCTTTAGTCATAATAAAAAACTTTTTCTTTTTCACCAAGATCCTGTGAGTGCTGCAAATCTTTGTCCTTTGCATATTCCCTATGCTGGCACCCAGGCAGTAACCTTGGTTATATATATATATATATATATATATAGATAGATAGATAGATAGATATAGATATCCACTGTTTAGATGTATACAGTATATATATATATTGGATAAAATCTTAGTACAACCAAGGAGAGTGTTTGCTGTCTTATTACTAATTTTAAATATTAATTTATTTACAAAAAAATTAGGTGACCTTGAGCTAGATTAGTGCAGTGACCACCACAGTATCAGATGTTTACTCGTCATTCACTTCTCCAGCTTCACAGAGACACATGCTGAGTGGGTGGGTTTGTTATGAGATTATATCACACAATGTCTTTAAACAACCCACAAGTAAAATGACCGTGCCACCCATGCCTGCCCTTCTCTGTGTCCCACCCCCCCTTTGTACAGAGGGTGCTGAAACCATGATCAAGTGCAAGTTGCTGCACTTTTATTCGTATTTCAACCTCCCACATGCTTTATCCAACTCTATACATGAAAGATATGATATGAAATTGTATGCATGACTGTGGGTATGGCATTCCCACAACTCTCAATAGCAAGATTTCAAACTCCTACATTAGGCAGGCTGTGCTGTGGGCAGCAACACTTCCTTTCTGGTGTTAAATTTCAAACTGATTTTTTTCAATGACTAGTGAGGTAAGGTTGCTGGCTATTGCTTCAGGAAACATTAGCAGGGGAAGTACAAGTCCTGGGTAAAAACAGAGATAAGATACCCTCTATACATAAATCATTAGTGCAAGGAAAATGGTTTGTAAAACAAGAACTGTAACAAGCAGTAAGTGTATACTTACATGCACCACAATACATTTAAAGGGCACAAGCTTCACCTTCTTATGCCTTCACCTTCTTAGACGCAATCAATTGTTTTCAATGGGGCTGTACTCACATGAACGCATGGAAAAATGCAGCATGTTGCGTCTGAATCTGCGTTCGGTGCTTACACGCGTCTTGTGGGTACAACACCATTGAAACTAATGAGGTGCATCTAGACCTGCACTCCCCTGCGGCTGAACACAGCCAAACGCAACACAGGGGAGCGCAGGTCCAAAACGCCTGTGTGTAAGGGCCCTAAGACAAACCAAACAAAACAATTAGATAATAAATCTAAATATGCAAGGGCCAAACATGGAGTAGGTTCAATTCAACCTGTAGCCCTATTTAGCACAATAAATAACAAAACTCATAGATCTTATGTGGTTAAAACAACAAGCAAATATTATGTTCAGCACAAGTCCTAAATACATAATTAAACAAAGGGCTATACTAACCTGTAAAGTAATATAGCCAGGGCTAGTTGCACACAGTGTAAGCGGTTTCTTCGGTGGAAACTTGAATCTTCATAATATGCTATTAAAGCTGAAGGTATTAAAATATATTTGGTTTAAAAACGGCTGGTTTCAATATCTATATTTTCCTTTTATGCTAACCTTAAGGAAGTGCTCCTGGTTTAAGGAGACCATATTCATAGCGGTATTGCTCCATCAAGGTGTTGCGGAAAACTGGCATTCTCCACCATGTTACCAAGATTTCAAGTATGATAAGAGTTGTCATTCAATACCTATAGAGATGAAATGATGCAAGACTATCCCACAATAAAAAAATCTGCTTGGGGTACTTACACTTACCCCCCTGTTATGAGCACATAGGCAGCACTATTTCCACCCATCTGAAGTTTGATTACAGCGTTATATTGCCAAGTGCCTTAGTCTTATACAGCATATACAACTCTGCTGTAGAAGGGTTACACACACCTTTAAATCACGGCAAATGGATAAGGTCACAAATTAATTTTTCAGGATTACATTTCCTACCCATATTACATTGTCCAAGCAAAATTGCACAATAATGGACCGATGTTTGATAACAGCAAAATGATTGACATAGTGCTGGCCAGTTTTGCTCAGATTTTGCTCTAAATTGACACTTTTGTTATGACTGTTACAGTCCCTATTTTATCAAAACATCGGGAAACAAAGCTGTCACTGGGGACTTCTTTCAATCTGTCCTTAACAGGGAATTTTGTCCAATGTAAGATTGCAACTGAAAACAATGTCATACAGATTAAAAATGCTTCAAATCTGCCTGGAAGTGTGTCCCTCAGCAGTGAGATCATTTACTTTCTCCTTAGGATGAAACACAGAATTTAATAGGCTTTTACAACCTATATAATAATTTGTTGTATAGTGCCAATGATAATAAAAACATTTTTTGTAGCAGCAGTAATCTTATTATTCAGGCAGCTGGAGATAATTACCAGTAACATCTCTCACTCTCTTTGGGGCATTAAGTAGAAAAGATAAGCAGATAAATGGGGTCAGCACAAAAGGTTTTGCAGATTTCTTTGCTTCTATAGTTATTTCTGTCATTTCCTTTATTTTTATAGCACTAGCATATTCTACAGCTTACTACAGAGTATATAGACAATAATTATTTCAGTCCCCCCCCTTTGACACCCCTATCACATTCACCCACATTATGGTCAATATAATCAGGAGCCAATTAACAGTATTAACCTTAAATGGACAAAATTCACTTCTCACAAAGATTTTGTGCCTTTGATGTTTGGACTTTTTTACTTTTGGACTTTACCATAAACCAGGCAGGCCTTTGTGGTGGTAATTGTCCAGTAAAATGAACTTTCTGATGTCATTTCACCATGATTCCATATTATCTTCTCCAGCTTTGTTTTCTTGCTTAAAATATACAAGGTAATTAATTCAGCAAAAAAAGAGAATAATACAGAAAATGTTTCTGCATTACAAATGATCATTTTTCACTCTTTTCATTGTTTGTTTTCTTTGTATTTACTCAGTATTCTACATAAGGTGGTTTTGTATTTTAGGTGAAAATACATGTTCCTGCACTTCAATGAGTGTATGCATTAACTGCATTATAAGGAATCATTACACAGAATCTAAAGAATAAGTTATCAAACCTAACCAATAGCTACCAATCCATCTACATGTTGCCTGGGAAACAGTCATTAAAATCATCAATCAACCAGGCTTTTTTATGTATAAAATATAATCAGTAGACAACAAAATGTTCCTTGACCCCAATAGATTTATAGATATTTTAGGAGATGCACTCTTAACTAATATTGATTAAGGGATTCCTGCCATTGTAGTTCCACAATTTTGCAGTACAGAAAGTTGACAACCTTTGCTTAGGAATCCCCTTGCCAGTTACAGGTAGATTAATGAATGAGTACTGCTCAACCAACTAAGTGTGCCTTTCTCTAAAAAAACACATAATTGAATTAAGGTTAGTGTGCAAGCTATGTGAAAGATTTTGTAATTCTGATAAATATGTATTTCAAATGTTTTAATGTACATTAATACATACATACTTAGGAAATATAGATGATATAGATGATGATTTGATTTTGATTTATTTGGTGTGAAAATTAAATACAACTCTGGCCATTTAGAACAATCAGAACCCACCTAAAAAAAATGAAATCAAAATTAAACAAATCTGACTTTTGTAAACCATTATTAAATGAACTAAATATAGGGATGCAGCAGATTCAGAATTCTGTTCAGGCATCTGTTGAATCCTAAAACGTTTTACAGAATTTAGTCAAATCCAAAGAGTCACATGACTAAAACTCTTGACATATGAATGCAACAGGATTTTGTTCACAACTGATAATTATTGATTTTCAAATGTTGTCACTTTTCAATATGCAAATTCTTAATATGCAAAAGTGGTGGAAAGGTGGTCAGAATAAGAACTAGAAGCACTTGGTGTTTGTCTTTTCTGTTTTGGGTAGGTGACCCCCTTAAGTGATAAATTATTTGTATTTAAAAGATTAGGGGAAAAAAGCCCCTCCACTCCCACTCTTCTGCTGTAACAGCCCAATTCTCTGCTTTCCATAAATTTCACCTGAGTTAATGTTAACCCTGCAACTGAAAAGGCATATAAAGCCTACCAGAATTAAATCAGATACAACATCATTGGGCAAAGCTGGGTACGTGTGTGATAAGGTGTAGCAAGATGCATAGTGGGAATGGTGTGGGGCATGGGCAAAACACACCTGAACAAAATTATGGATTTGGTTCATCCTTAATTTGGACATGCTGAAAGATATTGCTAGAATGTTATAAATGTCTCCATCCTGTAAAATACAAATGGCAGAATCATAGACTCACATGCTGTATGTAGCCAATACAACTCTCAACATGCTGGAATGCTGGGAGTTTAGTTGTTATTATGATAGCCGAGCATTATTCATACACTAGAACTTGTAACTTGCTTCCAAAGGGCTGGGAGCTGTACTCTCCTTAAATAGGGATGAAAAAAGCCTTACATCCCTGCTGTAAAGGTTTATTTAGCCCTACTAATGCTCACTATGCACAGGATATGATTTTCCCTTAAGTGTTCATTATTCTATATCGAAAAACCACATCCTTCCATTCCTTATCTAATATACTGAGATATAATGTGCCTTCACGTGTATCTCATCATGACATGTAGGAGTTTTTTATAGTGTTTTTATAGTTGGTCCTTAAATGACCTTACCTATACATACATACATACATATATATATATATATATATATAAGAAATCCAAGAAGATCCACACTCACAGGTCTTATTACTTAAATAAAAATATTTTTATTGCAGAGCTTACAGTTAGGCTGTAAGCTCTGCAATAAAAACATTTTTATTTAAGTAACAAGACCTGTGAGTGCGGATCTTCTTGGATTTCTTATGGATAAAATTCTGGATACTGCACCCAGGCATATGAACTTTTTATTCGAGAGTGCTGGCTTTCCTTGGCATTATATATATATATATATATATATATATATATATATATATATATATATATATATATATATATATATATATAGACAAAAACAAGAGGTCCTCTGCACTCAATCCATTATCGATATATTTAAGACAAAGACATTTTGTGCATACAGCTACTAAAAAATGTCTTACCCTTTAAACTTTGTGGTCACAGCCTCATTGCACCCTCGCCTAATGGTTTTAAAAGTTAGTGGTGAGCACAACTTTTCCTTGTTTGTTATAGTCAGGAGCGGTAAAAATGAGTCCCTTTGTAAAATGTATAATGAAGCAATAGAATTCTTAATGAATCGGATGAAAATTGAGTGTAGGACTGGCCAGATATGGGATGACTTTGATGTATTTGGTCAGCTTAAATATATTGCAATATATGGACAAACAATCCCTGTTTTAGGCATTTTTCAGTAGCTGTATGCACAAAATGTCTTGTCTTAAATATATTGATAATGGGTTGAGTGCAGAGGACCTCTTGTATTTGTCTATAAGTATTTTGTGGTCACAGCCTCATTTCACCCCTGCCTAATGGTTTTACAAATTAATATCAGCATAAAGAACACAAAGCACTCATGGGACTTCATTTAGGTTTAAAGCTTTAATGGTGTAAGTCAAAGTTTCAGTCCTGCAGAGAGGACCTGATGTCTTGATAAAGGTCCTCTGTGCAGGATTGAAACGTCGACTTACACCATTAAATAATAAATGCATATATAAATATAAGTATAGCATAGTTTTATACTTTATAATTCCTGTATTTATTATAGATTACAGTTATCACAAATCTGGCTAAAACTGTTTCTGTACCTCATTAAATTAGTGGTTATTGGTGCTAATTTGGATCTAAACTTTTTAGCCACCAACCTAACCCTGTGTTTATCGATTGTAGTACATACAGACTCATGTCCCCACTTCCAGGGGTATTGTGAAAATATCTCTGCGAAGAACCTCACTTCCTTTATACATTACAGAAAGATAGCATTGTCAGTGACCATTGAGGAATTATTTTTCAGAATTGTTTTTTTAATGCTTTAATTGTTCTAAATTTGCACCTAGCCGTCAATAAAAACATGCATTTACCTGTTATGATTTTCAGATCATACCCACCAGAAAAGAAACTATAATAAAGAGCATGCCACTTAGAAAGATTATATCTAACATAAGTAACTCAAAACAACTGGACTTGCTGAGAAATTATAATGAAGACGTTTTACTACTCATCCAAGCAGCTTCTTCAGTGCAGCTGACTGGTGTAGGGGAGTTCTCAGCATATAGACTCTTCCAACAATCCAATCACAACAGCACATTGTAACTCTCCAGAGATGTGACATCTGAAATTTACAGAAATGTTGATTCTGTTTAGTTACTATGATAGGATTACCAGTGTGTCATGCAACTCCCAGACACAGGCGTTACTTGTGAGAGCATGAATGGATGTTTGAAGAGTTCTGAAACCAACAGGGTACATACATTGTATGTAGCAGACAGGTGGTGTCGAAGGCCCCAGCCTCTGTTCAGGGATGGTTTCTCCACCTTAACATAAATTTGCTCTTTCACACCTCTTTGAAACCAGCGGCCTTCTTTATCCAAGATTTGGACATTGCTATCTTCAAATGAGTGTCCCTTGTCTTTAGGTGTAGAAAGAAGCTCCCCTACACCAGTCAGTTGAACTGAAGAAGCTGCTTGGATGAGCAGTGAAAAGTCTTCATTAAAATTTCTCAGCAAGTCCAGTTGTTTTGAGTTACTTGTGTTAGATATACCATGACCTGGATGAATGAGAATCTTCATAGTCACTTAGAAAGTTTGTTTTAAAAAATAAAATAGAAACTAAAAGGCCATTCAATACATTAAACTGCAGCCTTCAATTTATCCCATGTCATTTCAGGAAAGGGGCACTAACAAGCTTCCCAGTTTTATGTACATAATGCAAATGTGCATTTGGTATCCTGTTTATACTGTACATGCTCAATGTCAAATCCTTTGGCACTGTATATAGACAAGAGGAACAAGAGCAGCTAACTTGGATTAATGCAGGTACCAAGAAGAACTAAGGTGGTTTGATCAGCCTGTTATAAGTTAGAAAATAAAAACAAATTTAGAGTTTGTTATGGCTAATAGCACTGGTGTTGTGTTCTGCCAAGGATGAGCAGAGTATAACAGGGCTTTATTAGCAGGCCATGCAGCCATTACACAACAGTAACATAAACTATATCCTTCTTAAACAGTATAGACAGTACTGTGTATACACAGCATAACTCATGTGCACAGTGACCTCTGCAGGCCATTTGTATAAACACGACAATTGGTAAAATGTAGTACCTATATTAGTAAATAAGCCTTATAAAGCACCTAAATTATAATATATATAAATAAACTTTACATTTACCTTTAGAATGATGTTCAGGGATGTCCAACTGGTGGCCCCCCTTGTGTGGCCCCCCATACGAAAGTCTCCCTGCTGTGACTGCTTCCTTTATATATGTTTTATAAGGTATCAGTACTGAGATTAACTGGCCCTTGCATTGTGTACACCTCAAATTCAGACAGGGGCACCAGCATTTTGTCACTGTATTTATATGGGGTGCTGTTTGTCCCAAATACTTTCTGTATACAAAACTATCCCTGATACAAAGAATGAATGTCTCTCATAGTATATATCTATTTGTGACCACAAAAGGATGTCATTATATTACAAACTCCATTCTGTATATTTTAACAATCAATCTGTCTCACAAATGTATAACCTCCATGTAACAGACCCACTTATATGTAAAGTTACTTACAGAATGAATTATGTAAAACAAAAAAAACTTGGACAGAATGTATAATAGTAACTAGTGCATGCCAAGCTAGATTTGAATGACAAAATAGATATTTGTGACAGAAAGCAAGATTTTACAGCACAGGGTTCATTCTTTCAACAAAATTAAAGTTTTGTTTCACAAAATAACCATTCTATGAAACAATACTTCACTTTCCTCAACCAATACGAACAAAGCTTACTGGCCTGCTTTTGTGGCCATTTTAATTAAGGGCACTGCTGCTGTTTTGCCATTGTCATGATTCATATTCCTGTTCCCCTCTTCCTGTCTAAGCTGAGAGGAAACATGAAGCAGCCACACCCACCTACCATGTTATAATAAATGTACCGTGCTTATCTGACTGCTTTACCTAGGGTTGCCACCTGTCCGGTTTTGACCCGGACAGCCCGGTATTTTGAAGGGCTGCCCGGGTCAATACTTCCTGCCCGGTTTTCCAAATAAGGAAAACCTGATGGGGTTAGCTTGATTGATGCAGCGATCGGCCAATTTTTCGGCATTTTTTTGTCCCTCTTTTTCTTTCCAAAATGTTGTTGTGAGGTATGTGATCATGTGCACACATTCTGTATAGTATGATGGATGGGTTTCATGAATAGTCCCATAGTTAGCTGTAGTTCAACTACTACATAATAGTTATAGCCACAGATGTGGGACTGATCATGTGAAGCCAATCCTGAGTACTGTGTGCAAATAAAATGAAGGGAGGGTAATCCCCCCCGAAACGTTGAATTCTTTGGTGGCACATTAAAAGGGGATGTTCCCCGACTGCAAGAGAACTGTGTGTGCGGATCAGTTTGTTCCAATTTTGCTGTTGCAAACAAAATGGGTCATTTAGGCAGGGGCAATTTTAGGGCAGGCCCGGACTGGCAATCTGTGGGTTAGGGCAAATGCCAGATGGGCTGCTATAAGGTGCCATAGAAAGTCAGTATTTAGTGGGCTGGTGGGGGCTGTTTGGGCCTCTATGTGGTCTGATTGGGCCTCTGTGTACCTGAAATGCCAGGGCCTATTTTGATTCTCAGTCCAGTCCTGTTTTAGGGGATCATAATTTATTCACTCTATGGAAAATACTGTTTATATAATGATATTATTGTATGAGATGCACCTGGATTGACACTGGGGAAGGAGCTGCGCAGTTCAGATTTGGCAATATTAATTATACAATGTTTTCTTTTGGTAGAGGGGGTCCAGCCAGTCTGCCCCTAACATCATGGCTTCAACCCCATGACATGTGTGTGACGTGTGTGTAACGTGTGTGTGACGTGTGTGACACGTGGGCAGTTGTGCTCTCTGCACTATTGTTGTTCCCCCTCAACCCACTCTGATGTGAAAGAGGTAAGTGCTGGGAAGGTAAGGGGGTGGCATCATTAGACCCCTGTTAGTTATAAATGAATGTAAAGCACTGTGCAGCTTGCTGTGTTATTTAAATAAATTATGATCCCCTAAAATTGCCCCTATATAAATTACCCCTTTTGTTTGCACACAATACTGCTCATAAGTCCTACACATTATACTATACAGAATGTGTGTGCACATGATCACTCCCACACTGTGGCTAACTTTTTTGACATGTGACAAATTTTTTTTTGACATGCGACGCCATTCAACTCTATGGGCATCATTTCTGTGGTGAAACAAGGCGAAAAATTGCCTAGTGGCTAAACCTATTATGTAGTAGTTGAACTACAGCTAACTAACATACTATACAGAATGTGTGTGCACATGATCAGTCCAAAATCTATGGCTAAACCTATGATGTAGTAGTGTTACTATAGCTAAGAAGATTATTAAGAGAGTGCTAAAAGCTAACTGGTGCAAGATTAGAGCTAGAAGGAGACACTAGAGCCTAACATCATATACACAATGTATAAGTGACTGTGAGAGTTTGTCAGACATCATTGAAGGGATATTAGGCCTATTATAATGATGTTACAGTTAGGCTGCAAGATAATAAGTGTGACAAATTGGCTACTAGTAGTGATGGCGCGAACCGCGGAAAAAAAGTTCGCGAACATTTCTGGCCAGAAAAATGATTTTAAAGTTGTTTAAAGGGTGCAACGACCTGGACAG
>CM044442.1:74637386-74650701 GCA_024363595.1 Xenopus borealis | reverse complement strand
GTGTTGATCTCCGTGAACCTAATAAATCAGTGGTTATTGATAATGATCCCTTGCCACACATAGAGGAAATATTTTCAGAACTCCGAGGAGCAAAATTCTTTTCAACCCTGGATCTTCAGAGTGCTTATCATCAAGTATTACTGCATGAAGAAAGCCAAGACCTCACTGCATTTATCACCCATGATGGTTTGTTTCGGTTCAAGCGTGTACCTTATGGACTGGCTCCAGCACCGAGTTGTTTTCAAAGACTGATGTCTTCTATACTCCATGGCATACCTGGTGTAGAATGATACTTGGATGATATAATTGTCTACACTCCAACTATGGATCTTCATGACAAGTACCTGGAAAAGGTTCTGAAATGCATTGATTCTACAGGACTCAAACCGAACCTTTCGAAATGCCACTTCAGACAAACTCAGCTGTCATTTCTGGCTCATATAATTTCACAAGATGGATTACTGCCTGACCCTGACCATGTCAATCGCGGTTACACAAGCACCTACTCCATCTGATTTCCAGAGCTTACGAGCTTTCTTAGGTCTTACAAATAGCCTGCGGGTGTCACTGTGCACAGGACTTGTACTGTGCATACGCAGGACTTTCTGTACAGCTTGAAAGTGAAAGTAAGAAGTTACTGTTATTGTGTAAGGCCTGTATGAGCCTGTTAATAAAGCCCTGTTATACTCTCCTCATCCTCGGTAACCAAACATAACAATATGGTATATTTTAATTGCAGTGTCAGAAAAATCACTTTAATCACTTTAATAAAAAGGATCATAGAAACCTACCCAGACATCATGGAAAACCATTTTTGGTTTTGACCCATAGGTTAAGAATCATTGCTGTTGAAGGAATAGTGCATTACCTTCTTTAGTTATGGAACACATACCAAATAGGCTACAACCTAGTACTTTTCATTACAAAACTTTAAATATTATTGTATTGAAATACAATTATTGTATTGAAATACAATTATTATTATTGGATTTGGTAATGGTTTTACAGGCCAAACTGTTATTTGGTATCAAGCTATGTCAGAGGATTGTCCATCAAGCTTAATTAAATTTTCAGTTTATGGTCACAAGGGCAGTATCCAGGGCAATGTCAATGTACATCTTTGGAAATATATCCTATTAATCCCATAGCCATCTTAGCTTCTGTTTGGTAATGCATCCACAAGACTGCAAAGGCCACAATCACATGCAAGGCTGAAACACAGATTTACATGCAGCTTCATCACATTATACCAAACCCAGGAATGGAAGGCCATTTACTATACGAGGGGACAGAAGGTACAGTACCTGTTGTCAGCAAAATAAAAGTAGATTTCATTGTGATCAGAATGCGTCAGGTAATGGTTTATTATATTATAAGTGCCTACGGTGACATATTTAATTGAAAAAATATAGACATTTATCAATATATTTTATTTGGAAGCAAACAGAAACCATCATACAGTATTGTCTGGAAAATTAAGCAAGTTAGATGCTTTATGAGCACAAAGTCATTTGTTTTTTTTTCCAGGTCAGTAGAATGTACTTATATGCACCGGCCCATAGAAGTGTAAAGTTTCACTTCTCCGGATTCTATCGGAATACAGCGGAAACACTTTATTTGCTTATTTGCTCTGAAAAAATCTAGACTTGTATCTGGTTATTGTTAATCTGTCACACCAGGAAGAACATTTTGGCAAAAATTAACTTCAGGTATAAATATAAGAGACAGAAGGCAATTAAGTTCTTTTTTAAGTATAATAAATCTCTTTTGTTTACAATTTCTAAAGTTTTGTAACCTGGATATATTTTGATCAATTTCCCTATGGCATTTTTCTTTCTTATTTCCATTTCATCTGCTTGGACCTGCAATGGATAGTCAAGAGCCCTCTCTTATGCCTGTTGTTGAATTACAATTCTCTACTGGCCAGTGAGTCATTTAGTTTAAGCATTGCATGATGTGTAGCGTGGGATCTCATGTTATTTGTGAAGCGATCAGTGAAAGCAAGAGGGGATGACCTGGAAGGCTTGTTTATGAGAAAAAATGTCACCAAACAGTTTAAAGCCCAAGATAAAGCACTGAGCAACTGCTTGCATGAGTCGAAACCGCCTACTCTTTGATTTTCTGCCAATTAGTCAGACCTTTCTGCATTTAGCTCTGGCTGTAAGTCACATTGTATTAGAAAGCATTGCTTGGCCGCAAAGAGCAAGTGTTAGTCACCTCTGTTTCACCGGGAACCATTACAGATCTGTTGGTTTAACCTTTGCAGATGCAATAAGAACGTGCTCATGCAAAACAATAACATAAACAGTATACTTTCACGATTCCATTACTGTTTGTCTACATCTGACAAGTTTAATTCTTACATGTGATGTATTGCTCTTCATAGCTTTTTTTGTTATTGCACAGGAAACTTTATTGCAGGAACATGAGGAATATTTTTTAAGAATCGATTTTCCAGGACTTTTTCAGAAAAGCTTCCAGGAGGTCCCCCATAGGCTACAATGGTAATTCGGCAGCTTTAAGGTTTTGAATTCAAATTTTTTTTAAAAAGACAGTACTTCGAAATTCAAATTTTCAAATTTTTTCAATTCGAAACTAATTTTGGGCTAAATTACTTTGAAATTCGAATTTAAAAAATTGGAATTTTATTTTAAAATTCACTTCGACCCTTAATAAATGTGCCCCATAATTTTAATATTAAGAAAGAAAAGAATCCCTACAGCATGAATGACAATTTTATTGGTCATATAGTTTGATAGAGATCTAATTCCTTACTTGCAACCACAGTGCAGTACAATGCAATTTTTTCCAAGAATTCCAGTGTAACTTCAGCAATGCAACTAGTGTGCAATGTGTAAAAACAAACACTATTGCACTTTTCTGTTTTCATGAATTTAGTGCAGTTTGCATTAACAGCGTCAGCACAACACTGACTTGGCACAATGTTGTCGCTACTATTAATGCAACCCACTGCTGGATCCTTGATATTATAGTCACATCCAGGGTTGTGGTAATTACAGGGTTTAGACTAGAGCATCACTTGCACATGATCCATCAGCATGGGTGTACCAAACTCTGCACCACAGGACAAAATGTGTGGAAATTGATACAGAGTCCAAGGAAAAAGAGCAAAACCAAAGAGGAGCTTTGAAAGCGTGTTGCTACCCAGACTGGGCCTTTGTCAAAATAGCAGCAGTCAAGCCCAACAGGAAGACCAATAGAAATAACCACCCAGTAGGAGAAACATAATCATCCCATATGTAGCTGAAGTGTCAGAGAAACTCAAGAGGATTTTAAACAAACACCACGTCCCTGTGTTTTTCAAACCTAGCAACACACTGAGACAAAAACTGGTACACACCAGGGATCCAACACCAAAAGAAAAACTAAGTAATGTGGTATAAGCAGTCCAGTGTAGCAAGGAAGGCACAGAGCTATACATTTGGGAAATAGGAGGGCAAACTTTACAGGGCAAGACTCAGCTGCCTTTCTACACCTAAAAGACAAGGGGCATTCCTTTGAAGTTAGTAATGTCTGAATCTTGGATAAAGAAGACCACTGGTTTGAACAAGCCGTGAAAGAGGCAATTCATGTCAAGGTGGAGCAATCATCCCTAAACAGAGGCAGGGGCCTTCAACACCGCCTGTCTGCTACATACAATGCTGTTCTCACATCTGTACCCCGGTAGTTTCAGAATACATTACACATCCATTCATGCAACTCTCACAAGTAACACCTGTTTCTAGGAGTTGCATGACATTGGTAATCCTGTCACAGTAACTACACAGAATCAACAACTCTGTATATTTTAGATGTCACCTCTTTGGAGAGTTACAACGTGTTATTGTGATTTGATTAGTGGAACAGTTTAAATGCCGAGAACTTCCCACACCAGTCAGTTAAACTGAAGAAGCTGCTCGGATGAGTAGTGAAACATTTTCAATGATTACTCAGCAAGTCCAGTTGTTTTAGAATTACTTATTAGTTAAGATATATTAGGTAATTTACAATGACATTGCAGTTTTTGAAGGGCAATTTTGTGACTCATATTGCCATTTTTACCCACAACACAGCAATATTTCTAGAATTCCAGTATATTTGTCCCTTGGTGGACCCAGTTCATTAAAATAATTGGAGGTGCAATTTTCAAATTTCAACAATCAGATTGGGTGTTGTGTCACTTCAATGGCATCAAAACTGCATTTGTATGTGATTCTATTGGCATAAGTCCACTGCACGTGCTGAGGCAACCTGCTGTAAGAACTCCAGAACAGACTTTAAATTCAGAGTGGTGGTAGTTCAAGGTTCCCAAGTATCAGGAGGTGTACTTGTGTACTATTAAACAAATTATTAAAGCCAATTGCGCTACTAGTTCAGGAACTGTGTTTGGGCATGAGTACCTTTGTGTCAGCATATACAACATTTGTGTCCCATTTAGTTTAGCTGTACTTGTGGCCACATTTTTCTTATACAGTACAACAAGTTTCTGTTGGGATATTTGGCTGTTGTTTAAGATCCTCATCAAGGTTCAATTAAGGTTCAATTAAGTTCTAATTTCATGATTAGGGGGATTGCATGGAATGTGTTTGATTTCAACATGGTATTCATAAAATCACTGTTGAATCTGAGTAGATGTGGGTTTTTTTAAGGTACTCACCACAAATGCCCTTATTACAGTAGCAATAAACAAAAACAGGGAGCACCATGAGATGGACACTTATACATAACAGAAATGCCATCATATTAGCAGCTTGGAACAGGTAATAAAGGATGATTTATTAACATTGAAGATTGAACCTTATTACAGATTTGATCAGGTAGCAGGTTCAAGTGGGTAAAACTATGGATTTGTTGGTTGTGGGTGTGTATGACCAGGGCTCTGCATGCCCACCCACCTAGACCTATGCATGTCTCTAGGTGCAGCATCTAGTGTCAGGAAGACATTGCCCTACATTTTAAATCACAGCAAAAATATACATTAAAGTCTTTATATTACAAAGTCAGAATATCTGTTTTCATTTGATTCATTTCATTTACAAACAGAATACTGAAGAACTATAGAGAATCTAGGGAAATTTACGTAACTTAATAAGTGGCTCTTAATTTCTTAAATGAAGGCAGATTTGGATTGTTTACATTCAGTAAAGATGCTTGAGGAATATGATCAATAATATATGTAGATATGTACCTATTCTCTCCCAAAACATGTCCCCAAACATGTCAAACTAGAAGATACTATTATTAGGCATTATAGCAGTGCTTTTTAGTAAAAATTTAAGTATACTGCACAATATCAAGAAAAGTATTAAACCCCTGATTGCCATTTTTGGATATCATTTTTGCTTTGAGGAAAAAGTGGAGACTGCTTTCAATATGGGGGGTTTTTTTTGCACCAGGAGAACTTTTTTTATGACAGAATAATGTAATAGATACTTGGTTTATATCAGTTAACTGTGCATATAACATGCATCCTCTAGCTAAGTATAGTGCAATCTGTAACTTTTCCCTGACAGGTTATTGGTCAAGCAAAAATGCTGCCAACTGCATAACTGGAAAGCCAAGGTTTAAAATTCCTAGCAAGGTGCCTTTAAATTATGTGACTAGTCCCCCAGAAATCTTTATACATGGAGTCTTGTATTTATCTCAGAAGTTTGCAGTCTATAATTGTTAATATATTTATTTACATAGCATCATCATATACAACAGTACTTTACATATTACACATTAGTCTACAAAGGTCCCTATCACATATTTTCAATAAAGAAATGCAGGATGAAGTATTTATGACAGCTCTCAAATACAGGGCAACAGATTCAACATCACTGATGCAAATACTTAAATAGGTTATTTGAGTTTTTTTCTGGCCAAAGATCTGCACAAGAACAAAAAAGCTCTAAGCAGAAGCACAAGAATTTTGCAGTCTATAGTTGTTATGTAACCTGCACTTTTTAAAATATATCCCTACTGTTATTGTACAGTGCTGTTGAATATGATACAA
Source organism: Xenopus borealis (assembly GCA_024363595.1). Classification (NCBI taxonomy): domain Eukaryota; kingdom Metazoa; phylum Chordata; class Amphibia; order Anura; family Pipidae; genus Xenopus; species Xenopus borealis. Next base: position 74,644,703 of record CM044442.1, on the reverse strand, counting down.
AATTATTATACTTATTATTATTACTACTATTATTATTAATAATAATAATACTGATTTAATGTGTGCATGTGGTTTATAGACATAATTTTAAGACATAACACAGCTAAAAATAGTGTGGGTCTGAAAATAGGCTCCATGGTACAAAAAATTTTTTGAAAACAAACATCCTATTAAAGAGCCAAAAATAGGACAGAGAAAGCAAGATGACAGATAAACATTGCAGAGGAAGACAAATGACTTTCTGTTTGGGAAAAGAAAAAGTGTAACCTGGCTCTTGGAAGGGAAGAAGGTTTGTGTTTATAGCTAACACACACACAAGCATTTCAGGATTTAATGCCCAGCATATATAGATGGAAAAATGGCCTCATCTTAGAATTAGGCAATATTATGTTATACTGTATTTAACAGGATTGCCAGCTGTTGCTAAAATAAAATCAAACAACCCATAGCTGTTGTAAGTCTTTGAGCACTGGCTTAGCAAAGCTTGATGAGATTAAAGGTTGTACATGGTATGAACATGGTATGGTATGAACTACTCAAAGGTTTTCATCAGACAAATCTTAGCTTAAAAGCTGGATATGGTCATAGGACACATAATAAAAAGCAGGTGATATCAGGTTAATGCAAGAGAGTCTAAAACTTTGGTTGTAATGGCAGATCTGCAGTCCAATGTTGTAAAAGTGGTCAGAACCAAAAGCTTCTTCAGGCTGACTTTTGCTTCTCATTGAAATACTTTTGCATTTTGTTAAAATACAGGGAATGTCACTTTCACTCAAAAATCTAGAACATATCTGATTTGAACCACATTTTTTTACTATTCTTAATTTATATAGAACCAACAAGTTTGCAATTGCCTTAGTAGCCAGTTGCTACCTGTACGTTTTTGAAGTGTGGAGTACCCAAAGCAAACCCATGCAGACATGGGCACAAACTCCTTGCAGATACTGCCAAGTCAGAATTAATCATAGAACTCTAGTACAGGTATGGGATCATTTATCTGGAAACTTGTTATCCACAAAGCTCCGAATTACAGAAAGGCCATCTCCCATAGATTCCATTTTAACCAAATAATCAAGATGTAAAAAAAATCCCTTTTCTCTATAATAATAAAATAGTACATTGTTACTTGATCCAAACTAAGAATCAATTATTCCTTATTGAGAGCAAAACCAGAAAATCGGTACCATACCTGTACTGAAATACAGAATTGCCAACTGCCAAGCTGACCATAATTTTTAATTACATTTTGTTGGAAGTAATTGTTAGGCTATGGCTTCTCTAATTACATAATTGTGACTTGGCCAATTACTGAACCAACTTTTAACCTCAAGTTGCATTTGAACATATCAAGATCATTGCATCTTTGTTAGAACCAATTTGTTGTGTTCAGCTGTCCAGGGCTTTAAAATGAAGTGACATTTACATTATTATTCAATTAGGCTGAAAACTGAGGCTCCTGGCTGAATCTGAAGCTAGTAAAACCGATGACAGTCGGCCTGGAGTCCTGTCTCCAATCCTGGAGTTATCAGATCCCTTTTAGTATACTACAAAATCTTATGTTGTGAGTAGCTGCACAAGAGGTTATGGGATACTCATATTAATCCAAACAAAGGCTGGCAGACTGACACATAGGTCTTCCTGTAATTAGGTGTCAATTACTGTAGATTAATAATAATAATGTTCAAGTATATTTTTATATATCTGACATTTATAAGTTATTCGTAGACATATTACAGAATAGTCCCAAATAAAACTGTTAGAATCCACTTATGGTTTTACTAGATTTTTTTAATATTCCTGCATGTCATTTGCTGATGAGAATTAATATGATTTTTACAGTGATGAGATGCAATATTTCCTAGGTACACTTTCTGGCAAGACTATTAACACTGTATTAGGACAGGTCAAACTACATTCATATAAGTTAAGTAGTTCAATGATGTCCAACTTCTGTGGTACAGAGGGCCAAACTTTTTCTGGCCTACGTGGTGAAGGGATGATAATGGAAGTCAGTGTTGACCACTTCCCATTTAAAAACACACCCACCATAAACCACACCCAGGTTACTACAAGAACTTTTAAGATCATATCCACATTAACTGTGGTAGCACACCAAAAAACCAAATGGTTGGTGCTCACTGAACAAATATCACTCATATGTGAAAAATTGTGAGTGAGCCATATGCCTAATCCTCCCCTGTGGATAAAACAGACACCCCCCAACACAGGATTAAACACTTTAGGGACCCCTAATAACTATTTACAAATGCTAAACACACAGAACAACCCCTACCAGGCATACATCCCACAGGCAGCATAGGGAAGCACAGAATGACACACACAAGCAGCACTAGACAAGCAGAGTATGACACATACAAGCAGCACTAGACAAGCAGAGTATGACACACACAAGCAGCATTTAATGTTACTGTAAACTGTTTTAACGTGGTTATTTGAGGGTTCCTTGTAAGTATCACTGTAAAACAGGATGCAATGGTATGTGTCTGTTTAATCAGAAACAATACCTCTGAATTCCCCAGTTTGATATTAATTCTATATCCAAACTTATTGATGAGCAAATATTTTTTCTGTGTTTTGCCTCAAAAATGAAACCATAGACTTCAATGGGTAAAAAAAATTGATGCCCATAAATTTTAATGCATTTTGGCAAATTTTCACCGTTTTGGCAAAGAGATACGGGTCAGATTCACCCATTACTAATAAAGACTAATAATTTAGTCATGCAATTAGAAACTGTAAATTTTATCCATCAGGTAAAAAGTACATTTAACAAAATATACTGTACTAAATGAGCACCAAGAAGAAAATCAATCTCTGTAGGCAATCCTAACTTGTTTATACAAAAAATTAGCAATCCACATTTAAATTGCAAAATTCTGAATATTGTGGAACAAAATGTTACCTTGATCTTGAATAATTCTCTTCCTTCCTCATAGTCCCTACTTTTCCTTTGAAGAGCTGCCAAAGTGAATATCCTTATTTTGCAGCTCTGTAACTACTTAAAGACATATCATCATAATATAATCCCTCGTTATTACTCAAATTTACATCCATCTCATGTCAGATTTAACATTCGTAAAAAGGCCGATATGTTTCAGAAAATCATTGTTTAATAGTAATGTAAATAGCTTAATTTAGTGTTATTTCAGAGACTGTCTAAGGGGAATATTTATTATACTGTGCATAATGCATTGCGTATTAGAAAAAGGTGTCAAACTTTTACGAATTTTTCTTGTGACTTCTGCTAGAAGCAATGTGAAATAATGACTTCAAATCTGCCGTTCGCATGGTGTAAAATTGTAAGGCGTACAGTAGGGAGCCACTGTTATTGCACTTAGCCACTCCATTGGTAGTGGGTATGGCGAAAGCCCAGGGGTGTACCAACAGATAATTGGAGGCAAAGTCATGAGTTTAGAAGATTAAATGGCACACAAAAAAAAATAAAATAAAAAGCAGGAACAGGCAAAAAGCGATAGTTGGGGACAGGCCAAGGTTGTTACCAGGAATTCCACAAAGAAAGGAGAAAAGGGGAACACAAGCTATGGAACCGGAACAGGGAACTCTGAGGCACTTACTCAGGAACAAGGTACTCGGAACAAGGAATTCAAGAACAAGGTACTCAGGAACAAGGTTTTCAGGTTGGCAGGTCATACAGGAACAAAAATAAACGAAAATTAAAGAAGCAAGGCTGTGTTGCAAGCGGTGTACCCTTGGTACCTCCAAAGCATTTGTTGGTATGGAATAAAGCCAAATATTTCAGGAGCGTCACGCCCCCTTCCTCAGTGGTACAGTGCACAGGTGTAAAGTGAACGATAAGCCATAGAAATAGGCGCAGAGTGCCTCCACCCCCCTCACTTGTCCAAATTGTCCAAACAGATTGCTGATGGCCTGTAAGTGTCGTTCTTTTCCCGGAAGTGACGTCATGCCAACCAAACTCTGGATGTTCACATCCTCCATCAGAGATGCCATCTTGCCAACCATTCAAGCTTTAAATAGAATAACTTTATCAGGCTGTCAGTTACGTTGCCACACAAGAGATGGATTCTAAAATCATGTGAGCTGTGGGATCACAAATAGTATTTTAAATCACAACAAAGTCCATATTCAAATGTGAATACTGTAACTTGCACAAATAAAATATATTGTTATAATGAACTAGTTGAGTATGATGTTGTGTTATACACAAACACCAGTGCAGGAAAAGACCAATAAAAATAGATAAAATAAATAAAAAGATGGGAACTGCACTCATAAAGGTGCCCTCCCATTGTAACAGTCTGCATATCAAAATTACCCATAAGGTATAGATACTCACCATCTGGGGAACCCCCTCAATGTTCAAATAGTTCTAGGGAATATTCTAAACCATTTAGCTTAGGTCTAAAAATAACAAGTGCAAAGACTTCAATTATAGGACATAGATTCATAGAAACCAATAATACTCAATACGTTCATTTAAACCATGTGGTATAACAGTATTTAATCTGTATGTCCATCTAGCCTCCCGTTGTAATAATAGCCTTTCTCTGTTACCCCCTCTCCTTGGTCTAGACACCTGTTCTAGAACTTGAAATCTCAACTGAGATGCATTGTGTCCCTTCTCTTTGAAATGTCTTGCGATTGGGGTATTTTTGCTTGTGGCTATATATGATTTATGTTTAGATATCCTATCTTTCACACACTGAATGGTTTTGCCAACATACCCCAACCCACAAGGACATTTCAAATAGTAAATCACATAGGTTCTCATACATGTGATTTACTATTTGAAATGTCCTTGTGGGACGTGAACATCCAGAGTTTGGTCTGCATGACGTCACTTCCGGGAAAAGAACGACGCTTACAGGCCTGTTTGGACAATTTGGACACGTGAGGGGGTTGGAGGGACTCTGCACCTATTTCTATGGCTTATCTTTCACTTTACACCTGTGCACTGTACCACTGAGGAAGGGGGCGTGACGCTCCTGAAACATTTGGCTTTATTCTGCACTAATAAATGCTTTGGAGGTACCAAGGGTACACCGCTTGCAACACAGCCTTGCTTCTTTAATTTTCGTTTATTTCTGTTGATGCATCGCGTTGAGTCAAGTGATTTGAAGGGAGCAGAGCCGTAAGCTGATTGAGAAGTTTCTACGTACCGTGAGTGTATCTGAAACTGTTTCATTCATACAGGAACAAACACATTCAAAATCAATGACTCAGCCCTGAGCAAAGCTTAAAAAGAGGCAGCTTAATAAATATGCCCCTAAGACATTTAAGTCATGCAGGTAATGGATCTGTAACTGGGATAATGAGTGCTAGCAAGGTTGAAGGTCTGACCCAGTGCTTACCTCTGTGGTAGATGTGAACAAATTTCCACTTTGGAGGCTCTAGTTAGAGCACTAGAGGAACAAATTGCAACACTGCGGTCGATTAACAATCTTGAAATGAGTCTCTTGCTCACTGAGCAGGACCTAGCAGGGGTCAGATAGTTTGGGGGGAACAGAACAGCAGCAGGATGTTGAGGCAGCTAGCTGGGTGACAATTAGAAAATCTAAGGTGGGCAAAAGGAAAAATTAGACTGATCCTGGGTTTATACATTCCAATAGCTTTGCCAGATTGTGTGAAGATGATGGTAGTGTGAACTCTGGATTGGCAATTCTAGATGGAGCTGGTCTCTCTAACAGCCGGGAGACCAGATTCTCTAGTAGTGGTGGGGAGGAGAGCAGAATCAGGCCTAAGCAAATTGTGGTTGTAGGGGATTCAATTATTAGGAAAGTGGATAGGGTAATCAGTCATCCCGATCACTACAACTGAACAGTTTTCTGTCTATCTGGTGTCAGGGTTCAGCATGTGGTTGATCGGGTAGACAAATTATTGGGTGGGGCTGGGCATGACCCAACGGTCTTAGTACATATCGGTACTAATGACAAGATAAATGGTAGATGGAAGACCTTAAAGAGTGAGTTCGGCGATCTAGGCTCTAAGATTAAGGGAAGGTCTTCCAATGTAATTTTTTCTGAAAATTTGCCTGTGCCACGTGCAAGTTTAGGGAGACAGCGTAAGCTTTGGGAGTTAAATGTGTGGTTCAGGTCTTGGTGTAGGAAGGAAGCGTTTGGGTTCCTAGAGCACTGGGCTGATATTTCCTTGGGTACAACCTATACAGTCATGACAGATTACACCTCAATGGAAGGGGGTTCACTGTGCTAGGGGAAATAATGGCCAAGAGGTTGGAGGAGTGTTTAAACTAGGTAAGTGGGGGGTGGGTGAGAGAAAGAATTACGGGGAAGCTAGGGTAGATGGGGTAGTGGGATTATTAAAGGGTCATGGAGGAGGAATGAGGGGGCATACAGTTTACCAGCTAAGGAGGTCCCTCTTTTACAAGGAAAACAGACTAATACTAACGTAACATATAATTCTCCTCAAAGTAATGCACATTACAAGTAGTAAACTCAGCTGTATGCTGGCAAATATTCTGGCTGATATAATTGGTATCACTGAGACCTGGTGGGATGAAAAATGCGACTGGACTGTGAATTTAAATGGTTACACCCTTTTTAGGAGGGGCAGAGGGATTAAAAAGGGGGGGGTGTGTTTGTATGTAAAGCCTGAATTAAAGCCATGCACTAAAGAAATAACCATTGCTGCCACTGGTGAGGGTGTGGAATCCCTCTGGGTAGAGTGTTTGACTGGGAAAAAGGTTACAAAGAAAATTCTCAATGGTGTATGCTATAAACCACCTCGTATTAGTAATGATTATGAAGTCCAGCTACTTTTACAAATAGAGCAGCATCACAACTAGGTCAAGTTGTTATTATTATGTGTGACTTCAATTATCTGGACATTGACTGGGGTAATGGGGTTGCCAAGACAGAAAAAGCTAGTAGATTTGTAAAAATGCTTAATGACAACTTTTTATCCCAGCTCGTTCAAGAACCTACTAGGAATAACTTTCTTTTGGATCTTGTAATAACTAATAATACTGAACTCATCTCTAGCATTTGTGTGGGTGAGCTGTCAGGTACTGCCTGTATTCAAACTCTGAACTGTGTGATTTTGTGGCAGTGCATTACCCTTTCTAGCCACAGGTGACTTTGAAACCCAGCATTTCACATAATGTTAAGTCTCCACGTGTTTTCTCTCTCATCACCTTCTCCCTCATTAAGCCCATGTGTGTGTAATTTCACAATCAAGGGGCTATATAAACTTGTCTCACGCTACAGAGAGTGCTTGATCATTAAACCTGTGACTACCCTGCCTCAAATACCCTCTGCACCAGTGTTATACAGCACCAAGACTCCTACCTGCAAGCCACAC
>CM044442.1:74613816-74631911 GCA_024363595.1 Xenopus borealis | reverse complement strand
TAACTTGAAGGTGAACCACCCCTTTAACTCCATAGGTGCCAGTAGAAAACCTATAGACCTATAAAGAGATTGATCACTGAAGCATCTGGCAAAGATTCTGATTTAGAAAACCAACTTTCCCCTTACAAGGAACAATAAACAGACTTGATTGCTGAATAAAAATAGATGATGAGGAGCATGTTGTGTGTTAGGCTAGGACATATCTTGGACCTGTTAATGAAATGTTGGCAGTTCGGCCTACGTTTCTAATTGTTTATTCAACACTTAAAATGAAATACTATCAATTGTTTTTATTACGGAGTTAAAGTATACAAAATAAGATATGCAGTTCAAAGAAACTACTTTTATTACATATTCAGTGTTAACTAGTAAAAGAAATATAAAGATTAATAATGCAGTAAGGATTAGATTGCAATCTTCCCTTGACAGAGAGTAATGTGTATGATTATCATTATTAAATGCTATATACAATATATCAGCAATATTTAAATTAAGCATAATGTTAATAATAGCATTTATATATAGTATGCTATGGCTTTATTTTTTATGGAAATTTGTACCATATTTTTCTGCATTTATTAAATTTATTCCTCTAAATTCTCTGTGACTGAAGAACTGGGGTCTAGCATATTGTCTATTTATCCTTCAGTGCACAGAGAATGTTTCTTCTATTCAAATTTGCATTTACAATTGTGGGTTGGAATAGTCTTATTGCTTGCCTTTGCTGAGGGATTCTCTACAGAAGGCATACAGCAGTGTCATTACGCAGTGTAAACAAAATATGGTTTATAGAAAATATATTAAACTAGCAAGTAATATGGCAGCTACCATACCTAACATATGTATGCATGCAAGTATACAGTGACTGTACTGTTCACACAAAAGGGCAGATTTGGCTCACCTGATCTCACCAGTGAGAATTCTTGATCATATTGTTATATTATTTACAATAATTTGACACATTTATAATTGGAGAATACAGAAATAATTGTTCTTAAATATACAAAGTTCCCATGGACTTTTTTGGTGACCTGAATTTCTTGAGAAATCTTTACTCTGATTAAACACTGGTGAGACTTCCAAAAATTTGCTGAATATCCAAAAATCTCAATTTCTGTGAGAATTTCTTTTTTTTAGTTATGAAGAAAAAAATAATAATTTTATAAATACCCTCAAGAATTATATTTTCATCATTTTAGACTTTGTTTAACTGATATTCATTTAGTTTTTGAAGTTGAAACTAAATTCTACAAATTCTAGGTATACTAGTGTGCTTCCAATCAGATCAGAATTTAATACTCGCACCGGTTTACATGGTTATTAGCAGGAAACAAGAATCCAAATTTCACGTCTCCAACCAGTCCATCCTAAATGAGTTTGTAATTTGTCATTTAAAGATCCACAGTAGAAGCAATTTATGATATTTAGCTTTGCAGAAAAGTCTTATGCCCTGCAACTGAAATAAAGTAGTAAAGAGTGGTAATAGCTCTGCACTTAGCACAAGTTAAAGTTAGTAGTATAATTTGGAGTTTTAGGGGACTGCCACACCAGGCTTATTCTCAACCTGTGGATAAATGCAGAATGAAAATCAGCCCCTACACTTTGCTCAGCTTTCTAATGTGCCTGCAACCAGAGCCACTGCTTTGGCCTGGGTGGAGCCACAAGGAATGGATTTCCACACTGGAATGTGTGAGAATATTTTAGTGTGGAAATCCACTCTGTGTATCTTCACCTGGGCCAACAAGATGGCTCATCAGAATGCTGAGCGAAGCTTAGGGGCTAATTCTCCTTGGTGGGGCAAATGTTTGTACACAGCACCCAGAGTAAAATATCCTTGAAGAAAAAATCTTTCATGACATTTCCTGGTAGTGAGCCAAGGAAGCATATAATAAGTTGACATTAAAATTGATTGAAGATAATTTGTCTGTGTTCCAACACCCATTTTAAATTACCTTTCTAAGAATGGTTGGTGCAAAAGGAAATGGGCCATTTTATATTTTTGTTTTTTTAACTGTAGTACAGTGCATGTTAATATATTTTTTTATATTTATGTTTAAATGCCATGGAGACAGCTACATAAGAATTCATATTGAATTTGTGAAGTTTTTAGCACTGAACTGAAATGCTGAACAGCACCATTACTCAGGGCTAAATGACTGAAGATGAGACCTTTTGCCAATATTTGCAACTGAAGAACCATTCTGCTTTAATATTATTTGCTGATTCAATACTTTTATAATAGCTCCCAATTGGTTAACTTGGCATTTTTATCATAGCTCTAGGTCCCAGCATAGCACAATCTTACCTTAGTTTAAACATTTCTGGTTTATTCTAAAATGCAAACCTGTAGCCAATGCTCCCAAAAAAGAATCTGAGTTGTTAAGATTACATTTCCTTCCCATGCCATAATATTTTGGATATTCAAAAACAATTTGTAGACAGTCTTCCCATCTGGTTCATGAAAGATAATTCTCATTTTTAAAATAAAATTGCCCACTCCTCTATATATCTAAAAATAGAATTTAACACATGCCTGATCATGGACTGTTTAAATTGCTTTTTTGCTGAAACATATTTAAGTTAGCTCAGAGCAATTAACTCACTTCTCTTTATTTTTCAGGATGAGTGATTTGTTCCACCACTTGTGTTATGAAGTAACTAATATTTACAGATTAATATTAAGTCTTCATCCTAGCTAATGCGTCACCTTTGCTTACCTTTGTTATAGGCAGATAACAGGGTCGGCTCTGTTCTGTAAGTGTTTACGCATGATAATATATCTAGCAAAACACATGCAACACAATTTAGAGCATCAGTTAATTATTGCTGTTTTCTTCATGTGGAGCTTTTATGTTTACAGGGTATGTTTTATATGTGACGTGTTTTTCTGAATGTATTTGACATGTCAACATATTATCTAATTTACACAACTTTCTCCCATAAGGCGTAGACAACTAATTACGTTGCAATTCTTTATCAAAAACCTACTGTTCAATTCTCACGTCCTATCTCTTACACAAAATGATTCCTACTTTATTCACTCATTTAAAGGAAAGCTATACCCCTTGAACAATGTAGGTCTCTATAAAAATATATTGCATAACAGTTCATATTAAAAACCGGGCTTCATGTAAATAAACCATTTTCGCAATATACTATTTTAGTAGTATGTGACATTGGGTAATCATAAATAGAAAATTGCTATTTTAAAAAATAAGGGCCACCCCCTGGGATCCTAGGATTCACAGTGCACACAAACAAACCAAACAAACCATACATGGTAGGTCACATCAGCCAATTAAAGGAACAGTAACACCAAAAAATTAAAGTCTATGTAAAAAATTTAAGTATTGTTGCCCTGCACTGGTAAAACTGGTGTGATTGCTTCAGAAACACAACTATAGTTTATATAAGCTGCTGTGTAGCCATGGGGGCAGCCACTGAAGCACAGGATACACAGTAGATAATAGGGAAGTTCTGAAGAATCCCAATGTTTACTACAGAGTTTATCTGTTATCTGCTGTGCTTGTTGTGCCTTTTCTCCTTTTTCAACTTTAAAGGGATACTGTCATGGGAAAACATGTTTTTTTTAAAAAAATGGAAATTCGGCTCTTATAGTTACCATTGGTGGCTTTTTGGCCCCCCTGTTAACTGGCCGTTCTGTGCCGCCTGAGGCAAGTTTATCACATTGCCTCATGGCAGGAGTGGCCCTAGCAGTGTTTCAGCTAAAGCGTTATATAATGAGCTTTTACAGATGTATTATACATTAATTTCTTAGTTTTACTATTGCTAGAAAGATCTTCATGAGAGTGGTTTTAATAAATCTCTCTCTTAGGTTGTTTCACTCTTTTACTGACAGTGATTGATTGGGATGTGCTTAACTAGTCAGTCACTAGAGAAACTCAATAAGAAGCTTTTTGACACTTGTCATTGATCAATAGGATAGATCTCTGCCATAATGTACAGTATTTGATTACAAGTGACATGTATTTTAAAAAAAGCAAAGTCAAACCACCCCAGGTATTTAATGTACATATTTTTCTAGTTCCCATACCACTCTGCAAGATATATATATATGTATTAGTTTTGTTCTTTAAAATTGCTTCATAACAATCAAAAGTTTCAAAAACATTCCCAACCAGAAAAGGAAATATGGACATATATGTGACTATTTTAGGTAATAAGATGTTTATTTGCAAAATATAAAGTGGATTAAACCTCACAGGCATTATTTTATATCATTGTTGCAGATTTTTTTTGCCTTTGGGGGTTGACATTTTAATGGTAGCATTTGTGCCAACTTGGACACCATACCCAAGTACAGAAATGTAGTGCATGCAGTATTTTTTTTCTTCACCTTCTCAAGATACCCCTGTCATCCCTATGTCTTCATATTTTTCGTCATTGTGAACCTTATTGAGTATAGTTGACCACTTTTTCTTGTAATGTGCAAACCAAACACAGACTATTTAAACAATACTGCCAATCTGGCACTGACCTGCTTATTAACCCAGTAGGTAAATAAGCTGATCTAGATGCAAGTAGGTCTTCTAATAGTCCTCAGGTCACATTTGCTATTCTATAATAACAAGTGGTATAGAAGAATGATCGGCAAACATTGCCTTATAAGAAGCCAACATGCAAAGTGAAAATAGAGATTTTTGTTCAAAAACAAAATGTCACATTGCCCTCACTGATTTCACCCAATAATAACCTTTCCTTTTCTTCAAGAAGAAAACTCAGGGATGTTTCAACTCAGAATGAATAAAATCCTTTGTGCTTTACTTTTTGTCAACAGGGCAAACATTTTATTATTTTTTTGCATTTAATGCAAGGTTTTTGTACTTTTTATGTAGATACTATTATTGGTGACAATTCTACATTTTTCTCAACTGGAAAATAATGAAAGAATATTAAGTATTATTGCAAGTGTAGCCCATATATATATATACAGTGTATATACAGTGTAGATTATAATGCATAATGTACCTCTTACCGAAATTTATAAAGATATCAGAAGTCACCTCGGAGTATTGTAACTCCTCAGTGACTTATAATATCTTTATAAATTACAGTAGGGGGTACATTATCCATTATATAATACACAAAAGCCATGAATATCTTGTAAATTATATCCTTATAAACAGTGAATAGTGATGTCATCAGTTACAAACGGGGAGTATTGATGTAATTTTTGTCATGGCTCACTAAAACATGTGTATTATAGTAAATAAAGTACCCCTTGTAAAATATGCAGATATTAGAAGTAACCTCTGAGTTCCCGAACCTTTATATGGTCATGGAACTCCTAGGTGACTCTTATAATATCCTTATATTTTACAATAGGGGATACTTTATTTATTATTTATATATTATATATAGTGTATATAGACTTCTCTCGCATTATTTTGTACCCCATAGACTTACATTTCAGGTGCTCACTGGAGTTCAGTATGGAAATTCTTTATAAATGCGCAAAATCTTTTACAAAATTCAAAACTGTTCAGAAAAGGTTAATGTGCTAAAATTCAGAGTGGTGGAAAAATGTAAGTAAATTGCCAGGAATCATAATTTGAACTAATAAATCTTGCCCATAATGCTGAAAAAATATAAGGAAGGGTTACTAGTATGGGGAAAAAAACCTTTCAGTCCAGAAGGGGGAAAGAATGAAATGTTTCACTTGGACTTTCTTAAGTTATCCTAGACGACAAAAGTTAACATCCAGTTTATGGAAAATCTCTGTAGTACAGATATAAACTGAGAGTTAGGCAGGTACTGTACTTTCCAACTTAGTTATCTTGTGTAAAATATTTCATGATTTATCAAATATAGTCTTTTTAGTCTAAATATTTTCTTTTGCAATATATAGGTGTAATAATATTATTTTAAAACTTTAAGTAGTTCTAAATATTACCAATGGACCAACTGTTCCTGCTTACAAGCTTGTATATGTTAGCACCCTAAATATAAATCTCTACACATTCTTTGATTAATAAATGGAAGAAAATGTAAAGTGTTCATTTCTGTAAACATTCGACTACCTTTTTAGATTTCTTATCTCTTGTTTACATACTCAAGCTTTATTTAGTGTTTTTCCTCCAATATATTCACTTCAACATATTTGTCAGAGACTCTTCCTTCAACCCTTCTTCAAATTACATCATGGCCTTGTAACAATAAAGACTCAGAATGTTATTAAAAGTGCATTGTATACTCAGTGGAGGAGGTGAGCTAAACTGTATGGAAAACACAAATGTTTAATAAATATATATTATAGAAATATACAATGTAAGTTAAAACTTCTTATTTTTATATTGTAATGAAAACAATGCATTACAGGTATGGGACCCTTTATCTAGAAACCCCTCAACCAGAAAGTTACAAATTGTGGCTAGGCCACATCCCATGGACTCCACATTATAAAAATAATTACAATAATTGCAACAATTAAATAGTTCTTTGTAATTGTTCTCAGATTATATCTAAATTACAGCTTATCCAGAAAAACCACAGGTCCCAAACATTCTGGAAAACATTTCCTATACCTGTATATGTAATATTAGATATAGAAAATATGTTTTCTGATGATTAAGTTTACGGAGGACATGGAAATCCAGCAGTAGGGTGTTACAAATGTTATCTTGGCCAGTCAGATAACAACTCCCTAAAGCTCCCCATAGACGCAACGATCTTTCCCTGCCGAACGACCGATCTTAGGGAAGTCCGACCAATCTGTCAAATTATCGTGCGGTTAGTGGGATACAAACGATCGTTCATCTTACGATTTTTCATCCGACATTGGTCTGATGATTGATCAGCCAGGTTAGAAAATCTTTGTCGGTCCCCATGCAATCTACCTATGTTTGCAGGGCAAGCAGGCTGCGATCCATCACACATCAAGCATTTAAACGATCGTTTTGAGACAATCCTGGTGAGGGATATGTTTAAAACTAAGCGAATTGAACCAGGAAAGAAATCAATCTATTGAGCTGGGAGCATCTGTGCATTTATTGTATAGTCGCATGTTGTTGTGTCTTATATTACAATACTGCGCACAATTCTACTAGGAATGTAAAAATTTGGGAAAAAATGAGAATGGTGTTACTTTAAACTCAATCCACAAATGTATATGGTTTGTTCACGCCAGAAGCTATTGTGACATTAGCCTGGTAGTAAAGTAGGAGTAAAATTTCATATTAGTGTTTCAGCTTCAAAATAAAAGAAATACAAAGGAAATAGGAGGATCATTCTTTTTTCCTCATAACACATTTACTTTTTAACTTTGCTATTTTCTTGCTTAAAATTGTTATAGCTGATTCATTTCATTCACACATACTGTAGCTAGAATGGTGAGGTAAAACGTTCTTTGATATTACAGATACTTTCAGTTAAGAACTCATGTTACTAACACCTACTTGGAGTTGTTAAATACCAAGAATTGCAGTTAAAAAAATGTTTATACAAACAAACGGGGAGCACAATAAACTTATGCTGACCACAAATTGAATTGAAGTGGAAATTTGAGCTGGTGCCATATTTTTTGCATATGAGGAAGAATTTAATTTAGAATGGAAACATTTTTAGAGGATATTAAGGGAAGTAGTGATTAGAATGATCAAAGAGTTAGTTTCCCCTTAATTTACTGTTTACTCCCAAAGTCAGTTACATGTGGGTAGCTAGATCCATACATGCAAATTCTTGGGCTTTTCATATTTTATTTCATATTTTATTCTTCCTACTAGGGGGCAGATTTATCAATGGTCGAATATTCGAATAGATTTTTATTCAAATTATTCCAATCATTTGATTCAATCGAATTTACAAAATTCACTGGTTGAAGTGGTCTTCAAAAACATTCAAAAATTCAAATTCAAATGTTTTTCAAAATTTGAACGAACTTCGAATCCTTCATGTGAATTTAGTAAATCTGCCCCCAAGGGGCAGACTTATCATTGGTCTTATTTCGAATTGAAAAAAATTTGACCATGTGAATAGGTAGGGAAGTAAAATCCTTCAAATTCGAATATCGAATTAGAAGGATTTTACCGCAATTCGATTGGTCGAACGACCAAATAGGAAAAAATCGATTTATTGATAAATCGTTCGAATCGATCGATTTGAATGATTTTTTCGATCGATCGAATTTTTTTTCTTCAATCCAAATTAAGGAAACCCAATTCAGTAGCTTTGATCTGGCAAATTAGGTGATCAAATAAAAATTTAAGGGGGAAGTACTTCGACAGTCGAATGGTCAAATATTCAAACAGATTTTTATTCGAATCATTCAATCCAATGGAATTTACAAAATTCACTGGTCGAAGTGGTCTTCGAAAATTTGAATTCCAATGTTTTTGAAAATTCGATCGAACTTCGAATCCTTCACGTGAATTTAGTAAATCTGCCCCCAAATGTTAAGTATAGGGCCACTTCAGTGGTTGAGGCACATTCTGTTTATAAAAGATAACTCTTTTATCCTTAAATCCTATCAGGTGTGTCCATTGGTTTCCATTTGTTGCAGTATAGCAGGGAAAAGTACACTAATTTACAATCACTGATGAGAATATGTGTGTGTAAAATTATAATTAAAAACTGTATGTCTGGGCTGCTGAAAATATTTCTATGTACAGTACTGTGAAATGTTGGAATGCTTTAAGTAAATGTACTGTACCAATAATGTAAATATCTGCTATCCAGCTTGGATTCTAACTTTTTGTGTATTTTTCCAACATAGCCTAGGCAACACTTTGAGGCCTATTTATTAACCCTCAGATTTTTTTGGTCGAGTTTTAAAGGACAAAAACTTAAATTTTTTAGGAAAAAAACTTGACTTTTTTTAGATTTATTATGCTCGGAAGCTGAAAATGCTCCAGCTAAAACCTGTTAAAATCATTTAAGTCAATGGCAGATGGTTTCTTTAACAATTGGAATATGTTTTTTACCTTCAGGATTCTCAATAATTTTGGGCTGTTTGAGCTGGTTTTCGTTAATATATATAACAATAAGTTTGAGTTTTCAATTTCAATTCAGTAAAATAGAGTTTTAGGAGAGAGAATTCTAAAAAGCAATTTTGTAGCAACTTTTATTGGTAAATAAAGATTTTGGTTTGGTTGAAAATTTTTTAATAAAGTGAAAAAAGTTTGAGTTTTAGTGAATAGACATCTAATATTTTTCTGTATCTACCAGAAGTTTTTCTCACCAAACCAGGCACACACAAATTTACTATTACTCCCCAAAAAAATTTGATTATCCTCGATATTCGATTAGCATTCGATTTTCGAATGCTAATCGAATAGTTTTAGGCTACCCTTTTATTCGATCTTGGATCATTCGATGAATAACGATCGTTCGATCATTCAAATTAATTATTCAATCATTCGAATAATTCGTACGATTCGAGTGATCGAAGACTTCAACTCTGGCGAAGTAGGCAATCGAATAATTTAAAAATTTAAATCCTTCGCTGATCGAATTATCGAATATTCGTTCATTCAAATCTATTCGATGATTCGATCGTTCAATATTTGATGATCGAATAAGCCTATTTTGCATATTCGACCAATCTAATTAATCCTACGATCGGAATTCGATCGAATTCGATCGAACTTCAATCTATTCACATGAATTTAGTAAATCGGACCCTCAGAAATAAACTAAGTGGCAGATTTACTAAATTCACATGAAGGATTGAAAGTTTGATCAAATTTTCAAAAAGATTAAAATTTTCTAATGTTTTTGAAGACCACTTCGACCAGTGAATTTTGAAAATTCGATCGAATTGAATGATGCATATAAAATTTTATTAGAATATTCGACTGTCGAAGTACTTCCCCTTTAAATTTTTATTCGACTGCCTAGTTCACCAGATCAAAGCTACCGAAATTGGGTTTCATTATTTTTGATCGAATAAAAAATATTCGATCGATCAATAAAATCGTTTGAATCTATCGATTTCCTAATGTTTCCTATTAGATCATTCGACCAATAGAATTGCGGTAAAATCCTTCGAATTCGAAGGATTTTACTTCCCTGCCTATTCACATGGTCGAATTTGAATTTTTTTCAATTCGAAATTTGGCCCTTAGTAAATCTGCCCCTAAATAGGATAAAAAGAGTTTATGAATAGGTAGCAAATTAACAGTGATACGGGGAGTAAAATTTGCTACTGAAGAGACACAATTATCATAAATGTATATCTGTAGCTGAAGATATTAAAAATAATTAAAATGTTTGACTTACATTTTTACAAAATATAGTCACCATTTGCACCGTAACCAATCTTACAACATGTGGCTGACTAACTATTACTGATCCATTTGATTATCTTACAGGCAGATGAGTTGCTATATACACTGTATGTTTGTTGACTGATGACCCCCAGATATTCATGCAGAGTCATTTGTTATCCTTATTTTTGTTCATTCTTCATAACAGTATTTGTTAATTTAAAGTAGTTTTAATATTTAACTCCCTCAAAGCCATTGATCTATCAATCAATCTTTTTTAATGTATTGTTTTTGCTTGCATTACAAATATATGTAGACTAGACTTTCATGGGGTAATGTAATAAAACTCTTTAATGTTTGCGCCTGGTAACGTATAGCAACAAATTCTTGCTTTCATACAGGTGAACATTAAAAGCTAGTTACTGGCTATTAGACAAGGTGAGATATTGTGCTTTAATATTACATTTTCCAAGTTTTTAAAATGTTTTGGTGGGTAGTTTTAAAAAAACATTTTTCTTTATAGTGTATAATAAAGTGCATGTAACCAATTGCTTGTGGGTTGTAAAAATGTTAAAACCTATTTAATACATTTTATTTATGTTGTTACATTGTGGGGGGGTTAGACTAGGACAACAGGAAAACAGGGACAACAGGTAAACAGGGATAAAAGCAGAGGATCAAAGTGACATTTCTGTTTGAGGAGGCTATCAATAGAAGGCTTTGCACTGGAGAAATTATATATGAATTAATGTATATAAATTTATAAATGGAAAACAAAAAAAAATAGATATGGGTGCTGATTCTTAAAAATAAATTACCCTTATATTAGTGAGAATTTGTTTATCCATGCTGTGTTACTCATGGTACTAAACCAGTTTTGGGATTTATTTGGTTTAGATGGGGGATTGGGGTGGGTAGACATACATCCCAACTGTTCAGTTTTCTGCGACACAGTCCCTGATTTTGACAGCTCAGTGATTAGTGCCAGGTTTCTCCTTGATCTCCTGCACTGATACCAAAAAAGCATACAACATTTCTGAAACTTAATTAGAATAAGAAGCTTTTTGGCAAGAGCTCTGAACACTGGGCAGCTGTACTTTGATACATTTGTAACAATTTAAGATAAGCAAAGAAACAATTGTAACTTTTTAATATAAGCAGGTCTCTTGTGGAAACTGTGACTCACAGCTCAAAGGGCAAAACTGTCATAGCACATAAATCATGGCCCTAAAAATCCCAGAAATTTTTTCAAACTGTCATAACCTGCCAAATTTTGTAAAATAGACATGGTGCTGTTGTAAGATGCAATATACACTATTTAGTGGGAACATGGGAAGCTGTTTGGGCCTCTGTGTACTTGAAATTCCAGGGCCTATTTTGAAACTTAGCCTGGACTTTTAGGCACATACACCCTCTGTGTTGCAGGATGTGTTTACAGTAGTAATATCTACCTTGTTCTGGAGCTACAATCACTCACTTCAAGTAAAATCTATGAATCTGTGAATTATATTTACATAAGGGGCTTGACCTTTCTTAATACAGAATATTTCCTTAGTCTCAATGATGAGAGTCATATTCACAAGCAGGTACTTTAACTATGTCTAAATTAGTCTAGATTACAGTGAGTTAACGGTTGACCTAAAATAGTAGAGCAATAATTGATTTGTGCCGAACTCCAGTTTTATCTCAATGTAAGCACATGGAAAGACGTGTGGCCACGTAGTTGAAGTCAAAATTTTGTTAAATTCTTTATGCATTTTCTTTGCATACATAGCAGGGACAAAAGTGTTAACTGGAAACTATGCTGTGGGGGAAAACCAATAGAAAATCTTCATAAACATAGTCAAACATTAGTCAATCAGATACTAGACATTGCAAGCAAAAGGAAGACAACTACTGCACCTACGCTAAAAGAGTAAACTCCAACAAGATATTCGAATATGACATTGCCGTCCTCTATAATACCTTGGAACGATATGAAGATATATGGGAATTGTGGATATTGCACTGTCCGACTGTAGTTAGGTCTATAACACCCAGCCACCAATTTCCTAATAACGCCGAACTACAAAAAAAAAGCGATTGTCTCCTGAATATACATACACTGTATAAACAAGCATCCAATTCAAATATACCTTGTTTTTTTAAGTTTTAATTTGTGTTCTGTTTTCCTCTTTATACGTATAAGCCTTTTTTCCTTTTCTCTTGGATCTGGTTCCCTTATTATGCTTTTCACAGAATATTCACAAAATAGCAACTTTTGCAATATTGATACTAAGCTATGTAAAGTGTTTCATATGCACTGTGAACTGTCTTTTGCGAGCAAAATAAAAATATGTTACAAAAAAAAGTGACTGGTCCAGTATATATTGCAAATATTGTGGTTAAAACTCAAGCTTATAAATATATATTACTGGGAGAGGAATGTTTACCTGCTATTTCCCATGTTTTCAGACTCTTTAAAAAGGAGTCTGTTTAACATTGCTGTTGCTACAGCCTAGGTTAAAAGTCCCAAAGATATGGTAAATATATCAGACACATTTGAAATTATTTGAATAAAGTAAAGTAAAATTAGCATGGTATTTGATTTTATTTTCCATGCTTTCTTATATTTGAAGTATACATGTATTGAAGGGAAATGATTACATACACTGTACAGTTTTGTTTTTAAAGAGTTTGAGCTGCTATCACAGGGTAAACACAACATGAATCAGAAAGTGACATCATTTTGTAACCATTTCCAAGACTATAAATGGTTGAGCACGTTGTCACCCTCTTACCGCATTTGTTCCAGTATGGGCATGCTGCATTTGGGAATAAGTTACATCATCAGTTCATTGGAACGGCTTACTTAGTGGGGTATGCTTTTTTGGTATAAGGACCTTTAGCTTGTGGCTTTCCAGCTGTTGGCAAACTTCAGCTCATAGAAACCAACAGCTTGTGGATAACAGAGCGTGCTGGGACCTGGTGTTTAGCTACAGTTGGTCAGACACTAGCCAATAGACTTTATTATTTGTTTTATTCAAAGTTAAAACTCTTAAGAATGGAACAAGCCAGGAATGGATTGCTAGAATAACGTAACATAAACACTCCCACGCTTGCAGCCTCAGCATTTTTTCACAGAGCTTCTGACTTGTGCCAAATGTCAGCACCTAAACACGTCAGACTTAAAGGGTAGACAAAGAAAGAGGGGGGTTAGAAACAGAAAGGGGAGCATAAAAACAGGAGTGTTGTGTTTGTTAGCCCACAAGGAGCAAACAGAAATGGAAAGACCAAGAGGATAATGAGTGAACTTAGGAAAGAATTTTGTGAAAGAGAGCATATTGCACAGGCAGTTCATTGTAGCTAAGGCTGTTTAATGTAGGTCTCCATAAAAATAGCATAAAATAGCTCAAATGTAAACCCTGCTTCATCTTAATAAACCATTTTCTTAATAATATACTATTTTATTAGTATGTGCCATTGGGTAATACTAAATATAAATACTGTTGTTTAAAGGGGAACTAAAGTCTAAAATGGAATAATGCTAGAAATGCTGTATTTTGCATACTAAATATTAACCTGAACTTTCTGCACCAGAAGCCTAATTAAACAAATGACTTTGGCCACAGGGGGATTTCATCTTGTATCTTTGTTATACATCTTTGCAAGACCAAGACTACGCACATGCTCAGTGTGGTCTGGGCTTCAGTTGGGAGGTTAAAGGGATTGTCATAAATGATCAAAACAGCACAAGTCAAATAATATCTGCCATAGAAGCCGATACAGCAATTAATAATCAGAATATGCAGACTGCACTGGGTCTGTGGATACAAATCTCTACACAGTTGCTGGCTGCTTTACAGGGAAACAAACAAAGCTGGAGGTCAGGGAAGTAAGGCAGGTGTTTCCCCCTGCCATTTAAAAGTATGACTTTTCCTTGCAGAGCAGTTAGGGACCTATTTCCTGCAGCTGTCAGAGCAAGCAAAGCAAAGGGGGAATTTCATAGCATACAGGCAGGTTTATTATAAAAATGGTAGACATTTTGTAATTAAAGTATATTGGGGATAGGTTTCTTTTTCATTAAAGAAAGTAAAAATTGTATTTTTTTTTTGAGTATATTTTTCCTTTAATGCAATAGCTTAGTCTACAGCTTTGATAATGCCTTTTTCAGGAAGTTAATTAGGCACTGGCAATTTTGATACGCATTCCCAGTGTCGGACCAGGCCAAACAGTTGCCCTAGACAACCTGGCCGGCCACTGCCCAAAATAGGTATGTGCATGCACAAATGCAAATAGGCACATGCACACCAGCTTGTATAGGCATGTGCGCACTCACAGACATCAGCAGGGCAACGAGGTTAGAGGGGACCAGACTATGGGAAGGAGGCAGAGAAGGTAAGTGCCAAGCTTTGCTCCCTGGGAATGTGCCTAATCAGCATACCCCTAGTTCAAGCCCCAAACATTCCCAAGTATGTGCTTCATGGTTCCGAAAATGGAACAGCTAAAAGGGGCTTTGACATTGTGCTACTTTTCATGGTCAATTAAACTATGTATTTTTTTTCTGTCATGATCCCAAAAAGGCAGTTCGATAGCCCCTTGGCTCAGTTATCACATTACATATTGTAACATTTGTCTGACTGCAAAATACGTTTTCTAGTGATGAACCCTGGGTTAAGTAAAGACAAAACAGTGCTTGGTGAGTACGTATTATACTATTAATGCAATACAGCTTGGATAAAGTCTCGTTTTCTGGAAATTATTTAAGCATTGGCAATTTTGTTATTATGCATCTACCTATACGATACACATTCCCGCTCATGTGCTCCATGTTTCCTAAGGTGAAACAACTAAAAGAGGCTTTGGCTTTGTGCCGTTTTTCATAGTCGATTCAACTATGCATTTAAACTATTTATTTTGCTGCCAATAATTCAAGGGCTAGTTCAAGCTCGACTGATGTTAGATAATGACTGCTGGAAATTAAAAAGTGTTTTGTGTTTATTTTTGTACTATTTGCACCTGGAAAGACTTTGTGTGGTGTCCAAACACTGAGATCAGTAAATTAATGGCATGTTCTTGTTATTGCTATATATCAAGGATTTTACTCAACCACCTAGGTAGTGTTAAAGTCGTAAGTGTGCACCTTGAGAACAACTTTTGTAGATTTAAATCATATAGCAACATGGTATACGACAACAACCCTTTTGCATAATCTTAATATAAATGGCTAGCATAGCCATAGCTGTGATTCTGAACCTAGCTAGGATCTGTCAAGGTTATTTATTAAACTAAGTTTGTTTGTTTTTCTTAAACTGTTTTCATTTTTATCAACTGGATATACTTTGTTGTTTTTGTATAATGGAAACTGGATCACTACTCAGAAACATAACCGCAACCCCCTTTCACAGGGAAGACAATACAGGTCAACCCTGCAATTTTAATGAGAAGCCTTACTGACTAAAAGGAGGCACTTCAGAGCTGTCACATTTTTCATCCTATGTTATGAACTACAACACAAATGTAATGTGCATAAGGATAGCTTTGAGGTATATCGGACTTTTAGCACATCACACAACAAATGGTTTAACATGCTGGTTTGCTTTTAACACTGTTATCTCTGTCCTCTTTGCACCACACATCTTTGTTGTATGATGCTGAGTAGGGATTTAGGCAGAGAATTTCTGCCACAGAGCAGACAACATAAACTTTGGCTAAAGATGTACTGTACAGTCAACAACAACAACCCACATTGTATACAGAAGCCTCTATAAAAACATGGGATTTCCCCAGATATTTCATTTGGCATATGCAATCTGTTGCTTTGATCACAGCTTACACCATCCCTATAATAAATTCATGCATTCATTCCCACTCAGCATAAATCATTAAGTTCCCTTTTTGGTCTAGTTATTGGTCAGCCAGAAAAACACTGTATTTTCAGTTGATACATTGCACGTGTCTCCATGCAGCAGCAAGCCAGGAGGAAGGGCTAAAACGCCAAAGCAAGTTAGTCGTTTTTAAAGAAACAGATAGGCTTATGGTTGGTTAGCTGGTATTCATGTTTAATTATTGTCACTAATTAGAAAAAGCAGACTAGGAAGGTTATATCTTTACAATGCAAAAACTAAATCATAATACATTGTGTTTTACTAAATGTTAGACTAAGATAACTATGTTTTGTGTCTTGTGCCCCTTTAAGGGCAAGGCCAGACTGGGAGATTCGTGGGAGATCTGTCGCCTGGCGACTTGTTCACACGCAGCGGCACAATTTTAAAAGTCGCTCAAAATTCAATTTTGCGCGACTTTTAAAATTGTGCCACTGCGTGTGAACAAGTGCAGGAGATTCGTTGCCGACAGATCTCCCCCGAATCTCCCCGTCTGGCCTTGCCCTAAAATAAATAGGCAGCTTATTACAGCTTTGAAGCAGCCTCAGAATGCAGACCACTAAGCCAAGATGCAAAGAGATGCACTGCAATGGCAGTAAAAAGTTTGTTTTAGTTTTAGGGAAGGGAAAAGAAGGAGCAGAAGGTCTTTATAGGGTGCAAGCTTCACATTTTTTAAAAATGTATGCGACCTGTTATGCAGAATGCCCAGGACCTGGGGTTTTCTGGATAAGGGATATTTGCTTAATTTGGATCCCTTTATTTTAAGTCTGCAAAAAAGATAATTTAAAAATTGCAAAAACCCAATAGGAATGTTTGCATCCAATAAGGATTAATATCCAATTTGGGGTCAAGTACAAGGTAGTGTTAATTATTACAGAGACAAAGGAGAACATTTCTAACTTTCTGAATGATTTTATTAAAATGAAGTCTAAGTACTTTATATGCATTGTTGAATTTCTGCATGCTGACAATGTTTTTTTGCTTTTTAACAAACAATAGTGTTTTTGACCTCTGAAATACTGGTAAAGGCCCCAAAAAGACAAACTCTTTCAGTATTATGGAGTTATAGACTGTTTCAGTTTGAGAGATTAAAAATACTATATAATAAGTTCTAAATATAAGTACTATGTTCTTTGCAACCATTAGTACTCCTTCACACAGCTGCCGGCTATCCACCCCTCCTAATCTTACCTTGCATTTCAAGATGGAAAATTCACACATAATTTACACAAAGTTTCCATGTAGGATGTGAAATATTTGCATTATTCTCAGTTACAACTGCTCAGTTGTTAATGGCAATGTCTCAGCCCTTTTATCATTGATATGAAAGTCTTAACCTGCAGGAAAAATAACTGAACCAATAAGGATGATGTTGTGTGGGTGGCTGCAATATTGTAACTTAATCCAGACTCTCAGCATAATTACAGTAAATGGCGTACTACTTTCTGTGAGATCTCAAGGGCTTAGGAATGTTTTATTGGGATAAATTCAAATTGTTTGCGAGAGCCATTAAAGCACAGTTCTTCCACATTTGAAAAAAATGTACAATATATAACGCATCATTAAAGAAGCATGAGAGCTATCTATAAGCATTTCTTCTCTGCCTATGGTATCTGTTTATCTTTCTATGAATCTAATTATAGTCAACCCATGACTTTCTGTACCCCGTCTATGTTTGGCTTTTCGGATCTTTGTGGTTTGGGACTTCGGAAGAGGTGGCACTGTCAAGGAGGGCAAGGTTATTTAGAATAGTGCAGCACAGCTGGGCCTCCCTTAAGACTGGGGCCTGGTACAGGAGTACACCCTGTGCCCCCTGATGGTGGCCCTGATTATAGCAGTGCTCTTTCTTTATTGTTGTGCTCAAGGTGATAAACTTATTTGTTGAGATGTGTATGTGAGGTGCACACAAAAAAGCCCTGCCCACTGCAAAATAAAGTCCACCCCATTGTTAGATGCTTTTTTGTAGGTTTAGCAAGCAGAGCAATACAGTAAACTGACCATAAATCTA
>CM044442.1:74599272-74610232 GCA_024363595.1 Xenopus borealis | reverse complement strand
GGGGGCACATGTAGGGCAATAGGACAACTTTGTTTTTTTTATTAAAGGTTTCCTGGGTTTGTGTAGTGCAACGTAGTGGCTGTAACATAAACTTCTATTATATTTTGAAATTCGCGCTGTATGCAAATTAGTGAAGTAACACTAGCGCAACTATGCTACCGTTCGCCAACCAGAGCGTAAATTCGCACTTTAGTGAATTTGCGAAGCGCTGGCGAAAATTCGTCTGGCGAAGTGCGACGAACACTAGCGAAGCCTGCGCTGGTGATTTTTCGGATCTTAGTGAATTTGCCACATTGTCTTTTTGGAATATCCAACCCCTGCGTAACTTCAACTTTGTGACTGATGCTTGAACATTATACTGAAGAATTTGTTGGGAATTATCGGGTTGAATTTATCTGACCCTCAACTTTAACAAGGGCCCCAGTCCATGAACTAGCAACACAGCCCCACAGCATGATGGAACCTCCACCAAATTTGACAGTAGGTAGCAGGTGTTTTTTTGGAATGTGGTGTTCTTCTTCCACCTTGCAAAGCACTTTTTGTTATGATCAAATAACTCAATTTTTGTCTCATCATTCCAAAGCACTTTGTTCCAGAAATTACTGTGGCTTGTCTAAATGAGCATTTGCATATGACAAGCTATCCTGTTTGTGGTGTGAGTGCAGAAATGGATTTTTTCCCGTACAGATGTTCTTTGTGAAAATTGTGCTGTAGAATGATGTACAGATACACCATCTGCACCATCTGGAGGTGATCTTTGGGTTGTCTGTAACCAGTCTCACTGATCACTGATGCCTGATTATATTCCTTACAGTTGAAACTGACCGTTTAAAGGGGAATTCAACCCCTCTGGCACTAAACCCTCCTCCCCCAGGCCTACCTCTCCCCCCGGGGAAATGCCCCTAAGTCGCTACTTACCCTCCAGCCATGTTCACGGGCACCATCTTCTCGAGCAAGTGGGTTAGGGCAAATGCCCGATGGGCTGCTTGCTTTAAGATGAAAATGGGCTGCTCACCCAAAAATGCAAATTAGGTCTGTCTTTAATATTTAAATGAGCTAATCACTTTAGAAATGTAAATGAGCTGTCCATAATAGCCAGCCACAACTAAGCCTATGCCTGCATTTATGCACATGCCAGTACTGGCATATGGGTCGAACCAGGAATTCTGACCAACTTCAGTTAGTAATATTAGAGTTGCTTGCTATATACCCAATCCCTTATGCTTATGATAGGTATGTTGGCAACACAATGATCCATGCTCAGAACAGTCACTTCAGCCTGTATATGTTACACTGTGATATGTAGCATTAATTGCATGAGACAGACTAGTCTATTCAAGTATGACACACTTTGGCTCTGTGATACCCATGGTATATACACCTCTTATCTGCCAGGGTGCATGGTCTAGCTGGGGGCACACAAAGGAAAACTTAGAATACACTGTAAGTATAGGGTCACTAATCAAATCTGATAGAATAGTTGTGATAGAAACTAATTTGAGATATTTGTTGCAAGGACCAGTTCCAGCACATAGGGTGTATAATATTGCTGTGAATTATATGGTAATGGACTCTTAAAATATCTATTAACAAACACTAGTTCTAGTTAACCTTGGGGTTGGAAATATATATCATGCTTTGCATGCGTGGGAATACATGGGCTGCTCTGATACTTTTGCTAGGGCTGCTTTTTCCTCCCAGTCCGGCCCTATACTGAACAATATTTGTTTTCAGATCTTTTGAGAGTTGCTTTGAGGAACCCATGCTGTCACTCTTCAGAGGAGAGTCAAACAAAAGCTCAACTTGCAATTGGCCACCTTAAATGCCTTTTGCTTAAAAAGCTAATCCAACCAATTTGGTGTTGATATTATATGTTATCAGTTAGCTAAATTTCAAAGGTACCCACAATTTTTGCACAGCCAGTTCTTCACATTTGATTTAATTTCATACAACTGAATACTGCTTCACTAAAAATCGTTGTTCAGAAAACACCCCAGTACTCAGATGTCCATGGGAAATTAAAGACATACCACTGTTGTCTTTTTTTGTTGAAAGTGGAGTAAATTATTATGCAGGCTGAGAAGGGTTCCCAAACTTTTTCATATGACTGTAAAAGTATTAGAAAATCGAAAAATCTCCTATACCATTGATATTTATGAATAGCTGAATGTCAGGTTTTTGGTGGGTCATAAAAGGCCCAGTCTGATGATTTGTTCACTAAAAATGATTGCATGAATGCTAAAAAGAGGTTTTTTGGCACTTTTCTCACTAGCAAAATGTCCATACAAGCATAACAGCATGCTTTTGTATAGATCGGCAGACACTGTGCATTTTTGTTCAAAGATTTGTATTCACTGAAAGGTTCAGCAACAAGCATGCAGTTAGAATTAAAGAATGTTATTGTTTTGTCTTCAATTATGAATGCAGTACCTTTGTAAATGTGATCACTGTTGTACAGTGAAATGCTGATTTGCTTAATTGTTTATTTTATAAAGGAGATCTTGCAAACAGGAAATAATAATACAAGCCAATGAGAAATAGTTGATAGAAAATACCTTCATAATACATGGGACCCAGGAAAACAGTTAACCATTAACCTTTAAATTAAAAGAAAATTGTTGCAGACATATTCTAGTGTGATCTAAAAAAACTGTGCAGTATTTTATTTAGCAGAAATTGACTGAAAGATGTGGCAGGCCCCTGTAAGACCATTTTAGATACAAGGGCACATTGGGGCTGCTGTGATGAAATGTCACAAATTTCTGCTGACCTCATCCCATAATAACTTATGTCTTGTGTCACGTGGGAACATGGGAACAAAGGTGATAGTCATTGGAACTGCTGATGTTTGATCCCCATAAATGTACCTGAGGGAAACAGAAAAGACTGGACAGCTTTATTGTGCATTATTCCAATATAACTATGGTTAGGCTATAACTATAATCATGGCAGGTGCAGTGCGCAAAATGCAATTCAGTGCACTTTTTTACCCACTATTCTGCTTTTTCCCCACAATTTCTTGCACTCACTGTCAAAACAACTTTTGTATTTAATCCTTAGGCACAAGTTTGCAAATGCAGGACACTGTGGGAACTGTGGAGCTACCACAATTTTCAAGGTCTGCTTAATGATTGAGACTTTATGGGGCAAATTCATTAAGATCCGAAAATTTGCTAGCGTTAGCTTCGCAAGCGTTCGCCGCACTTCCCAGTGCTATGCAAATTCACTAAAGTACGAATTTACGCTCAGGTCGGCAAACGGTAGTGTAGTTGCGCTAGTGTTACTTCGCTAGGCAGAGCGCAGTTACGCTAGCGAAGCCTAATTTGCATACGGCTGGAACTTTAACTTAAAATAGAAGTATATGTTACAGCCACTACATTCCACTACACAAGCCCAGGAAACCTTTAATAAATTAAAGTTGTCCTATTGTCCTGCATGTGCCCCCTGTATAGTTGTGTTGCCATATGTTAGGAAATGGGGGGAAGGATGGTAACCCCCCCAAAAAAAATATCGATCTTTTTCAGACTATCACCCTCCTATGCTAAAATACACCAGCGTTTTTTTTTTTTCAACCTCCTATCTATTGTATTGAACTTCGCCTGGTCTGACCAGGCGAAGTAACGTCTAACGTAAGTGGTAGCGTTCAGTAAAATGTTAATCTTAGTGAATTTGCAAATTTACGATCCTTCGTTAGTACGCAACTTCGCCTGGCGTAAGGGTGCGAAGTTGCGCAAGTCTATCTACTTCACTCTTTTGCCAAAATTGCACATGTGGTATATACGATATGTTATTTTTATTTTGTTGCACAATACCAAAGTACAGCCTTCATTTATCTATCTGCTATAATCTCCAATAAGTCTCCAAAATATGATATTACCATTCACCATAGAGTTCTATATAGATTATATAATAAGAGGCACAAAGGGACAGATTTACTAAATTCACATGAGGGATTCGAAGTTCGATTGAATTTTCAAAAAGATTCGAATTCAAATTTGAAGACCACTTGACCAGTGAATTTTGTAAATTCGATCGAATCGCATGATTCGAAGGATTAAAAAAAAATCAATGCGAATATTCGACTGTCGAAGTACTTCCCCTGTTAATTTTTATTCGACTGCCTAGTTCGTCAGATCAAAGCTACCGAATTGGCTTTTATAATTTTTGATCGAATAAAAATATTCGACCAAATGGTTAAAATCGTTCAAATCGATTGATTCCAACGATTTTATCGATCGAATATTTCCTATTCGTTCGACCAATTGAATTGCGGTAAAATCTTTTGAATTCGAAGGATTTTAGTTCCCACAGTATTTCCAGCTATTCCCACAATCGAATTCGAGGGTTTTTTAACCCTCGAATTAGACACTTAGTAAATCTTTCCCAGGAGCAGTAACCCATAGCAACCAATCAGCATGCAGTATTTACTGGTCACCTGTTAAAATGCAAACATCTTACTCCTTGTTATCGGTTACTGCAACTGGGCAAACTTATTTGTGTCATTTATTACATACAGTGGGGAAAATAAGTACTGAACAACTAGTTTCTCAGTAAGTATGGGGCTATTGACATACAATTTACACCAGATGTAATCCACACGTAATCCCAAGTAATCCACACATACAAAGAGCTCAAAACAAATTCCATAAAATACATTATGTGTAATGTGTAAAAGTGGAATGATTCTAGATAACTGGTTCCAAGTAATGCCTTTGTCGTGCCTCAAACTCTGCCTTTGTCCATAAAAAGGCTTATGTATAAGTATAGGCGAAATAGAGCCAGGTACTTGCAGGTTAACACAAGTGTGAACTTTTATTTTATCGTTCCATGGAATGATTTTTCTTTGATCGCAGGAATGCTTAATTCGGTGAAAAATCCTTAGACTTCGATATTTGAAGTCAAAGTATTTTTTATTCGATGGTCGAATTTCAAAGTATTCTTAGGGGCAGATTTACTAAGGGTTGAATTTTCGAAGGCTTTTAGCCCTCGAATTTGACTGGCGAATAATTGGAGAATAAATATTCTCCAAAATCGAATAAAATATTTGTCGGTTTTGAACGCTTTTCGAATATTCACCAAAATCGTACGATCAAAATTCGTACGAATCGAATATTCGCAGCGTTCGATCGTACGAATAATATTCGATATGATAACTTAAAATAAAAGCCTATGGGGGCTTCCCATAGGCTTCTAATGCAATTCGGTAGGTTCAATCTGGTGAAGTAGGCAGTCGAATAAAAATTCTATTCGATGTGACCGAATATTTCATATTCGATGGTCGAAAATACTTAATTTGCATATTTGAATAGTCGATTATAGACTATTCAAGCGAATATTCGAATCCTTCACAGGAATTTAGTAATACTGTGTTCAATAATTATTCCTTGTGTCATTCCACTTTACTGCGCATAACTTTATGGACGTATTTGTTTTGAGTATGTGTGGGATTACTTGGGTTGATCTGGTGTAAATTTTATGTCAACAGTCACATTAGAAATATATTTACTGAGAAAAATGTTGATGTGTTCAGTAGATATTTGTCCCACTGTATAAATATCTGTAAAACCTTTTTTCCCAAGCATTTGATAAAGATCCCATACCTGATTTTGTATCACTGGCTATTTTATTATTTAGTAATATTATCCAAGGACAATTAGACTATAAACAAAAATAACTTAGTACTGTTTTCTTTGATATCGTTTTAGTCAGTTATTTTGTAATGGACCACACTGCTTTTCTTTATCTAATTTCTGATGGTAGTCATAATTGCAAGTCAGGTTTAACAGGAGGTTAAATAGATAAAACCTTGAACCAGACCAACGAGGAGAAAAATACAGATGTTGCTATGGCAACAGACAGCAGACCGATAATGTCATGGACAAAAATAAGTAGCTTTAGTGTTCTGTTGTGTTTAATGTTACATTAAAAGGTATTTTCAACATTCTATGTAATTGTATTACAGGCCAACTGTGAACTCTGTGCAACAAAACAGATATCATGTAAAGAGGATCTAGTTACTTTAAATGTACTCTAAAGTAACAATGTTATCAATTATCTCAAACTATTCTGCAACAGTAACCTACATATGCACCCCAGTAGAAGCGGTATTGTAAACTGTAAAGAAAATATATTTTAAAAGTAAAAGGAGGGAATATAAGGTTTCGAACACAAAAAAATAAATAAAAGGTATTAGTACTTAATTGCTGCTATACAAGTATTATATACTATTTCTGGTTCCCAGCACCCATAAAACAGAGCTGTTAGAGGGAGGTCACAGACAAATGCATGATCCTCTGATAACACTAATATGGTATTTGCTTGATACAATCCCATTAAACACATCCCCCAGAGCTCAAGTCCCATTTCACCTTACTTGAGCTCTTGTATTAAGAATGATTCTATGTTTATATAGTGCTGACATAATCCACAGTTATTATACATCAATTATATCAGTCCCTGTACCGATGGAGCTTACAATCTAATGTCCCTATTGCTTTTACACTACAACCTTATTAGGAGGCAATTAACTCATATGTTTCTGGAGTGTGGGAGAAAACAGGACTACCAAAAGGAAACCCATGCAAGCATAAGGTGAAAATACCAACTTGTTAGGATAATATTGCCTATTAATATTTTATTTGTAGTTGCTGACAAACACATATAGTCTACAAATGTATATAAATATTTCAAGTTATTGGTGATACAATTCTCCTTATATAGTAACTCAAAATAATGACTTAAAGAATGCAATGAATGATGCCTTGGTTCTTCTTGAGGACTAAACTACAGGTAAAGCATAAATACATAGTTCTAAAGTTACAGTTTACTTTTTTAATATCCAGTTAGTGGGAATCTATGGATGATATTTTGGAGAGACACAAGCATATAATTAATTTGGCTGGAAGCATTAGCTTTACTGGCCTACAAGCCTCACAGACCAAAGATTATTGCCATTGCCACAAATATGGAATTATGGATGGTTTAATTTGAAAAAAAAAAGACTCTCTATGCAATATAAATTCTTCTTCTATTGATATTAACAAAATATGTTTAAATAAAGCTAAATTTGCTACATTTGTTTTATACATGTATTATGTATTTTTTTCCATATGGGTATGTATTTTCCATTTCATTTCATAATATTACAGTTTGTGAAAGTATAAAAACTAACTGATGGCATTTTGCAAGACTGAGTTATTGCCCAGCCTAGAACAGAAAATATTTGAAGCATCACGAGTAAATGTGTGGAAACTCTTACCACTGTAGAAAATGTGGCCCAGGTGCTCCTGCCCTAGGCCCTCAGCTCAGGGAGCGGACATTCCGTAATTGTAACACAAACTGGTTGTTGCAAGGCACACTGGAACCCCACGTTCAGATCAGACCAAAACAAAAATAAATAAAAATGTAAACTTTATTTTATATAATCATCTCTCGCCTGACGCATTTCATGTCTATAAGACACTTAATCATAGGCTTAAGTGTACAGATCATGAGACAATATTTAAATACAAAGACAACCAATCACAAAACATGGAGGGGTCAAGGGAAAAAACACATCACAGTGGTTTAAAAGCAAAGTAAGCCTCATCACTAAAAGATTAGAATATAAATATCGCAAACAGCTCAAATGTGATATCTAATCAAAATGAAAGCTGCATTTCTCAACAGTGTTATTCTGTTTTCTGTTTCTTTACTGTATACATCACTTTTTTTATAATATAACAACTGCCATGATGTTATTTTCTTTTTCTTACTAAAGCTCTTTATCTCAAGGAGAACTATTGATAAGGGCAAAAATCTTATGTTGGGTTTGAATTTTGTTCCATGTGTCACATTATTCTGTGGTCATTTATGGGAAACATGGTGCCTAAGGCCTTAACAGACAGACCTCAGCTCAGAACTGGCTGTTGTTTTCCACCTGATTACCTGGTCCATAGATAGAAAGTGTGACAGAACTGCTGCTTCAGAAAAGGGAATTAACCCTTTGAGTGTGCTTTCCTCAGAAACTACAAACTTTATGGATTCATTCCTGATAAAACATTTTGTTACTTTCTTGTGTGTAACAGAAGAAGCTGTGTGCTCCAGGGAAAATGAAGTGCCTGTGATTTCCTTGTTCTTATAAAAATACAAATTACAGCGTAGGTGTATAATTTAATATATTACGACTTGACTTACTACTAGGGCAAAATATTGCATTCATGGTCATGCAATACTACATACTTTCATGGGTAGCAAAGTTCACACTGTGCACCCATCAGAGCATTGTTGCCATAGTCACTCGATATTTTGTATATATATAGAATGTAAATATACTATCACCATAAAATAACTCTACAAATGCTTTTTAAAATGTCTGTAGAGTTTTCTGAAATTTCCCAAATATACATTAAGCAGCATGTTTTGTGTTACTAGTGCATTAAGTGAACTCTTTGGATAGAGACATTATAGCAAAATATTTGATTAAAGTATGCCGAGTGCAGGACCTTTTGTTTTATGTCAGCATTGCCAGTACAATAAAGTAAATTAAATTTGCCTCCCCCAGTGGATCTAAGACCTAACTTAAGGAAAGTATATTTTTTATGGGGATGTGATTTGAATGTGTGTCATATTGTCACTGTTTTAAGATACTGATTTTTAATACGTAGCGCTGCTTTTTTTTTTTTACAGGAAACACTAAAGCATAGTTATGGGCATCTGCCTTGATTTGCTATCCTTCTAATGATAAGCAAATTTCAACTATTATATTTTTAAGCTTGTTCAGGTAAAATTACAGCAATTACCAAGGTTTTTTGGCCCAAAACCTGCAAAAATTAGGAATCTAGCCTGGTGTTTTCTTATAGATTGCTTGAGCTGAAAGGCTTGAGCATTCTTGGGTAGACCCCTTCATGTATACTCCTGACATCTCTCCTTATATCCTTTCCCAAAATTCCCTTTTGATATTGCTTCCTGGATGTCACAAGGCTACAAAAACCAAATGTATTATATTTCACACAACATCTACCCCTATCCTTAAGGTTTTATTCACAGTCAATATCATCAACCTTCAATCAAGTGCACAGACATGCTGCCTGGGAATTATCTCCCATCTGTCTTTTACATCACACATTCAAACACTTGCCAAATCATGTCGTATTCAAATATGCAACATTGCCAGAATGCAACCTTACCTCAGCTTAGACACAGCTAAAACACTTATGCCGAGTCTTATTAATTCTCATCTAACTGCTGCAACTTACTTCTTTCAGGCTTTCTAACATTTCACCTTTCACAACTCCTGTCTTTCCTAGACACTTCTGCTAGACTCTTTGATCATCTCATTGCTCCACATTAACTATTCTTCTATGAATATCCTTTCACTGGCTTCCAATCTCCCCTCAAGAAAAAATTCTAATTAGTAATGCTAACATTTAAGGCCCTTAACAATGAAGCCCTGGGGGTGATTCAGCACTGAGCCTAGGCAATGCCACACCCCTCACACAGTTTTCTTGTGTCAGAGCAGGTCGAGGTGGTGCCTTGCTAGTGCATAGAGTGGTATTTTGTTCCCTGCACTGGGAGAACCAAAATTTAATTAAAAAATCCAAATTTTGGCTCTTGAAATAACCAGGAACAGCTTTTTGCCACCCCTGGTAACTTGACGGCTGCTGCTGCCTGAGTTGGGTTTCTCAACTCGCTTCATGACTGGAAGCCCCTCCCTTCAAAATACGCTCATTCCTGCAACCTAAGCTCTGCTTCTGACCTTCACTTCTCTTTTGCTCTCATCACTATTTTCTTTTCTTGACTGCTAGAGTTCTCTTGGGCTTCTGTCTGTCTCTGTAACTCAACTCTCTGACTCAGACCCTTCCTTCCAAATTCACTAAAGAAATTCTCTAGCGACGCATTTGCCGCAATTTGCCACACTTCACCAGGCGAATTTTCGCCAGTCCGCCACTAATTCACTAAAATGCACTCATGGAGGCGAAGTTGTGCTACCGTTACTTCATCAGGCAAATCACATTTATGGTACCGATGCGTAATTTGCATATGGCGTGAAGTTAAAAGTATAATAGACTTATATGTTACAACCACTACATTACACTACACAAGCCCAGGAAACATTTAATGAATAAAATAAAGTTGTCCATTTGCCCATAACATGTGCCCACTGTATCGTTGAGAAACTATGCTATTTTTCAGACTATCGCCCTAAAAAAAGTAAAAGACGCCAGCGTTTTTTTGCAACTTTTTCAAGTTTTCAAGTTTTTTTTTTTCAAACTCTTATCTATTGTAGTGAACTTCGCCAGGTCTGACCTGTCAAAGTGGTCTAGCACAAGAGGAAATGTTCAGTAAAATGGGCAAAGTCTATCTTCTTAGCTAGTGAATTTTTTTGCAAGGGACACTATTAGTAAATCAGCGAAGTTGCAAAATTATGTCACACTGGCGAATTAGTGCTAGCGTTAGACACTTCGCAATTTAATGCTGGTGTGATTAGTGCTGTCTGAACCTCTGTTATTCTGTATACCCTTTTTTGTTAAACTATTATTATAAATGTAAAGATCGCTGCTTAACTTGCATGGTAACGATGATGCTTCTGCCAGGCTCCAACCGGGCACAACGTCTGCTGCACATATGACTATACCCCTGTTTACAACCATAAATATTTTGGCATGGATGCTGAAAATTTGGAGACAACACATAACAGCTAGTGAGCAGTGTCACAAAAAGAAGATGGGCTTCATGGGCTTTGTAGTCCATGCAGACTTTCGCACACAGATACTGAAATTTTTCATTGCTCAGGAACCTCACAGAGACTACTGTCTCTGCTATTACCCCACCTTGCAAATAAGACTTTCAACAAGGGCATAACAATAAGGGGTAGTGATTCGACATTCGCCGATGGCGAAAGTTTCGGCGAAATGCTCACAAAAATTTGCTGCATGTTTTGTTTCGCCGCGCGTCCCGTTTCGCCGAGTTAGGCGCCCGT
>CM044442.1:74554546-74577029 GCA_024363595.1 Xenopus borealis | reverse complement strand
ATATCTTTCAGCTACCACATTTACTCTTGGCACCAAAAAGTTCTTTATAGCAGTAAGAGCAGTTTCATCAGGTGATGTAATGTATCTCTGCTCCCAGGCAGTGAATAAGTAAGGCACGCTTCCTAGCAGCAGGAATCTTAATAATAAGATTACCTGTGCACAGATAAGCAGAAGTCAGTTTTGCAGAGGTGATTTAGAACAATGTGGTTTTGCTGTAAATGTTTTCCAATGTGTTCGGATCTTTTACTCTTTTTTTTATCCTAATCAAATAAAAGTTATTTTTTATTAATTCTCCATTTGGGATTGGAGTGATGCCTTAAATCAGTTTAGGGTTAGAGTGAATAAGACAAGAGAGAGGGTGTGCTGTTGTGGGGTTTATAGAGTATGTGGTACTGGCAGTGGAATGTATAGGCAACTCCTAAAATTCTATACAATGGACTGTCCTTGGGGCAGAAATGTAGCTGAAGCTAGAAGAGGAAGTACAACACCCATCCTTGCTGCTTTCAGACTGAAAAAATGCCTTCCTTCTCAACTAGACACATTATTTGCTTATACTGATGCAGTTATGAGCCACATTGTCTAATTCATGAGAAGAATGTCTTTCTTATGTCTTACTAAGGATAATTTTTACTAGAGCCTTGAAAAGGTAACTGTTAAGCTATGAGCACATAGGCTGAAAGCTCCAGCTGTTAGCAGATCTGCTCAGTACCTCTGCTCCACTGGTTTGAATGGAATCAGCCTGTGTGCACATACACAGTAGAACTGTAGCTTAGGTCAGCCCAAAGATGCCACCTTTTGTGTATTTGGTCTGACCTCAGATTCAGCTCCACTGTGTGACTGCACATTCAAGTCAATGTAGCAGAGGAACTGAGCAGTTCTGCTTCTCTCAGCCTGCAAAAGTACACAGACTGACCACAGCCAGAGCCTGTTTGCTCATAGCCTTACTCTTATACCATGGTTTCTTGTTTCTCGAGAAGGATTTGGTATAAGAGAGCCCTTTATAGTCAAAAATGGGGAATCATGCAGCTCTTCTTTTTACCTGTTACTGAGGGTCATATGCACAACACTGAAATATTATTAGTATTATTATAGTCATATAATAATACTAGTAATTATTATTATACTTATACTGTACATCACACTTTTAGTCTGAATTAACTTCATAGAAAACAACAGTCTATCTGGATCCAACTTTTAGCTGTTTTTCTAATGAGAAAAAGGCTGAAGTCCCAAGAAGTGTAAAATCATTTTGAGTTTTATGTAATTGATGGACCATGATATAAGTGGATAAAATGCTACTGTGCTATATTAGCGACCTAGTAATTTGGATGAACAGGAGCACAGAATGTATTCATATGATACACCATAAATCATTGAATCAATAACTGTAAATGTAGTTCATAAACTTCTTCATGCAATATTTTATATGAAAATTAGTCTAAATCAGTTAATCCCTAATGGCTTGCTTGAGCAGGAATATATGTTGCAGATGCAGTCTGCTGATCGCTTTGAGGTCTGCAGCTGGACAGCACTCTCCTAGAAAATAAAGGCATTAGCCATGTTGAAAGCAAGGCTAGCAATGTAGTTTAGATGCATAAACGAGGCAGTGATCCCAATGTCTGTAATTGTGAGTTGGTGTATAATGCATAATAAATTAACTCTCATAATGGTAGGTTTATCTGTGGTAGCCTGTAAAAACCTTTGAGGTTATATGTTAGTCCTTCCCATGTCTGCCTGCCAAGTACAGATCTAAATAACTGGAAATGATATGCTCATTGTGAATTCCAATAGCTTTAATGACATAATTATGTGTTTTATCAAACTCACATAGATAAACTCTTTGTTTGGCATTGTCTGCCTTCTAGTTATCCCCAGTTACCTGTTATGCCTGGATTGTCACATTAATCACAGAGAAATGTAATTGGCTTCAGTACGAGATGCCTTTTTAACATAAAATTATGAGATGCCCTTTTAACTAAAAAATTACTCTTCGAATATCTCATAAAAACATAGCTTAAAAAGCTGTTTTTATTTTGAATTATGGTTTATTCAATTTAGAAAAAAAGCATGTTGACCAATGTCATACCATCCAACTGTCCCGCTTTACCTCTTTTAATAGGCCACTATACGGTACCTTTCTTTTTATCTTCACTCTTATCTTTGGCAGTATTAAGAACTGAATGGATTGTTCCCCTTCCCCTTATTTTATTTTCTTAGCTACTCTGATAATAATAGGCTGTTAATTCTCAGGATGAGAATTGAGCTGATGTAGTTAATGATCTTATGTTTGCTACTTGTCTAGTAACCCATAGCAATCAATCATCTGCAATTACTGGAGTTCTAGTTCAGCAAAGCCTAAAGAAACACACAGTGAAGATCCCTGCACCACAGCTAAACAATAATGTTTTCTTGTACCTGTCTGTGTGTATTCATAACTACAGGTGTTTTGCTGTTGTATCACTGTTATGATCATGTAATACAGTATATATTTTCTCTGTGCTGGAGCTGGAATTCCCCTAATGCTAGTTTATTCTCATTTCTTGCCAATTTGTTTAGCCCCTTTTTCTGAAAATTAGCTTTATTTTATATATTTTTTTTTATAATCATGTCATCTTGAAACTAGAAGGAAGGCAATGAAAGAAGTGATTTTGCTGTACTGGAAAGTCCCTTCTTTTCTCATTCTCCGTTTATGAACTAGACTCATTTTTGGTGCCTAAAATGATTAAAAAATGGAAAAGAAAGCAGCGCTGAGAGACAGTTGACTGAAACATGGTGAACCAGAAAATATTTTTTACTCAGCTGTGAAGTGTGTACTATACATCATTATGCGCCATGCAAGGATCATAATGCAAGTAGTTTACATGAGGTACTTCTCATATGTTACCAAAACTGATTCAGCTATCTCAGAAATATGCATTGCTTAATGAGGGAAGCTGCACCAATGAGGCGAGTTTAAAAACTCCCTCAGGTGGCAGCACCAAGGAGGTTACCAAGGGCGGTAAGAAGCCACTCCTGGTACCTTTAGGAGACAAATTTGTGGGATTTTTTAAGCAAGAAATTTTCGATTTTTTTTTTGCAAGTAAGCACAATTGCACTCTCCGCACTAGCGATGCAGCCCCCCTCTGCCAGAAAAGGTAATTGCTGGATGGTGAGGGGGCAGAATTGCTCCTGTATCAGCATTGCTGCTGTGCTTAGTTATATACTGTTAATATCTTTATAAAGTGCCAGCTTTTTATCAGCATTGCATTGTGGAATGCAAATTTGTATTCTTATTTTTGTGTATTGTATTCTGCTTAGGTATTATTATTATTACTGTTACAGAACTACCTATCTACCTCAGTGCTGCCATTCCATAAACTTTCTTACAGGTTCTTCAATAGTTTATACTGCAGTTCAACAAAATGTTTATTTTGCTTCAGCTAAGCCTTCTTATCTCTTCCACTTTCATTGTAAATGTTACTGGAATTACAAGCAGCAATGAGGCACTAATATAAAGTTAATTTATATTTTTTGCTGCTCTAATTTTGAGTTTATATATAAGGGGTCCTTAACGTACTCCCTGGGCTAAAATGCACTAATGCTCAATCACAGATCACTTTTGCCCAGGGTCTGCCTGCATTGTGCAGAGTGCAGTGTTGTGAATCTTGCATGGCCTACAATAGTCTGCAGGTCCCAGTGCACTGTAAGTGCAAAACAAGGCTAATTGTACCTTTTTTTTTTTTACCTTAGCACACTGCCTGTGGAATTGTAAATCAGTCCTAATAAGTCTAATAATACCATGCCTAAAGAAGAGGCATAATCTGGTAAAAAATGCATTCTGTAATCTACTAAATTAGCTAATAAAATGTATCATTGTTTCATACATTGTGCTGCCATACTGTTCTTCCTGGATATACATATCACTACCCACACTAGGAAATGTATCCAAGCTAGAGGAAACATAATGCAGTGTTGCTCTGCAATGGTAAAGGTCATGTGTTTGTTTCAGAAAGTCTACTATAGTTGTATAGTCACGTTACAGTATGTTGGTGCTATAGAAATAAATGTTAATAATAATAATAATAATAACTTAAAGGTGAACCACCCCTTTAAAGTAATTTAAACATAATGCACTGTTGCCTGCACTGGTATAATTTATGTGTTTTTGTCAGATTTCTAGACTTCTATAGCTCATATAAACAAGCTACTGTGTAGCAATGGGGGCAGCAGTTCAAGGTTACACAGCAGATAACTGATGCACTATGCAGAATACCATTGTATTAAATTACAGAGCTTATCTGTTATCTGCTAAGTAACCTGAGCCTTTTCCCCCTTTTCAGCTTGAATGGCTGCCCCCGTAGCTACACAGCAGCTTGTTTATATAAACTATAGTATTATTATTTTATTATTATTATTATTATTATTATTAATAAACATGTATTTCTATAGCACCAGCATATTTCGTAGCAATGTAAAGTAAATTTGATTATACAACTAGATCACATGAATTGCATATATAGAACATATGGAGTTACATACATCACAATAAATATGAAGTTACATACATTACAATAAATACTGGTACAAAAGGTGAGGAAGGTCCTGTGCAGAAAGAGCTTACAATCTGAAGGGAAGGGAATGGTACACAAGGTGTGGGAGTGGGCAAGATCAGAGTTAAGTTGGTGAGAGATGTGGTATTGGATGTGGTCATGCATTGGGTAGTTAAGAATGAGGGTAGACTTCTCTAAATAAGTGTGTTCTAAGAGATTTCTTGAAAGCAGAAAGGTTGGGAGAAAGTCGGACAGACTGTGGGAGAGAATTCCAGAGAAGGGGGTGCAGCCCTTGCAAAGTCTTGAATGCGAGCATGTGAGGAGGTGATGAGAGAAGAGTTGAGTAGGAGTTCAGTAAAGGAGTATAGCAAGCAGTTGGGTTAGTATATAGAGATGAGTTCAGAGATGTAGGGAGGGGCAGCAGCTATGAAGTGCTTTAAATGTCAGGGTCATTAATTTAAATTTAATTCTCAATGACAGTTGAAGCCAGTGCAGGGACTGGCAGAATGGCATGGCAGAGGAGGAGTGGTTGCTGAGGTGTATAGTGGTCTTTCTGAAGCAAACATAAATTATACCAGTGTAGGCAACAGTGCATTATATTTAACCCTTTCCCCGCCAGTCATTTTGTCCTAAATGCAGACATCTTGTACTCTTTCGCTTTAAGGACCTTTCCTCAGGGGGTCTTTTAGTTTACCCAAGAACAACCTGAGCTTTCAAAATATGCTAAAATTTTGTGTTAATTCCACTCCACTAAAAAGATATGGGCTTCTAAGTGTATAAAACAAAACAAAAAAAAAAAAGTTTTGCATGATACAAATGCATCCATCAGAAACATTATTTATTTTATGAACAAGAACATAGCAGATTTAGAAAGTTCAGTGTGTCCCGAACACAAATCTCTAAGCAGTACACTACCAAATTTCCAAAGCACAGCTCCACAAAACGGCATACTTCTGATTTCAACGTCAAACATTCCACGAACAGTAGGTTTACCCTAGAAAACTACCCATTATTAGAAAGAACAGATCCTGGAGAATCAAAAATGGTTAAATATATCTCTGTACACCAAACTACCAAGTTGCAATTCTATCCTAAAGTTATAATTTTTTATAGAAATTGGTGAATTTTTTGAAAAATTACCTCAGCGCTTCCAATCTACAGCATCGTATCTCTCACACATCATTAGGTACCAGTGTATAACACCCTAAATATGATTGCCAGGAGTCCACTGAACATTTTGATGCTCAATATGTATTGGTGTACCCAAGTATGTGGCATATAGAGGCCCCAAAATATAGACACCCCATGTGAGCTATCAGTTATGTATTTCCAGGTACTGCAAAATCAACCCATTTTCCTAATTTTTAGGGGGTCAAAGTTAGAAAAAAGTAAGTTCACCCCCAAAAACCATACATTTTCGGAAAGTACACATTCCTCCAAATTCAAAAACCTTTCCTAAATTTGGCAATTTCGTGACTTTCCAAAAATCAGCTCAAAATTTCCACCCTGCAGCATCGTATTTCCACACATACTTTTAGGTATCAAGATAAATAACCCCAAATATGAAAGCCTATGGTCCTCTGAACAGGTTGATGCCAAATATGTATAGGTGTACCCAAGCACATGTCAAATAGAAGCCCCAAAGCGAAGACCCCCATATGGTCTGTCATTTCAGGTACAGCAAAATCAACACATTTACTTCATTTTGAGCAGGGCAAAGTTAGAAAAGTTCACCCCCAAAAACCTTTCTACCCAAAAGCACCAAGCCGCAATGCTTTACTAAATTTGACGATAAAGGCAGCTGTTTTTACATTTCTGAAAATCGCCTAAAAATATTGCAATTGTCCATATTTATCTCACCCAATTTCTTCGTACAATTGTAAGACACCCTAAATATTGACCCCAAGGGTCTAAAGAACAGTTTGATGTCCAGTATGCATAGATATACAAAAGCAGCTGGCAGGTGCGGACCCCAATTAAAAATGGTGCATATGAATTTTATCCGCTGCCAATTCGCTTTATTTTTGTGAGACTGAGCATTGTCTGCCAAAAGACCAGTAACGTAACTAGGTGGGGGCAATAGTCACCCTGTTGAAATAACAAGTTTTTAGTCAAAGATAGTGCAATGAATAAGTAAAAAAAAAAAACTGCTGTTTGTGTGTTTTTGTGTATACATGTTTGTGCACTAATAAAAGTTGTCTGAGTGTGCAAATAAGTGTAAATAAGTGTACAAAAGGGACCAAGTGTACTAAAATAAAAAAATAATATACCAATTTTTACTAAAATGTGTGTGTAAGTGCGCAAATGTACTGTAAGTGTCTGTAGGTGCAGGTAAGTGTATAGAAAATGTGCACTTACCTTTTTTTTGCAGGAGATCGCTGGAGTGCCTCTGTGCAGAGCCTCTGTGCAGCAGGAAGTGCGTGGTCGGCTCTGCAGGGGAAGGAAGCCGGTAAGCAAAGTAGAAGATGCTCTTTGCGGTGCGTCTGCTACTTTGAAGTTGGATCTGCAACAATCTAGTCGCAGATTCGACTTGACAGCCCCCTAGCATCGTTG
Source organism: Xenopus borealis (assembly GCA_024363595.1). Taxonomy (NCBI): domain Eukaryota; kingdom Metazoa; phylum Chordata; class Amphibia; order Anura; family Pipidae; genus Xenopus; species Xenopus borealis. Next base: position 74,569,947 of record CM044442.1, on the reverse strand, counting down.
CCTAGGGGGCTGTCATCCTTCTCCACTCTCTGTGGAGGCGGAAAATGCCGCCGAAGCAGAGAGTTAGCTCTGGTGCCCAAGAACGTACATAGTACGTTCTTGGTGGCCAGAGCCTTTAACCGCCAGCACGTACGTACGCACGTACGTGCTTGTTGGTTAAAGGGTTAAATTACTTTCAAGGAGTGGTTCACCTTTAAGGTAACATTTAGTATGTTATAGAATGGTTCAGCAACCTTTCATTTCATTTTTATTTTTTGTAGTTTTTTTCAAGCTTTTTCAAGCTTTTTCTGTAAGGCTACAAATAAATTGTTACGGCTACTTTTCATTTATCGTCTAACCATAGATAAAAGAAAAAGAAAACCAATTGCAAATTGTCTCAAAATATCACTAAAGTTACTAGAGGTAGGAGGCAGAGAGGGTACTTGCCTACTCTGCCTCCTACCGCTAGCTAACTTTTTCACCTGCCATTTGGTGATTTCATCCCCACAGATGCATCGCACAAGGACTTTTGATGCCCATTAATTTATTTATTTCCAGACCACTTAGATGTACTATTATGTCCTATAATCATTAATACCCACCTGGGATATTTATTGATGCAGTTGTTGTGTTCCTTATGGCTCCACTGCTAACATTATAATGCAGTTGAAATGAGACATTATCACAGCTCCATTAGCTTCATTTGTGACATTAAAACAAAATGACTTTCCACGGTTTTCTCTACTCTGCCTACAAACTAACATCCACCATATCACTGTGAAGGTTCTTGCATTCTTTTCTTCATGCAGTAATAAAAAGGAGTATAAAAAACAATAAGGAATGCGGTTGAGGGCAAGACAGAGACAAAACAACTAAAAGCAATTAGCCATAGCACAAGATTAGTTTAGTTTTGTTCCACTCATTTCCAAAGTGCAAATCCACTACAAACACAAAAAAGCTTTCCAACTGTGGTCCCAGAGGTCTAATGTGTCCCTTTATGTAATTCTCAATGTCTTTACCTGTCAACAACTCTTTTCATTTTAATGATATGAACTGAGATTTTGGCCCATCTAAACCATCAAATGCTATGTATTTTACCATGGTTCCATTCACAAATTAGGCTTTATGTTATCAGATTACAGAGTATTGGAATTATACATCAGCTGTAGGACAATGTTACCCATGCAGGCTGACAATCTGACAGTTTGGCCTTGTATAGGCATTTTCTCTGCCAGCGGTTTATAGTTTTTCCACTGGCTGAGAAAACACAGGAACAACTAGGAAAAATGGTGTCCCAAGTTGAATATACCTGTGCTATTGCCACCTACTGTGTTTGACAAGTGTCTCAAGGGTGATCTGTCACAATGCCTAATAATCCTAGGACTATCTATAATATACTACCAAATTTTTTGAAGGTGGATACAAGTAAAACAAACATGTTGCTAATAAAGGGCACATAATCAACAGCACAAATAGATATAGTGGCATTAATGTGCCTCCTCGGATCCTAGGAGTGCAGTTTTTTTGGTCTGTATATAATTCTGCATGTATAAATAAATAAATACAGGGTTGGGCATCCAGAAATTCTATAATATATTAAATAATATATCACACAATTCATGCAGCAGGTTTAGGTTATTTTCAAAAGATTTTCAATGAAAAATAAATCCTGAATATTAAAGAAACGTATTCTGGCCCCCTGTATGTTTCTACTCTGTCTATAGTATTTTGTCTATATTATACTAAATTATATACTATATTATATCTTATTGTTGTGATTATTGTAATGTATTTATAAAGCATTAAGTGGCACTGTAAAAACAGGATTTCAGCTTTTAATTACAAGCAATATAATATGAATATTTAAGAAAGCAGAACATCACTGGTTCTTACTTTGAACAAAAGAGTTATACAAAGAAACAATTGTGGCTTCTGTTTGAGAACATCTCCATTTAATGTACTAGGAAGTCTTCCAGATCCAATTAATATTTGTTATTCATTTCTTGGAAATGTCATAGTTAGCCAGAATGACATATGTGCTCATTTTAATGATTAGCATTATACAAATATCGTGTATTCTGAGATTCTTGGAAACATGAATATGTACCAAAATGCATTTTCATTTTTTGGAAACAAAATATGAAGTAAAATGTTATTCTGTATTTAGGGGCTGAATCTGTTAAGCATAGCAACTAGAGGCGATTAATCCCAAAAGGCCTTGGAGATAAGTAAAGATTAAATTGAAATGTTGGTTTATGGTAATCCATTTATTCATTAGTCCCTTGTTTATCAGCTTTGAATGTCCAGCAGACATTTTCTCAGCTTACCGTTGTCTCTGGCTTTTCTAAACAAAGGGAACGCTCCAGAAACTGGAAGTTGCTCAATTAAAAATGTGCAATAATACGCATTTGCACAAATGTCTACTTTCTCTAAAGATTTTTATTTGCCAACGTTATCATGATTTAATATGTATAAGATTTTTATGTAATGGGTTTTGTATGGATAACCTGAGTGGTATTGTGCACTGAAGCCATTAGTGGTTTTATTTTGATGGCATCCTGTATGTATACAATTTCAAAGTGCTATCCGGAGATCCAATTTAAACAGGTCAATTCCCACTGGTCTTAGTGAACATCAATTATAAATAGACAATGTAGTTAAGATTGGTACAGAAGTTTAGTATACTCTAATACTGTGGGGCTGAGGAAGAGGCCTGTTGCTATGGAATGGAAGGCCAGCCTAAAGACCCAAAATCTTGTATATCCCTAGAATTACAACAGTAAGTTGTTTGTATAACCATTTTGCATACAACCAATAAAATATTGAGTTTTAAGCAGGTGACCAGTAAATGCTACCTGCCGATTTGTTGCTGTGGGTTACTGCACAACTTAAACTTAAACGGGAATGAAACCCCCCCAGTGCTAACTCAAACCCCCACCCACTCGTAGGCCCTCCTCCACCTCCCCGCCTACCTCTCCCCCTGGGCTATTGTCCCTAAGTCCCTACTTACCCCTTCAAGCAGGTCCCATCCAGGTACTCTGGTTTTCTCTCACACTCCTGGCAAAATGAGCTACTCTGGGGCAGGGACTGATGTGAATGATATATGATCTCTTCATGAACTCTACAGTGCTGCATATATGTGTTCCCACTATAGAAATAATGTTAAATAAATAAATGTTTTATTCCCTTGATATCACCATTGTCTGACCTCTGACCCTTCCATTTTGTGTTCTGTTTAAAAGCATCTGAAACCCTGTTTTGCCATAGCACCAGTGTTCAAGGCAAGACTGTGTCTAGCTGATATCATTGATGTAATTATTGTGAACTGTATTGCTTGTACCAGCCTACAATCGGATGCTAAAAAAAAAAGGCAGCTTGGTAATATCTTGTGTTCTATCTATCTTTATAAATGATATGATTGTGGAACATAAATTTTTATTAATTAACCTCTATGTTAAATCTGATTTCAGCAGTTCAACTGAAAGAAAAATACAAATACAGAAGTTTGTGCTAATTGTGTTTCAGTGAGAGCACAGAGCATGCAGGAAGCATGGTGGTTAACCAAGAGTTTATTACTCAACTTCCTAAATTTGTGACAGCCTGACCAAAGGATTCTGCCAGAAAAATCTGAATTGAATGCACATTTTAGGAAGTGAAGCCCTGGGTCTATCAATGTGCCTTTTTTTTCTTGCTATGAGTGACGTGTATCTTGCTAGCCTGTTCTTCAGCTAATGTTGCAGAACTTGAAGTTTTGTCTCAACTTGCTTGTAGTTTGTAATCCAGCATCTGCGGTACCCTTAAAAATAAACTATAGGGGCCTGTATCCATGATTGGTTATGGGAAGCACTCTTAAGTCAATTTACATGACTTATTAGTATTATGGAAAAACTCTACCTATCACCACCATCCTATAATCTCCTGCTTTTACATTCTGGGTCCTTACAGACAGGTCCAGACAGGGATTCAGAATAAGCCCTGGCATTCCAATTACACAGAGGCCTAAGCAGACCCCCACCAGCCCAATAAATAGTGACTAGAGTCTATGTCTACAGCAGCCCCTCTGCCCTTTGCCAGAACCCACAAGATTTCCAGTCAGGCCTGCTTACAGCCCCATATTTCCCCTTTTTGTTCAACCAGAAGAGCATATAAGTCAGCCCACTTTTGGAATGCATGTACAAGATAAATTAGAAATGCTAAAGAGCCTAACTGGATGAACATTGACAGTAAGGGCTTGTATAATGCAAAAACCTGCTGAATGAACACATAACATGCTCACTAGTGGCTATCCTCTGGCAGTGGGAATTGCCCAGACCTCAGTGTGACTAGCAGCACTAGCTGTTCAGATAAATACCCCACACTGGCACTGGTGTGGATGCAAAATGTGTATCTATTATTTCAGCTAACATATTCCTTATAGGACTGTAGCATGGTCTAGAACTAAACAGGGCAGGCTAAATTCTGCTGAAGAAAAAAAAACAGTATGTTCTCACTATGGTACTCCTAGTATACATAGAGCGTGCACTCTCACTTCATGTTTTCATATCTGCTATTCGTTTGAATGAGCTGCCAAGATTTGCTTTTATACTAATCTCAAATATATTACAGCTATTCGGCTCTAGTGGCTGTTAGTAACACAAAGGCATATTCAATAAGAAATTGTTGTCTGGAGTTGTCAAAGGCTAAAAATTAGTGGGCATATTTATAAAGCTAAGAAAAAATGTTATTAATCGATTTACATATCTTCTAACCCTGTCTTATAGTAAAATTGTGTATGATAACGCTCCTCCTCAACATATGCAATAGTTACCTACAGTTATAACAGCCTCTATCCTTCTGTGAAGGCTTTACACTAGATTTTGGAAGGTTGTGGGTAAGATTTGCTCCCATTCAGCATTAGAGCATTAATTCACATGGAATAGACTTGGCTCACAATCAGTGTTCCAGTTCATCTCACAGATATTTATTTGGGTTGTGGTCAGAGCTCTATGTTGACCTGTCTTCTACTTCCATCTCAACAAATCAATTCAGTACAGACTTTTTTTTGTTTATGGGGGCATTATCGTTGTGAAACAAGAAATGCCTTGTTGAACTGTTGCCACAAAGTAGGAAGCACAGAATATTTTCAGAAAAACTGGGCCCCACTGGAAACATGTGCGAACTGCAAACCGAAGCGAAGAAGGAAGATGTGGCTGAAAGACTCAAAGTGGCGTTGGCGGAAAGAACCAAAGTGGTGGCCACGGAATGACCCAAAGCGGCAGCAGCAGAAAGACCTGAAGCAGCGGAAAGACCTAAAGCGGTGAAAAGACCCAAATTGGAGGAAAGACCCAAAGCCGAAAGGAGCTGAATGCTGTAGAACTTTTTTTTTACATGCAAAGGAGCACTGCCCACAAATGTTTTATTTTCAAAGGGGGCCCCTGAGTACAATAGCATTTTTAACTTGTAAGGGGTAAGCTTGGCCACCATTGTTGTTTTTTTTTCTATGGAGGCCCCTGACCGCAAATGTTTTTGTTTATCTTGGAAGGGGGAGCCCTGACTGGGGTGGATCTTAGGAGCCGGGCTGGGTTGGGCAGGGACCAGGGGGCCCAGAAAATTTTGCTGTACAGGGTCCTGTCATTTATAATGGTGGCTCTGTTCCTGACAAGTATTTTGTGCTCCAACTGAAGAGATTTGCATTCACTACATGTATCAGCAGTCAGTGATCCTTTCCACTTTGCTTTATCTTGTGCATTTTACAATGATGTCAACAGGCCTCGTCTGGGAGTCAAAATAGGTCCTGGCATTCCAAGTACATAGAGACCCCAGCAGCCCACTTAAAGGTCAGTCCACACAAGGAGATTCGGGGAGATTAGTCACCCCATCGACAAATTGCCTCTTCTTTGGGGCAACTAATCCCCCCGAACCACTTCCCCTTGCGCCAGCTAAAATTACAATCGCCTGCGGCAATTCAGATACCGCATTTTGTTTTCCGAAAATCGTCCGAAGTTACCTCCTGAGGAAGGGTGAAGTGGTTCGGGGAGATTAGTCGCCCCAAAGAAGAGGATATTTGTTGCTGGGGCAAATCTCCTTGTGTGGACTGACCCTTATAGTGAGTGTCTATAGCATCGTACAGCAGCCCCACTGGCATTTGCCAGAACCCACAGATTGCCAGTCAGGGCCTGGATGTCAATTACAATTGGCCAGTGCAGCTCTAGCAGGGCAGATATTTGACATATTTGGCATGCTATTAAGCTGGAACACTTTGAGCTCTTCAGTAAGATCCATTCTACTGCAAAAAAAGTTAGTCCTTGAGGTTACATGGCTGTCTACTTAATTGCACACAATACATGGGGCTTAAATTAGGTTAATACCACATGCAAGTTGAATTTAGGCACCAAAATCATATCGCTGCAGGCACATGGAAGGCTGGTTGGGGCATATGGGCTGATTATTGGCCTATATTTATCTGTATTTTAGGCCACATCATATTGTATAAATTTGGTTAGGAAATAACATCCATGCCATGTCATTTGAAAACAATTGATAAAGAGTAAAGCTCCCCATAGACGCAATGATATTTCCCTGCCGAACGACCGATCTTAGGGAAGTCCGACCAATCTGTCAAATTATCGTGCGGTTAGTGGGATACAAACGATCATTCGTCTTATGATTTTTCGTCTGACATTGGTCTGATGATTGATCGGCCAGGTTAGAAAATCTTTATCGGTCCCCATGCAATCTACCTATGTTTGCAGGGTCAAGCAGGCTGCGATCCTTCAGTTTTGCTGGCAATATCACCTAAAATGGTCTTTTTAGTTGATGGACACATAAGGCATTTAAACGATCGTTTTGAGACAATCGTGGTCTCACGATAACTATTGGATCTTTCAAAAATCTTTACATCTATGGCCAGCTTAACTCTTAAAAACCTAGAACTGTATGTTTCCTTCTTTCCAATAATGTTGTACTGTTTCCCGAGGTTGCGCTTGCACTTTACTCTGGTACATGTTTGCTTATATTCAGATCCTTGGGGATTGTAGACAAATTAATTGTTGCTCAACAGTGTATTTAAATGGGAACAGTATCTTTATGGCTCAAAGGTGTCACACAAACAAAGCTAAAGCATTAGTCAACCCCATCCAGAGGCCAAAGAGGAAGCTGCCACTCCCTTCCCAGCACTATACAGTGTAAGGCAGGATGTGGTCACAGCGCCACCTGGCCAATAACTACAGACATGCAAATACTTAAATTGTAACACAGGCTTTTGCCTGGCAACTAAGGAAGGTAGGGATTTAACTCTTTAGGTGCTGGTAAAACCTATAGACCCCTACATCAGCTTAAACAGTCAATTTTTGTCTTGTTTTCCATGTGCAGTAACATTTTGCAACCTAGAAATAGATGTTTGCTTTTAAACACGTGCAACCTGCTGAGTGGTTGCTATGCTTTACTGCACATGGGCAAACCTAGTGTATTTTATTATATAACCCAATTAAAATCATATACAATTTATAGAAGCATAAGCAAAACGCACCCATAGAAACAAAATTTGAAATTGCTTTGTTACACATAGAAATCAAGTAATGGAATTTTAGGCCCTAGATTTCCTGCATTGCCCAAGGTCCCTCTTTCTAGCTTTAATTAAAGCAGTCTTCAAATATTGGCCAGTCTCAGCTGTCTGTTACCTCTCTACTATCCAGCTGAACAGTGTTTAAGTGTAATTGAAGATGAAATAATATTTTAGAAAACAAATTAAAATACAGCGTCTCCCTAATATTATTTCATCTTGGTGCCAGACTGCCTATTTGAAGCTTCATTTTTGGGTGTATATTAAAAATGCAAAGACATGATGCAGGGCACTTTACATGATGAAATGAAGGGAGATGTGTGAGTTCATGTTGGGTGTGGGGTTGTTGGCACAGAAGACACATATCACTCAGATGCCCACATAATTAAATTCTTTGAAATGAGACATTTTAAAGAACAGCAGACACCTACCACATGTCTCATTTACTAGCACTGTAAGTAAGACACAATGGACATAAAATTTCATCTTCAAGTTTTATTTTAGGATGTTATAGAAGGGCCAGTTTTAAGCAACTTTTCAGTTGGTCTTCATTATTTTTGTTTATAGATTTTTAATTATTTACCTTCTTGTTCTCTTTCCAGCTTTCAAATTGGGTTATTGACCCCATCCAAAAACAAATACTCTGTAAGGCTAAACAATTAGTTTTATTGCTACTTTTTATTACTCATCTTTCTATTTGGGTCCTCTTCTATTCATATTCCAGTCTCTTATTCAATTGATGCATGGTTGCTAGGGTTATTTGGGCCCTATCAACCAGATGAAACTGCGTAATGGAAAGTAAGAGATAAGTAACTGAAAAACCACAAATAATAAAAAAAATCTATTTCAAATTGTCTCAGAATATAACTCACTACATTATACTGAAAGTTAACTCAGAGGTTTAAATTATATATTCCTATACAGTCTTATATATTTTCATTTTTCTTATTCATATTTGTGCTATCTGCAGGAGAGTTATACATTAGAAACTGAATGTTTTTAGTAGGTGTGAATTACAGTTTACTGTTATTCATGTTGCACAGAAATGGTCATAATATGAAAGCATAATATGGTTTTTTTCAGGGACAGCACATATTTACTAGACATCGTGCTTGCACATGATTACTTGATTGCATTATTACTGGAACCAACATTTTTTTTATGATGAAACACTGCCCAGCTCCTTTAACTATAGTTCTGGACTGAAGTCACAGATGATTTCCCCACTTTCATCTATAAACTCACTGGTTACTAAATTATATGGAAATTCAGTAAAATAGTAAAATAGTAACATAATAAGTTAGGTTGAAAAAAGACATGTCCACCACCTTTTTAGTATATATGACCTTCCTAAATGCAAGCTGATCTAGGGGCAGGCAAAAAAAAAACCCATTCCAACTTGCCTCTGTCACGAACGCCGCCCGGAGCAGTTCCAGGAGCTCCGGGCGGCGCGTCCATCTCCCTCGGCGGCGGATCCAAGATGGCGGCGCCCATAGCCGCCACGTGGCTTCGGCGCCGCCGTGACGTCATCGCGCCGCGCCAGATGCGCAATGGCGCCAAATTCAAAAATAAAAGCACGCCAGAGACCCAGGTTCAATGCCCGAGAATAGCTCAACAAAGCTATTGTGTTCCTGGGTCTCTTAGCCTTGTACCTTGTTCCTGAACTCTTGATATTGACCCTTGCCTGTTCCTGATCCTGATTTTGTGCTGCCTGCCTTCTGAACCTTTTGCCTGGACCTGACTTCGTTATTTGGATTCTCCCTGAACTGTACCTTGCCTGCACTCGCTGAGTGGGACTTCCCCAGACAGCCTCAGAGGGGGAAAATATTTTCTGGATTCCAAAATGGCAATTAGACCAGTCCCTGGATCAACTTTTACTATGTTCTATCTTTTATAACCCTGTATTCCCTCACTTGCTAAAAAGCCATCTAACCCCTTCTTAAAGCTACCACACTGTAAGAAAAAACCTCCTGAATATTTAGCCAGAACTTCTTTCCTTATAATCAGAATGGTTGACCTTGTGAAAGACTTACTGGTGAATAAAGAATTTGAGAGATTATTATACGATACCCTTATATATTTAATTATAGTTATTATATCATCCCTTAAGTGTTTCTTCTCCAGCATGAACAACCCCAACTTGGCCAGTCTTTCCTCATAGCTAAGATTTTCCATACCATTTACCAGCTTAGTTGCCCTTCTCAGCAGGCCGGACTGGCAATCTGTGGATTCTGGCAAATGCCAGAGGGGCTGCTATAATGTGCAATAGAAACTCAGTATTTAGTGGGCTGGTGGGAGCTGTTTGAGCCTCTGTGTGGGCTGTTTGGGCCTCTGTGTACCTGAAATGCCAGGGCCTATTTTAATTCTCAGTCCAGGCCTGCTTCTCAGCACCCTATATTAAACAATGTCCTGTTTGAGCACTGGAGACCAAAACTGTGCATATTCTAGATGAGGATTTACCAGTGCTCTGTACAGTGGAAGAATAACTATGAATCTATGACCCTTTAAATTCAGCTCAATATCTTATTGAGCTGACTGGAATTGTTTGCTACAGCCAAGTTTATTATTTGCAAGGACTCCAAGGTTCTTTTCCATTATGGATTTGCCTAGTCCAGTTCCATAAAAGGGCAAGTCTAAAATAGAATAAGGCTAGAAATGCTGTATTTTGTATACTAAACATAAACATGAACTTACTGCACCGCAAGCCTAATCAAACAAATGATTTATGCTTTCAAAGTTGGCCACAGGGGGCTGTCATCTTGTAACTTTGTTATACATATTTGCAAGACAGACTACATACACATGCTCAGTGTGGTCTGGGCTTCTTAGGGATTGTCATAAATGATCAAAAACAAAGACGCTTGAGTCCTGCATGACTGGTTCATAAGTATTATTGTTTCCCTGTCAGAAGTTAGGGACCGTCTGACAATTCCTGTCCACAGCACTAAATGAAGGGAGAATTTCACTGCATACAGTCAGGTTTCTTATAAAAACTGAACACATTTTTTAATTAAAGTAAATTGGAGATAGATTTCTTTTTCATTAAAGAAAGTAAAAATGGGATTTTATTTCTTTTCCTTTCCTTGCCCTTTAAGGGTATAAGTGGCTTGAATATTTTTACATCCCAGGTGCATGTTTATCAACACTGAATCTCATTTGCCACTTAGCTGCCCAGATTGCCAGTTTGTCAAGATCCTGTTGCAAGGATGCCACATCCTGGATAGAATTCATTGGGCTGGATAGTTTTTTGCGGTTAGCGTGGTAGCTGTTGAATTTCCCTTTAAACCCAACAACAGACCTTAGGTTACAAAGCAAAGGATCACATCTACTGCTCCCCCGCTGTACAGCTTACTTACTTACTTACCTCATCATGAAAAAATTATCTGACATGACCTATTCTTCATAAAGCCATGCTGATTGCTGCTCATAATGCCATTCACTAGGACAACATTTTTAATATGATCTCTTAACAAGTCTTCAAATTATCCCCCATCACAGATGTCAAACTTACTGGCCTATAATTGCTAGGCTGAGATCTTGATCCCTTTTTAAAAATTGGAATGACATCAGCTTTCCTCCAATTCATAGGTACCATGCCAGATGAAAGTGAATCTGAGGAGATCAGAAATACAGGCCAGTGTAAAACTGAACTAAGTTATCTTAGAACTGGGGGGGGGGGGTGTATGTCATCAAGCCCTTGTGCCTGTTTTGCATTAATTTTCACTAAAGCTTGATGAACCATATCCTGAGTCAGCCACTTACTATATTGAGCTGAGCCATTAGTGCAGCTATGAGATGAGTCATGTAACACTGACTCTTCTATTGTATACACTGAAGAAAATAATTTATTTAGCACACTTGCCTTTTCTTTATATGTGACAACCATACCGGTACCATTATTTAAAGGAGCAACACTTTCAACCTGCATCTTTTTACTATTAATATACTTAAAAAACATTTGGGGGTTAGTCTTAGCCTCTGCTGCAACGTGCTTCTCATTTCCTATGTTTGCCTTCCACATTGCAGTTTTACAACTTTTATTCTAGTGTTTATATTCAGTAAATGCAGTGTCTCCCCCCACCGACTTAGTTTTTAAATGCCTAGATCTTTATTCATATTAACTTCTTTACTTCTTCTTTACTATATTAAGCCACATGGGGTGCTTCATTGTGCTTCTATATTTACCTCTTAAGGGAATAAATTGAGTACAAAAGTAATGAGTTAATATCATTAACCATTTCTGTTTTGTGTTTGTTAGTGAAAACATACAGCGTAATCTATGCTCTAAAGAGCAGCTCTTAAGTCACTAAAAGCAGCGTTTCTGAAAACGGTTTTTGTTTCCCTATTGTTTGTTTTTTGCACCAAACATTAAATTAGACAACATTATGGCCACTGGTACCCAGGGGTTCAGTTACATTTACTATATGTCCTGGGTCATTAGAGATCACTAGGTCGAAAACAGAATTGTTTTCTGGTTGGCTCTTCGACAACCTGTGCAATAAAAGTTCATGCAACAAGTTTATAATCTTCATAATCTCCATTCCAACTATCCTGGTACTACTGTTGCTTTAGGGTAATGTGTCATACTGGAGTACCTTGGATGCATCAGGGACCCACCAAATACCTCATACCTCACACCAGGGGACTAACAATTTTGTAAGAAAGCATTCTTGCTGTTACCCCCCCCCCCAATAACATTTTTATTATCTATGCTTTTATGACTATTGGGGGTTCAACTGCTGGGATCAGACCATAGCAGTATCTAGCCTATAACAGTTCCAATTAGTCCTTTCTGTTTCCAAGATGGTTCATAGTATAGTAGCTGTTACATTTTCTCATTTTTAAATGAATTGGTTGTGTGATTACCCATGTAGGGTAGTGTATGCTTCTGAACTCTTCTTGAGCAAATAAATGGTGATTAAGTAGCCTTTTGGGTGATATTGCATTTTAATTATACAGTATATAGGCAACGAGGACAGGCCCAAACCATGTAATGCAACATTAAGATTCCTTGCCATGGTGGACAGGCAGTGTGACTTTCCCATGGGCTGTAAATAGCTGAGTATTTTGCTGTCTATGAAGAAAATGGCAGTAATATTGTGATGAATATTTTAGCAAGTACAATTTGTGATTAGTTGTTAGAAGAGTAAATGGAGGAATAAAAATCTTCAATACTGCTCATGTCACTGGTTGGGAGACATTCTGCTCCTCTCTGTAAGCTTTCCTTATCACTTTAATACCCATGGAAACAGTGTTCAGAGGTCACCAGAGGATTCAGTAAACAGGAGGTCCTTGCTTTGTTTTTTGTTTTTTTAGAAATCACTAATATTTATCTGATGTTCATGGCACACATTATAAGCAGTGATTTATGAATTTATTCGCCAGGTGCAAATTTAAGGTGAATGTCCACGTATTGCCACCAGCAAAAACATTCATGAAACTGCTGCAAAAAGAATTTTGACGCCGACAAAAATGTTACGCGCCCGATTAACTTTAATGCAATTGGACAAAATAGGTGCACGTAAAAATGTTGCCGGCATCAATTTTGATGCCTGCAAATTAATGCTTTCGTCAAGATTTGCATTTTGTGGAGTTTTTAACTGTTTCGCGAATTTCATTGGAAATTTGCAAAATTTTTTTGCTCTGCTTCAAAATGACCGGCGCTGCTCCAGGTTCTGGGCATCAGAAAAGCAACGTGAGCAGGGTTGGACTGGGTCAGCAGGACACTAGGAAAAAAACCCTCTTGTGCCTGCTCCTCCTACCATAACTGAGGGCACTATCATCACCCCCATCCCCAACTGAAGTCGAAAGCAGTACGTGGAATGGAGTTGTTTCTCACTTAGGCAAACCTCGGTGAGAAGCACCACTTTCCACTTTCCTACAACCGAGAACTCAGAGCAGTGCTGATTTTTTTTTAGTTGAATTTTAAACTACTGTTACCTCCAGCTGTCTAAACATTTATGCAGGCTGTAGTCAGTGTGTGTGCAGAGAAGGGGAAACTGAAGTACAGAAGAATTTCCAAACATATGTATGTAAATGTTATAACATTCTGCAATAATTAATTTAGCTGAATATAAATAATATTTTTTTCTACTCATACATATACAACATATAGTTTAGCTTTATCAAAGAACTGTTGCAAATGTAGGTTTATATGTCTACAATGCTGATAATATGCATAAAATAAAGAAAACTGAAGCTAACACTAACTGCCATGTGGCCGAGATTGTTACTCGAGGTGGGTCTGCTGAATTATGCTCATATCCTTCACTACAGCACAATTTAGGCCAAGCTAAAAGGAATTCCTATTCTGCAGTGGAATCCTCACTATGCTGCAGTCAGCACATTCTTACTCCCAAGGATATCCTGTCCAGTGACAGTGGAGGAAGTAATGATTCTTCCTAGCTGCTGAATTACTCAGGTATCGAAAGGAAGCCCTTACTTCCTCAAGCTAGCCCTGCCTACCACCCACATATGACTTTCAGAAGAACAGGAAGACCCATTTCCCCTTTTTATTACAATCAATGAAGACCTTTTTTGTGCATTTAACCATTTGTATAATGCTCATTTTACTACAATAGATTAACTCTGCTGACAACCATTTGTCATTTATAAAGCAAATAAACCTGTCTCAAATGACTGAAACTGCAACAACCTTTTCTTGGTTACATTCACAACTTTAAACATGTTTTATTTGATTTTGGCTGATCTACTTAAATGTTTCTGCTGAAAGAATGGGTCACCATAAAATATAGTTTCAATAGGGTGTAGATATTCATCATATTCACATGGAATGTCATCTAATAAGAAATATGGTCCTTTTATAAAATACAGGGCTGGAAGTAGAGGTAGGGCAAAGCTGATAGGTGCTGAATCTGTGCCTTGAGACCATGGTTTACTCTAACTTTCAGACAGGCAAAAAGCTGAGCGAGGAAAGTGGCAGGGGTTTGTCAGTGGGTGGATGAGTGGAGACCAAGACAATAGGTAGTTACCTTTAGTGCAAGTACTTCTTGACCCATCACTGATAACTTGGATTAATTAAAGGGGTGGGTCACCTTAAAGTTAGTATAGTATAGAATGGCAATTCTAAGTTGGTTTTCATTATTTTTTTTTTATAGTTTTTGAATCATTTTTGAATCATTCTTCTGCAGATCCTCTCCTATTCACATTTCAGTCTCTTATTGAAATAATGTATGGTTGCTAGGGTATTTTCAAACCTAGCAACCAGAAAATGCAAACGGGAGAGCTGCTGTACAAAATTCTAAACTAGAAAAACAAATATAATAAAAAATGAAAACCAATTGCAGATTGCCTCAGAATATCACTTACCTTAGGGGACAGCTAGGGGATGGGATAGAGGACATCTGTGAGCCATTCACACCCCATAAACCTCATGAAAAACATTCTCTGACATAGAAAACATTCTCTGACATAGGCCTCGGAAACAAGCTCAATACCCTCTGGCTACAGCTATGGCCTATTTAAAAACATCAGAAGGCAGTGAGTAAAGTTTAAGAAAATGGCCATTTCTGGCAATTTCCCTTATCATTACCTATTCATGTCTTTCTATTCCTTTATTCTCCACTTTCTCTTTTCTTTTACTTTATTTGTGCAACAAGGATGCCATTATTCTACAACTGTTTCTTATTAACTGAAAATGTCAGATTTGCATGTGTTTTTTTAAGAACTGCTTTTTGCTTATTAATAATAATGATAATAATAATAATAATAGGATTCTGTTCAAACAAGATTCGGAAGTTGTCCTTATCAGGTTGGCTTAGAAAGTAAAAGTAAGTGAAAAGTGATGGAGCAATAGAAAACATGATTGTATTAGCTGTTGCTGCAACAGATAAAGTAGACCTAACTAGGACACATGATTGAT
>CM044442.1:74524063-74535103 GCA_024363595.1 Xenopus borealis | reverse complement strand
TGTCTAGAGCTTGACTTGTGTTACCAATAGTTATTGAAATTGTATATGGATTAGGGCCTCACAGGGCCCCTGTACCAACTGGGGCCCCTTGCAGCCACAGGGTCTGCTTCCTCTGTAGTTACACCCCTGAATAGTTTGGGTGGTCTGACTAGGCATCTAAATAGGGCTTGAACTGAAAACATTCAACAACCACTGCTCTTGAGTGTAATAATTATAAGGTTAAATAATAATTACATGGTTAAATTTGTACTCTGGCATGCAATATGGCCTTAGAAAATATATGTCCTATACCAACAATGTCCTAGAATTAATAGCCCTCCAGGAACAGCATATACCTAATATCAATATATTTATACTGATTCATATAATTTGGCTAGTCCACTTGGTTCTGTATAAAAATATGCTTATGGTATATTTCTATATTAATAAAATGCCTAAAATAAAACAGACATGTACAGTATCTTGATGATTTCAAACCCTAGCCCAGTAAGCAATGTTCTCATAATTTGTGGTCACTGACTGACACCCACCCATTAGCTCTATGCACAGTGAGGTTTTTACTATAAATAAATAGCTTGGATTTTACCCTTCTTAAAATTGTAGTTAAACATAAAGTGCAAGCTTTGTTTTATTATTCGGTATTGACCACCTGCTGAATCTAGATTTCATTATCAACCTTTTTTTAACAAGGGTTATACTGTGTGTTCTTAGTATTTAATTCTGGCATTCCACTCTTGCCAATCTTACCATCTGTTTGTCACTTCATTGGTCAGGAGAACAACCTGACTGACTGAGCCATAGATAGCTGACTGGTACAGTTGCCAAGTGTTTGAGCAGAAATATACACATTTAGAAATGGAATATTGAAACAGTAAGAACATTATTTTTCTTCCACATGACGAAATATTATTTCATAGTAACCATCAAGGAGTATAACACATTTGATTTGTAGACTCCACGAATGTCCAGTTTGTCATTGCATGGCACAACGGAATTGGATTAATCTCAGTCCCATTTATCACTAAGCACCATGCTAATTTTGAATGATGATCAAAGGGCAGATTTACTAAAGGGCGAAGTGGCCGTCGCTAGCGAAAAATCACCAGAAATCTCATCAGCAGGGACATCGCCAATTTACTGACAGTCATAGATAGTAATGGGCGAATCTCCCCAGTTTCGGTTCTTGAAAAATTCGCGAAATGAGTCGCGGCCGCGTCGTTTGCGTTGCGTTGTTTTTGGCGCGTGTCACGTCGTTTTCGTTGCGTCGCGTCAAAAACAACTCATTTTTTTCTGCGGCATAATTTCGCTGGCGTTTCGCGAATTTATTTGCCAGCGGCGAATCGCGGGAATTTGCTGCAAATTTTGCAAATAAATTCGCCCATCACTAGTCATAGATAACAATTCACATCACTAGTGCAGTTTTGCTCCCTATAGCCAGAAGAATTAACAACCTTTACTCCGTAAATTCAATAAAGTGTAAATTTTACAGAATGTTACCCCTTTCACCAGAGTTTCCTTCACTACATTAGAACATTAGACTAGACGAACTGATTAAGATGAAGCTGCATCCTCCTCAATCTTGAAAGGATTATTTGGCGGAACAGACAAGGATCAGGCAGTACTGCAAAATCTCCTTTAATGAAACAACATGTTTCGAGCCAGTTTGCTCTTTATCAAGTGTAACACTCATCATTGAATACACAACACTTATACTCTTAAATTGGGAGGGAGGTGCTCAAACATCACACCACTTAGTCCAGGAGGGGAGGGTAACAAAAGGAAATTCTCCTCAATCTTATGTCTGTGACATCATATTCTGTATGCCGGACACTCATAAAAGTTGTAAAAAATGCTGGCATTTTTTCATTTTTAAAGCAGGATTTCCAACCATTTGAGGAGCATGCCAGATTTGTTTTAGGGTGGGTTCATATGTAGGGCATTAGAGGATCTCTTTTGTCTTTATTTAACTTCCTTGGACATGTGTAATAATAAGTGGCCACGTCAAGCATTTGCACCAACATCTCTAATAAAGACGTCTATACGACCTCTATGTGCCAGCCTTATTCAAATTGACCTAAGTGTAAGAGTACTAACAAAGTTAGTTATATATTCAGAATTGAACGCTAGTGAAAGATCGTTAAGAAATGCCCGGGCTGTTGAATTAACGCTAGTGAAACTTCGTCAGCGTTTGGCTGCTTAGATGGAACTTTGCATTTGAGTGAATTGGTGAAATGGTTATGATTTTACACCTGCCAAAGTGGCAAAAAGTGTTGTGGAGCGTTCAGTAGCAAAAATTCCCCCTTTAGTGAATTCCTTAGTCAGAAGCAAAGAAAACAAAATAAATCCCTATTAAGTTACCAAGTGCAGTCACTAGATCAGTGATCCCCAACCAGTAGCTTGTGAGCAACATGTTGCTCTCCAACCACTTGGATCTTGCTCTCAGTGTTCTCAAAGCAGGTGCTTATTTTTGAATTTCAGGTTTGGAAGTAAGTTTTAATTGCATAAAAACTAAGTATAATGCCAAGCGGAGCCTCCTGTAGGCTGCTAGTCCACATAGGGGCTACCTAATAGTCAATCACAGCACTTATTTAGCACCCCAAGAGACTTTTTAATGCTTGTGTTGCTCCCCAACCCTTTTTACATTTGAATGTGGCTCACAAGTAAAAAAAGGTTGGGGATCCCTGCACTAGATCATATGTAGTTGTTTTGCTAGTAGCACTGAAGTTCAGCACAGCCTTCATCATAGGAACATTACTGATGTGGCTCTTCTTGTGGGAATGGTGCAAGCCAGTTTCACAATATAAATAAGTCACACTGAGGGTTAGATGTATTCATGGAAATATTTATGGGGATTTGTAAGAGTAAAACTATACCTTTGTATATTTTTTGACCTGTAAAGCACTTACAGTGTAGGATACGAGTTGGTGGTTCAAGTAGACTCAACCCTTAATAAAAAAATACTTGTGCTACATTTGCCATCTGTTGTGGTTTTTCATAAGAAACGTGTCTCCTTCTAAAGCAAATAATGATCTTGGGTATGTTTTAAGTTTTGTTTTTCATATCTGAAAAAGGACAATTGTATATAGCCATAATACTACTAGTATTGAAGTCTCTATTACAGGAGCCAGGTTGCATTTCTGCTTTTCAAGGAAGATAGAAGTAACCCTATATAATGAAGTAACATGGTACCATTCTAATATGTTTCAAATTGCAAATGCTATTGTGTGGGAACTGGAAGCTGCTAGATAGGAAGGGCTGCCTGCAACCAGTACAATGGTTTAGTCCGACAGAGAGCTCCAAGCAGCAGCTATTGACAATCATCTATCAATGGGATGCCAGGAAGGCTGTAGCATTATTTTGTTAAGGGCATTTGCTGACCATGGGCACCCTGCGAAGCATCAGGGTCTGCTTCAGTATACAAGCCAGTCCTGAGTGTGAGAGTGATTTGTTTGCCAGCTTCACTTTCTCTCCTTGTTTTTTGACATTTTTGACAAAGACAATTTTAACATACAACATAACAACAAATCCTCCATTCAACAGTAGAACAGGATGTGTGTTCATAAGGTCTTTTCCATTAAACATATAATTTCCATTTGGCTACGACAGTCTCAGTAATTCATTATTTAAAAATATTAGAAATTCAAACTGAAGTCAGAATGTTTGGTGTGGAGATGCACCATAAATTACAGCTTAGATCAGGGATGGGCGAGCTACAGCCCTCTAAGTGTTTTTATTGTACTGCAACTCACAGCATCCACTGACAATCAAAAGCTATCTTACAAGGCTGGGAGTTGTAGTTCATGCAGCATCTGGAGAAAACACAGGCTGTCCTGCATTACATGAACAGTGTCACAAAAAAATAACCACATCAGTCTGGAGGGACTGGATATGCTGGTTATAATGTACACAAGTGAAATGTTTTCTTGGATAAGTATTCTGTATTCACAATCATGCTCTCTTCTTGCATTCTACGTCTGTGCTTGCGTTGTACATATATCTGTTTTCACCTTTGTATTTACAAAGTAGCTCTGTTTGACATTTAATTATAAAAAAAATTCTTACTTAATGAAAGTACAATAAAGTTGTCTTCCACCCTCCATGTTTTATTTTGCTTCTCACTACATCACAAAAGACACCATGTTGTTTATACCAACAGGCTGTACAGTTTGAATTCAAGTTTAACCTTGTGTGATTAAAACTGTACATAAACTAAAACCCTACCAACTTCTTTAATTTGTCCATGAAGGGGAAAAATCCTCTTGATTCTAAACTGGCCAATGTCTGGAATTATATTGTATTTAAGTAACGTCATATTGGCATCCAAATCTGCCTACCTCTTGTTTTAGCCAGTACAGGCACGAGACCTATTATCCAGAATGCTCTGGACCTGGGATTTTCCAGATAAGGGGGTCTTACTCTAATTTGGATCTCTATACTTTAAGTCTGCAAAAAATGCATTTAAAGGGATACTGTCATGGGAAAACATTTTTTTTCAAAACGCATCAGTTAATAGTGCTACTTCAGTAGACTTCTGCACTGAAATCCATTTCTCAAAAGAGCAAACAGATTTTATATATTACATTTTGAAATCTGACATGGAGCTAGACTTTTTGTCAATTTCCCAGCTGTCCCTGCTCATGTGACTTGTGCCAGAACTTTAGGGAGGAACTGCTTTCTGGCAGGCTGTTGTTTTTCCTTCTCAATTAAACTGAATATGTCAAAGTGGGACATGGGTTTTTATTATTGAGTGCTGTTCTTAGATCTACCAGGCAGCTGTTATCTTGTGTTAAGGAGCTGTTATCTGGTTACCTTCCCCTTGTTCTGTTGTTAGGCTGCTGGGGGGAGGGGTCCTATCACAGTACAGTGGTAAAGAGTGACTGAAGTTTATCAGAGCACAAGTCACAAGACTTGGGGCAGCTGGGAAATTGACAATATGTCTAGCCCCATGTCAGATTTCAAAATGAAATATAAAACATCTGTTTGCTCTTTGTTTGCTGTTTGCAATGAGAAATGTATTTCAGTGCAAAATTCTGCTGGAGCGGCACTATTAACTGATGCATTTTGAAAAAAAAAAAATTTCCCATGACATTATCCCTTTAATCATTAAATAAACCCAATAAGATTGCTTTTCCTCCAGTAATTATGTCTTAGTTGGAATGAAGTACAAGGTACTGTTTTGTTATTGCAGTGAAATGAGAGGAAAAATGTTTTAAAATTTTGAATTATTTGGATTATTAAAATGGACCTTCCCGTAATTTGGGGCTTTCTGGGTAAAAGATTTCTAATGGATTGGAAAGGGTCAGAAGAAAAAGGCAAATAACTCAAAAGTACAACATTTAAATAATGAAGACCACTTGCCACAAAGTTGCTCGGAAGTGTTATACATTTTATAACATACTAAAAGTTACCTCAAAGTTGAACCACCTCTCCTTCATCCACAGTGCTGGTGCATAATAGAAACATTTAATGGAGGTCCTAGGCTAATGTGTATAAAAGCTTTGGACTTAAAATGAACAACCACTGAATAGATGACCCAATGAAATAAAAGAAGGCAGGGTCCTCTGGCATAAGATAGAACAATTCATGAATTATTAAAACAAATATGTAATGCTAATGCTAATGATAGTTCTGTGTCTGTGTAGATTCCTTCTGGATGCTCCAGTTTCCTCCCTGAGGAGGAAATCAGAGCTTAAATGTTATCTGATAAAATTGACCTTGGTCTGCGTATGTGTTGGCCTATGGCAGGAAATTTAGATTTTAGGTTCCTCATGAGTATAGCTGAATATGAATTCTTAAACCAGCACTGTAACTAGTATTATTGCTCTAAGGAATAATCATAATAATTACTGTATATAAAATGTGTAGGAATCATACCAAAAGTGCTCAACACAAAGGCATTTTTGGCAAAAATAATATTAATTCTCGTGCCAAACTGGTGCATAACACGTGGCTTCCTTGATAAATAGTTCTGCTAAACTTAAGTCACTTATTTGTTATGTATATATAACTTACCAATATTCCAGCTGAATTTATTTTTCACTGTGGTTTTCCATGGAGGTATAGCCAGCGGGCAGTTGTAAACAGCTGTGTATTCAGCTGGCATATAAAGGCCACACTGAACCAAAGATATTTTGATCACTGTTCATGATTCATGATTGAGAATTTCGTATTCCGAACAGGAAAAAATGTGTCTGCTGTGGCAAGAAATGTCACGTATTCATTCTGTGAAATATAAATGGCCTATTTATTCATTTCTTAGAGCTTCATACAAACTCTCAATGTAAGAAGTATTTAGTTTTCCTCTCAGTATTAATGTGCAGATGGTACAGACAAAGTTGGCTTATGAAAAGATGGTTTTCTTGTTCATTTGTTCATAGTGATGAGAAAAAGGGGTATATTTTGATCTGAACACAAAATTGCTCTTAGATGAGGGATGGGGAGGGCTCTGGTTTGATTGGTTGATTGATCGATTGATTGATTGATTGATACAGGTGATAACGATATTGCTCATAGTAGAAGTTGATCCAGGGGCTATTCTGAATGCCATCTTGGAGTGAGGAAGGAATTTTTTCCCCTCTGAGGCAAATTGGAGAGGCTTCAGATGGGTTTTTTTTTGCCTTCCTCGGGATCAGGGGTCCCCAACCTTTTTTAACCGTGAGCCACATTCAATTGTAAAAAGAGTTGGGGAGCAACACAATCATGAAAAAGTCCCTTGAGTTGCCAAATAAGGGCTGTGATTGGTGATTTGGTGGCCCTATGTTGACTGGCAGCCTACAAGAGGCTCTACTTGACACTATACTTTGATTTTGTGCAATTAAAACTTGCTTTCAAGCTTGGAATTCAAAAATAAGCACCTGCATTGAATACCCTGACAGCAACATCCTAGGGGTTGGAGAGCAACATGTTGCTCACGAGCTACTGGTTGGGGATCACTGCTCTGGATCAACTAGCAGTTAGGCAGGTAAAAAAAAAAGGTTGAACTTGATCGATGCGTGTCTTTTTTCAACCTAACTTACTATGTTACTATAAGGCGTTTTATGCACTTAAAGGATATATGAACCTAAAAAATGTCAGAACCATCAGGGGAGAGTATTTACAAATAAAAGATACTTAAAATAACTATTTCTTACATTTTGCAAAATTTTATTTTTGGATGTACTTCCCATTTAGTTAAACCTATAATCAGTCCTAACAGATGAACTGTGGTTCGTACCCTGATTACAAATACAAATGAGCATAGTTTTCTTGTAAGTAATAAAAACATTTTATTAGAATACATTACATCTGCTAGTTTAACAGACATTATTATTTCCACTGCTTCTTCTCATAATCCCAGTGAGAAGAGAAGCCGCTGACAGGATTAATTCTCATATCAATCATTCTTTTTGCTTGCATTGCTACCCAGTCCTCTGAGAGAGTGTGAGGAACAGGACCATGCACTGGGGAGGAAGACAGAAGTGTTAGCAGCATCACTGGATATTGGCTTGTTAGCAAAAGTTACCAAATTATTGGAATATATACAGTATATATATATATACAGTATATATATATATATATATATATATATATATATATATAAAATGATGGGATAAAAGTTCAGGACAGAGTGAAAATTTAAAAAGGAAAAAAAAAACCTTGACCCCTTGTCCTGTGTTTTGCCCCTGGCATTTGCACTCTAAAATGTGTGCTCTAGCCTCTATGAATACAGTGCTATCTGTTTTAAGCAGGGCTGTACTCATGAGTGGTGGGCAGAGCAAGCATGTAGCCTTCTTACCCCCTCTTCCACTCCCTAAGCATCCCCCCTAACCTGTGCATCTAATTAATGGCAGACGTAATTACTGTCAGACCTATGGAAGGAGGAATAGATAGAGCTACAGTACCTCGTCACTAAGTTCTGAATTTCTAATTCAGTAATAGGTACAGGACGCAGCCAGAACCCAGACACATGCACTTCTCAAGGTATGTGATTTTAGTGCCCTAGTACTTGCATCCAGAATCATAGCAAACCGCTGGTAAGTGACTGGAAACTTAATCTGTCAAAGCTGAACTATACAACAAATATAATCATATCACTGTAGACATATACATATCATAGATATATCACGTTTTCAATATGTCGTTTATTTTCCTATGTGTAGCCCTACCCACCACCGACATTTCCATTATCCAATGAATCTATAAGGCATAGCTCTTAAGAGATTACAAAGAAATATCCTACTTCAATTCTCAGATTTATACTTCCAAACAATACTCATCCAGTCTATCTCCTCATTCTCATCTAACAGCGAACCATTACTTCCTTGTATTACAGTGTTTTTCAGTGACTGAGCACTATACAGAAACAAATAAATTCTGCTAATAAGCAGACTTGAGGCTACAATAAAAACAGGTTTTGTTTATCAGACCCTTTCTGGCAGTTTTCAGCAGTGCACCCGTGAGACTGTTTAGCTTGGCCACTGCTTCCAGCCAACACGCCCCCCAGTGGCCCTATAAATCTCACTACATCAGCCGCGTGTCAGGAACATGCTTTGGAATGCAAAACAACATTGGGATACACAGCCTCCTTCTAAGAAGCTTCTTAATGGCAACATTTATGCTTACACTCTCTTTTTAATGGATAAATATTTGAATGAAATTGCTACTGGAATTATATCTGTCCATGTGTTTACATCATTAAACAATGCAATATAAATTGGGGAACATTAAATAAGACAAACAGCAATAGAACATATTTTATTAGAAATCACAAGACTAAACAGGGTTAGGCAGAAGAAACCCCCAAGCACTCCAAGAGGCTTAAATGTAAGGTTAATCTCATTTATGCCAATATTTGAAGGGTATATCATGTTGTTCAATACAATTGTAAAGAACAGGGCTTGTGCTGAGCATGCTTGATGTCTATTGTTTTCAACTGAAAAAGGTATGACGTTTTTCCTTCTTTTTTAAAATTATAAATCAATTAAAAAAACACTGAAACCTAAAAACAGGTTTTATTGTCATTTCTTGTGCTAAACAAGGCAAACATTAAAGAGATGCTATCCCATGTCTCTGTCTTTGTGATTCTTGCAAAGTAGATGAATAGATAGCAATGCACTAACACTTATTATTCAGCTGTTTGTTCTGAATCAGTTCAAGGTTAGCAGTGATGTTTCACAAAGGCTAGAAGGGCATTATATCGTTAAAATCTGGTGCTTGGAACATTGCAGAATACTGTAGCTTTAGAAAGTTCTATTTATTTTTCAATGCAAAGGTAGTTAAAAGATATTGAATACAGGTAAGTAAAATGGGCTTTTTAGCTGCATGGGAAGAGAATGACTTATGCTGTTTAGTGATGGGTGAATCTTCTGCGTTTCACCGAAATGCGAAAAATTAGCAAAACCCAGCCTCATCACGTTTTGGACACGGGTGTCCATAAAAGGATGCCTGCGTCCAAAGCGAGATGCTGGCGTATTTTGAGCAGGCGAAATTTCACTGGCGTTTTGCGAATTTAATCACCTACGGCAAATCGCGGGGATTCGCCGAGAATAAATTTGCCTGTTACTAATGCTGTTGTCTGGAGAAGAAAATGAGAATCTTATTTTATAATTCTAGGACATACTGTACATATTGTCTGCCTTGTTCGGTATAAAATTAAAAACTGGGTAAATAGATTTGCTGTGCAAAATAAAAAATGTTTCTAATATAGTTAGTTAGCCAAAAATGTAATGTATAAAGGCTGGAGTGACTGGATGTCTAACATAATAGCCAGAGCACTACTTCCTGCTTTTCAGCTCTCTTGGTTTACACTGACTGGTTACCCTGGCTACCAGGCAGGAAACAATCAGTGACTTGAGGGGCACACGGGTCATAATTGTTGCTTTTGAAACTGAACTGAATGCCGAGGATCAATGACAAACTCATTGAGTAGTTATGTCCCTTGTGGCCCCCCTTCTGGATTAAGGTTCAAGCCTAATCCTGTCTAGAATAAACATTGTAAGACTTTCCTACAGGGCTACCAACTTTATATAAGCAAAAGAGATTACTGGCAGTCTGGTGGCTACCTGTTAGCACTTCTGCCTTCCAAGTTTAATTAAAGCCAAAGCACTATATGCAAGGAGTGCCTCTGTCCTCTCCGAGCTGTGTGGTTTTCCCCCCATGTTTCAAAAATGGCAACAGAAATATAGGATGAAAATATAGAACACAAATAAAAACTTTTTTGTACATTGTATACAATAAAGCAGGCAATGCAGAGAGAGGAGAATGTGACCCAAAGAGCTAACTATTTATTTGTTTGAAAAAATGAGATGAAGTTGAAAGTTAAAGTAAAAGTAATTCTAGAGCTATAATGTTCTAGAATTCTGAGAGTTCTCGGGTAGTTTCAATGACTGAGTGCTGCACAATGAAATGCTCTGATTACTCTGTATGTTAACAAAACAGGTGGTCCCACCATGGCCCACTGTAATGTAAGCTTCTCTACTTGGCTCATGTTCATTGTTCACATGTTCTTTTCTCTTTATTTGATTGGCTTGAGCATCAGTACCCATGGGAAATTTGCAGGATGGCTGTGAGATATGCATTCAGACACAGAGATTATCTGCTATATTGTGAATGCCACTTACTCCCAGTACAGGGGATTATGATTCACACTTCTACAGGATGGCATCAACTTTTCGTGCAGTGACATTGTGGGAGATTAAGCGTAGGATTGTGTGGTTATTATTCTGTTCTATACAGTTGGTGCATCAATGGGCCATCTGTCACAACAACTTATTGGAATAGTCACAGATAGTGAAGTCAGCTAAGAACAGTGGTACAGTATCCTGTTTGGCTCCTATTGTGTAGGAGTCTATTTAGACATACATAATTAGAGTTAAAGGGATACTGTCATGGGAAAATGTTTTTTTCAAAACGCATTAGTTAATAGTGCTGCTCCAGCAGACTTCTGCACTGAAATTCATTTCTCAAACACCAAACAGATTTTTTTAATATAACGTTATGAAATCTGACATGGGGCTAGATATTTTGTCAATTTCCCAGCTCCCCAGTCATGTGACTTGTGCC
>CM044442.1:74468297-74493736 GCA_024363595.1 Xenopus borealis | reverse complement strand
AGCATCTAATGCTAGCGCTAATTCGCCAGCGTGAAGTCATTTGGTAACTTTGGAAATTCACTAACACCGGCTCTGGCGAATTTTCACGAAGGATCGTAATTACGCAAATTCACTAAGATCATCATTTTCCTGAACGTTACCACTTATGTTAGACTTTACTTCGCCTGGTCAGACCAGGTAAAGTTCAATACAATAGATAGGAGGTTGAAAAAAAAAATGTAAACATTTTTCTAAGTCCCAAAAAAACACTGGTGAGTTTTACCATTAGCGAAAATTCGCTGGAAAAACGAGTCGCGCATAGTTTTTGACGCAACGCGGTGAAAACGGCACGTCGGAAACGACGCGACGCGCGTCGGAAACGACGCGACGCGCGTCAAAAGCACCCTGCGTCTCGTTTCGCTAATTTTTCGGCGAAGCGAATCTCGGGAGATTCGCCCATCACTAGTTAAGATGACATCATTACCATCCTGTGTATTTTCTTCATTGCTTTGGGTACTGTAACACACACACCAGCCAAACACAGTAGTGATGCCAGTATCAGGAACTGGAGAACTGCTAATGCAAGGTAGTAAGATAAAATGAATATACTAAAGAAAATAGAAACATCTGCCTGCTTACAACCTGCTCTAACATAATTTATTGGTGTTATTACTACTACAACGTGTTCATAACATATTTACATTCCCAGTTCTTAGCAACTTCAAACACAGGAGAAGTAAACCACATTGCCTTTAATTACCTATAAATTGTGAATGCAGAAATATTCTTTTCAACAACTTTTTAGATATGTGCAATAGGCATAGCATTGTTGAAGGATCTAAGTATATACTGAGTTATTCACCACATTTTTCTGGAAACATAAACTTGGTATGATGTGTGTTGGTATAGTCCATAAACAGGGCATAACTATTTCTATTTCCCATCCCTCAGAATTATTTATCATTTTAGGCTGTTTGCATCGCATACACAACCCCTTTTCTTATTTCGTACTCAAAAGATAAACATTACTGGTAAGGAGTAAGGATAGGAAATTTGACTGATTTGATATGAAGACTACATTGCTTGTTAATTCATCCTAATATGCATATGGGATATCCACAAATAAGCACATTAAAAACCCTCTTTGCTTTATAATAAGCAGAACTTTTAACATATGTATAAAAAATGTCATTTTTTATTTATAGTCATACTGCAGAGAAAGAACAAACTCTACAGGGCTTTTACTAATATGCACACGCAAGTACCAACAGGTTGTTCCCATGTATCTGCACCCATATAGCCCACAGTGTATACAGTAAAGGCAGAATTGACATCAAATCAAGCACTTCCTTATTCTTGTCTTCTTCTTTGAAAAACCACAAATAGAAGAATCAACATAATGCATGATTGTGCAAGACGTCTGGAGGTGGTGCCTCATTATACTACACATATTTCAAAGTAATTTCTTAGTTGTGTCTACAAAAAGCTATTGAGGGTTTGGTTGCAAATGAAGATTGTTGCTGCTGTGCACATAGTCACATAGTAGTGCTTCCCCATCCTAGGAACTGTCAGATAATAACCATTAGTAGGTGAGGAGGACACTTTATTGGTATATACAATATTATCAGCTATTATGGATTTACAAAATACATCATACAATGGCAAAGTGTATGTAAACACGGTTTATGTTCATAATGCATTGTGTGTATATTTATATATATATCTATGTTTTTGCCTTTTATTCAATGGCTCAGATAATAGATGGGCAAAGTACTTACCTTTGCTGCTGCTAGGTAAGTGCCTCAGTCTGTACTCTGAATGGTGTTGGGATGCTCAGTATGTCCTTATATATATAGCAGCACAAACAGAAAGTAGGTGTTATTGGCTCCCAGCCAGACCAATCTCCCTTCACAATAGGAAGTAACTCTGAGAATTAGTTACAATGCAAAACCAGTTGGTTCAGAGATCTGATCATTAAGTTGTCTTTTGTGCTCTAAAACATGCATGTGCATGCAGTATCCTTTTACATATTTTTCATGCTACATCGCGGTACCACTCTGAAATACAGTCAACAGATGTTACACTCATCACCAATAGCAACTAGACAACAGGTAGCATTTACTGTACATCTTACATGATACAGGGGTACTGCACCTATTGTTTTTTTTATTACATATGGGTTATTCACTATAATGGCAAAAAATTAAGTATGCCTGGCAAACCACAATGTGTTTCTTTAACAAGAAAAACAATAATTTTTCTTCTAATGAAAGAGCTTACCAGCCTCAGATTTTAAATAACAACAATGTAATATAAATGTTTTCAGACAAAGAACATACTACACATACATTGCGTCCAGTAACCAATACAAAAATAAAAGAGGCCTTGCCCAAAAGAGTGTACAATCTAATAGGAGAAATTTTCATTTCCATGTAATGCCCATAGAAAGCCAACCAATGATACCTATGATAATGATCTTGAAACAAGGATTCCACTAAAGAACATGACAATGAATATATGCACTATTTATCAAGCATAAGTAAAACTGGAGGAGGGGCCTGGCACACAGCAATCTCTACCTGCACCCTGCCCACCTACCCTCCAAACCCCTACCCACCCACCACCGGCCCAGTCTCTTACCTCCCTGCGTCCTCCCTCCGCAGAGTCCCCACTTAAAGGTAGTAGAGCATTGGGGTAAGAGGGATTCTTTGGAGATATAGACCCCACGATAAGCCCCCCCCTGTTCATCGCCCTCCCCCCCTGCAGACACATGGTGCCACTGTAACAATACTTGGAAGGAAGTTTAGTGTCTCTCTCCCCCTTGGGTGGGTTGTGAGGTAGTGCTTGTAGGAGGTGAGAAATTGTTTTGAGTTGTGCATCATTTTCAAGGAGTGGATGTGTTTTAAGCTATCTGAAAAACTCCTATTCCTTACATAGTTCAACCAAGTATATTCATTTTCCATTATAAAATCCCGTAATAATTCTCCATTTTCATTGCAAAAAAATTAATTTCTTTGTATTATAGCAAAATCAAAGTGGACCACAGGGGCCAACTGAAATAGTTGGAGGCACTTTATAAGTCCCAGCACAATAGGCTACCGTGGGCTAATATTATATCAAATGTGTCTCCGCAATAATTGCCACAGGTAGAGCAATAGGAGCTGCATAAGACCTCCAGTAAGTTTTTGCTCTGACTGTGGAAATTATTGAATGAACATTTGCAGGTTATAGTTCAGATACCTTAGAACTTAGTAGTAAAAGGTGTGGGCCCTATTGTGTCTCTTAAAGGGATACAGTCATGGGAAAACATGTTTTTTTCAAAACACATCAGTTAGTAGTGCTGCTCCAGTAGACTTCTGCACTGAAATTCATTTCTCAAAAGAGCAAACATATTTTTTTATATTCAGTTTTGAAATCTGACATGGAGCTAGCCATTTTTTCAATTTCCCAGCCGCCCTGGTCATGTGACTTGTGCCAGCACTTTAGGAGGGAACTGCTTGCTGGCAGGCTGTTGTTTTTCCTTCTAAATGTAACTGAATAGTATGCAGTGGGACATGGGTTTTTTTCTATTGAGTGCTGTTCTTAGATCTACCAGTCAGCTGTTATCTTGTGTTAGGGAGCTGTTATCTTGTTACCTTCCCATTGTTCTATTGTTGGGTGGGGAAAAGGAAGGGTTTGATATCACTCCAACTTGCAGTACAGTAGTAATGAGTGATTGAAGTTTATCAGAGCACAAGTCACATGACTTGGGGCTATGGTTGCCACCTTTTCTTGAAAAAAATACCGGCCTTCTTATATATTTATTTGTTTTTCCTATTAATAACATTGGGATCAACCATCAAAAATACCGGCCAGGCCGGTAGAATACCGGCCAGGTGGCAACCCTACTTGGGGCAGCTGGGAAATTTACAATATGTCTAGCCCGATTGCAGATTTAAAAATGAAATATAAAAAAATCTGTTTGCTCTTTTGAGAAATGGATTTCAATGCAGAATTCTTCTGGAACAGCACTATTAACTGATGCATTAAAAAAAAATTCCCATGACAGTATCCCTTTAACAAATGCTAGTATTATATGATACACTGTATATAAAGTGGGGCTTTAGCCTTTCCTTATTATCAGTTGCCATTTAGTTCTATGCCATAGACCAGGATTTCCTAACCTTTATTCTCAGGGAACCCTATTCTAGAAGGATATTTTAATTGGGGTTATGGAGACCAGTTTTGGGTCTTGACTAGCGATGGGCGATTCGCCGCTGGCGAATAAATTCGCGAAACACCAGCAAAAATTCGGCAGCAAAAATTTGACAAACAAAAAAAACGAGTCGCGCGTCAATTTTTGACGCGACGCGCATCAAAAACGACGCGCGACTCGTTTCGCGAATTTTTTTGACAATTCGGCGAAGCGAAACGGGTGAGATTCGCCCATCACTAGTCTTGACCCACAGATTAAACTTCACTGGTTGTGGGGAACAGTAGCCCATTCAGGTGCAGGGCTGCCCTGAGGTTGGGGATATGCCCATTGGTAAATGGGATGCACAATAGCTTCCACTAGCAGTTTAAAAGAAGAGAGAGCACCCATTGTCAGTTTTTTTCTCACATGAGTTAATATAAAACTCAAATTTTACAGTGTAGAAACATATTACTGCCAGTGCAGAAGTATGTGCCCTTTGGACATTTTTTAATGTAAGGGCACTGTCTACTTTTTTGCATTTTTTCTGCTGTTTTTCTGTTTAGGCCATTACCCATTTCCCTTTTCTAACCAACCTTCAGACTGACAAACTACCTTTGCTTTTATTTGTTAAAGGCTGCAATAAATGACAGATTAGCTGAAATGTGTTCATGCTGTGTGATCGAGGAACACAAATGTGAAACCTTTGATTCTAAATTTAAGAGAACATTTTGGTCAGTGATGAGAATGGCCTAGTGGGTTTCCTGTTTTCAGCTTGTTGACTACACAGTCCGTATCTGCGTGTCATGTATCTTATATGGATTTTTTTTCATGAAACTGAAGTACAGATTCACCAAGACAAAAAAAAATTGCCACCTATTGACTTCAATGCATTTCCACATTGAAGTAATTTTTCCCTGTTTTGTGAATTTTTTAGCAAATTTTTCAGCAAATTTTTCAGTGAGATTGGACATATACCCTCATCACTACTCAAGAGATATGCATTCATGGAGCAGTGTGGGAATGATCTGGGAGAAAATAGCTAATATGTGTCTTTAGCTTGCAAACAACGGTCGGTCCGGACCGAGAATCAAAATAGGCCCTGGCATTTCAGGTACACAGAGGCCCAATCAGCTCACACAGAGGCACAAACATCCCCCAACAGCCCACTAAATACTGACTTTATCTGGCACCTTATAGCAGCCCCACACATAGAACACACAGATTGCCAGTCCAGGCCTGAGTACAATACAGTTTTTAGGCACTGCATCCTGCTACGCTCACCCGTTAATTATAGGCCCCCTAGAGTCTTATGTGTTGCCAACTTCTCCAAACTGGTTGCTATGCAGCATAAACAGTTTTGAAACCGTTGTACTATTATTATTATTATTATTATTATTATTATAATAGGGAAATTAACAAGTGGCAGAACAAGAAAGTTCTGATCCTTTATTTACATGTTTTTTTTTTTTCTGTAAAAGTTGAATCAAGAAAACTATAAACTGAACAAAGTAAGGCATTAACTGTCAATATTCATTCAAGTGAATATTGTTTGCACCTATGGATTTATGGCAAGTAAAAGGAACATAAAACCAATCAGCTGGCAGATATATATACATGCATAGATAAATAGTTTGACTATTTAATGTATATTCATTTTAATTTGTGTAACACATTTTTGGGCTCATTATCAGCCTTCCTGGACTAGTGCCACTAGAACACTGGTTACACTGGACTCTCTCACCCAGAGTAGGTCTTCGCACAGTGGAAGATGAAGGAAATGGTGTTGTGCAACTACACCTCTCATACTGCTATGCAGAGAAAATAAAGTTGACAGGGCGCCAGAGGTTCTTGCAAATAACTGAACAAAAAGGGTTTATTGAACATCCACAGGGCTTACTCACATCACAATGGATCAGATACAAGTGTTACAGAGCGTACAACAGGCTGACACTCCCCTGGGACGGACAGACTTGTCAGGAATCTAAACTTCACCTCTGTGAAACACCGACGTAGTGGCCTGGATCACCTCAGGGAAATCTTCTATCCTGATTCCCTTCCACTGGGATCCCTACACTACAAGCAATATGGTCTGGGAGATATACCTCCAAACTGCCACTCCTATGTTGGCGCTCAGAACTGCTCTTTCTAGCTCAACCCATACTGACTTACACACCTAGTGTATACTATTACAGGAGCAGGGGCCCACCAAATAACTTTAGAGTAGGTGCCCACTCTCAGTACTATTTTCTTATTCTCCTCAATCTAGTCTCTTTTCTTTACATACTTTAGTCAATCATTCCATCAATTTAGCCTCTCTGTTCTCATAGAAATAGGGAATGGCCATGAAATAGGCCAAAAGCATTAGGGCCCACTGACACCTGGGCCCAGCAGGAGTTTTCCTGGATTCCGGTGGGATAGTCTGACTCAGGACTCAGTAACCCAGGGGTCCCCAACCTATTTTGCTCGTGAGCCACATTTAAATTTAAAAGAGAGTTGGAGAGCAACACAGGCATGAAAAAGTCCATGTGGATGTCAAATAAGAGCTCTGATTGGCTTTTTGGTAACCCCTATATGGACTGGTAGCCTACAGGAGAGAATGTTTGGCAGGACATCTGTTTTTTATGCAACCAAAACTTGCCTCTAAGCCAGTAATTCAAAAATTAGCACCTGCTTTGAGGCCACTGGGAGCAACATCCAAGGGGTTGGAAAGCAACATGTTGCTCGCGAGCTACTGGTTGGGGATCACTGCACTAACCCATTGGATGTTGCTCCCAGTGGCCTCACAGCAGGGCTTATTTTCCTGGCTTCGAGGCAGTTTTGGCTGCATAAAAACTAGGTGTACCACCAAACAGAGCATCCTGTAGGCTGCCAGCCCACATAGGGACTACCAAAAAGCC
The DNA here is from genome assembly GCA_024363595.1 of Xenopus borealis. NCBI lineage: Eukaryota > Metazoa > Chordata > Amphibia > Anura > Pipidae > Xenopus > Xenopus borealis. The sequence goes on along the minus strand of CM044442.1, from coordinate 74,486,686 downwards.
AAGCACAACACTAGAACTCCAACAAAATTTTTTGATCCTTGTTTTGCTCCCAGACTCTACAATTGAATGTTACTCACAGATTAAAAAGGAAGGTTGGGTACTCCTGCAGTAAAGGATAGTATGATATACTTTTTAGCATGTAGGATATTCGAAAAATGCATAATAGTTTGATTATCTAACTATGATAATATGTAACACATGTTAAGAACAAATATTCAAAAACTCAATAAAGAGTATTGAAAAAAATATATAAATACTTTTTTAGTAGTAAGTGCCATTGGGTAATCCTAAATATAAAATCGCCATTTTAAGTACTATGGGTAGCCCAGTGGGACCATATGATTCACAGTACACACAAACAAACCAAGGGCACATAATGTTAGATCACATCAAAAGCCACCCCTTCACTGCCTGTCTGCCATTGCCCCACTCTCCCTCCCTACACTGTGCATTGGTCAAAAAGAAGCCTCTGACCCTAAAATGCAGAGTAGTAAAGCGGGAGTTCCCAGGCACCATCTTTTGCTTATTCGCTTGTAAGGGGGTGTAAAGTGATGAGAGTATTATGTGTATGCAATGTTATCTGTTTGAGTGACAAAATGTGCAGTATGTAAAATATATGTGTTTAAAATGTGTTGTATGTAATGTGTATGAATGGCCACTAGATGGCAGTTCTTTAAATAAATTTTTAAGTGTAATTTTCACTCCAGCCACCCGAGAGAGAAGGATTATAAAAGGAGGTGCCCCGCCCAAAGTGAGCAGTCTTGATGGGAGGCATGACCGAACTAAAAACAGCTGGTCAGTGAGTGAGACATCATCGTTAGACAGGAGGAGCTAGAATAGGCAAGATCAAAGTGAGCGGGTACTAGGTACTCAAGGTAGTCAGGATATTTAGTAAGGGCAGTTTGGGCCCCATCAAAGAGGGAAGTGGAGTTGGACTCCTACGGGCACTCCATAAGTAAGAGAATCAGCGGAAGTCTAGGACTAGGTAGGAAGGACACCTGGGTCTCTGTCGGGAATCGGATGGAAAAGGTCCTAACCTGAAATAGTGGAGGGGTATCACCCGAGGTATCTTTAGACCACTAGCGGTTAGTGGTGGATAAAGGTGGAAGCATATACCGGACTACTGACGGTTAAGTGTGATCCAAGTTCCAAGGCAGGTGTGCACACTAAGAGCTGTTTCCCTAAAATACTGTAACTGTATGTATTGGAACAAGTCTCTACTTGAGTGTTTGACAAGGTGTCTGCTGTGGAAGTGTCCTGGAGTTTTTACATCATATAATAAAAATTTATGTTTGAAAAGAATAATTTTATTTTTCTGCATTGTTATGTGGTGTTATGAGTAACAATCATCGGGGTAACTTCCCCTTTAAACCTAGAAGCCCCGCCCACACGCATAATCGCTCTCTCTTCCAGTCTCAGTGACAATGGGAGCAGGTGCAGTTGAAGCTGATTCCTTTCTAGGCCCAACTGTGCATTCTCCCACAAGATTTGTGACAGTAAAGAGACCCGAAAGAATGCAAATGGAAGAAAAGATGGTGCCCAGGAACTCCTCTGCACTGCCCTGCATTTTAGGGTCAGTTTTTTTCTCATTGGCTTCTTTTTGACTAATGCACAGTGCAGGGAGGGAGAGAGCAGAGGGGGCAATGGCAATTTAATTATCCTTTAAGTTACCTTTAAATATGTTATAGAATGGCTAATTATAAGCAACTTTAAAAATGGCCTTCATTTTTTCTTTTTTATATATATAGTTTGTGAATTATTTGGACCCTAACAACCAGAGAGCTGCTGAATTAAAAGCTAAATAACTCAAAAACCAAAATAATAAAATATAAATGGAGGTGAGGTTTACATTCTTCTCAACTTGATTTATGCAACTTTATCTGTAACCAGCGCTCCGACACGGAAGCACCTGATATAAAAGAGGGGACTGAGGTAACACGGCACAGTTGGAGAGGTCTTATTTTCGGTTTGTGGTAAATTTGGAAAAGACCCAAATGAGGGTCGAAACGTCGGATGGGCACGAATAAACACATTTATTCACAAGAAAAGGTGTGCTGGTCCTTCTATTGATGGATATATATATATATTATACACACCAAAAATATTAGTGATGCACCAGATTTAGTTCAGGATTTACCTGTGCTTTCACAAGTGCGTCAGCAATGTGCATGCTTCACACGTGTATTGACAATTTCTGCCCATGTGCCTACAATTTCTGGCATTCCAATGTTTCGCAATTGGTTTGGTATTTGGTTGACTTCATTAAGGATAATTGGAGGGGGGGGGGGTTGGCATAATACCAAAATGGGAAAATGGGTGGGTTCAGTGCATCCCTAGAAAATATCAAAAATAATATTTCCTTTCTGTTTCATCCATATTATTCACCAAAGTAGCTACTCTGGTGCTGGAGAGAACTGGTAAGAGGTTGTTTATGCCCTAGACTAAAACTGATCCCAAGTTAATTATATTGCAAATCTGGTAAAATTCTCAACTATCATAGAAAAAATTAAGCCATTTGCTATTTTGAAGAAGACCATGAATAATATAACCTATAGCCCCCTCCTATGAGCCATTAGGTGTCGGATGTGCCCAAGTACACAACCCTTTTAAAGATCTATGGCTCTGGTATAGGCCATGGAGACATGTTTAATTAATGTATCTAGTATAAGTAATTCTAAAACAACTGGACTTGCTGAGTAATCATTGAAGACGTTTCACTATTCATCCGGGCAGCTTCTTCAGTTCTTCTGTTCAATTCATGATATAATCAAATTTAACCTTTTACATGCCTGATATTTTGGGATCTACATTAACTCAAAAGTGTCATCATGCCAGTGTCATAGGATCAATTTTTAGGTTTTGGAATACAGGACGAAGAAATGGATGCAGCACACTTTGGGGCAGATTTACTAAATTCACCCAAAAAATATTAGTTTTTCCTCGATATTCGATTAGCATTCGATTTTCGAATGCTAATCGAATAGTTTTAGGCTACCCTTTTATTCGATATTCGATCATTCGACGATCGAATAACGATATTTCGATCATTCGAATGAATTATTCGATCACTCGAATAATTCGTACAATTCAAACGATCGAAGACTTTGATCGTAAGAATCTTATTCGATCAGGACTTAGTCTCAGAAGCCTATGGGAGGGTTCCCATAGGCTTCTATTACAATTCGGTAGGTTCAATCTGGTGAAGTAGGCAGTCGAATAATTTAAAAATTTTAAGTTCTTCGATAATCGAATATTCGATCATTCGAATCTATTTGATCATTCGATCGTTCGCTATTCGATGATCAAATAAGCTTAATTAGCATATTCGACCAATCGAATTAATCCTGCGATTGTTATTCGATCGAACTTCGATCTTTTCACGTGAATTTAATAAATCGCCCCCTTAGGGTTAAAGTTGTTGCTGCTCTCCAATAATGTGTAGTGTTTGTTTTAATCTCAATTGTCCCTTGCAGAGCTGTGGATTTTGCTGTATAGTTTATGTTTAAGCACAAGCAGGAGACAAGACTTTCTTATAGTTTTGCTAACCTATCTATTCAGGTTCTTGTTTGTTCATATTTTGCTTTGGCATTCAAATGCCAGATTTTTACAGTCAGATTAACAACTAAATATCAGTAAAAAGTTCAAACTGGATCATAAAATAAATTTCATGTCTTATAATGTCATGTCTACATGATACTAAACTGTAATTACAGGGTGTATTTTCCCTTTAGAACTATTCATGGTGGCATCCAGTATTGCCAGCATGTCCCCCCCCCCCCCATTTTATCAGTACCACATGAAACATTTGGACACCGCTTTTGTAAAACACAGTTTGAAGGAATGACATGATAAATATAGAAACAAGAAACTGCACAGAAAGAAACCAAAGAAAGAACAGTAATTTAAACTCTTGAAATATATCAGGGATGTCTAACTTGCAGTCCTCTAGCTGATGCTACAAGTTGCAATGTTTGGGGATGCAGGCAGCTAAAATGTTGCAATGTAAACATCCCTGCTTTAATTCCATTTTTACACAAATGCAATAGGGGTTGTGGTACACAATAGGGGTCATCATTAACTTACCATTGGAGTTTAAGTGCAGAAGCACTAAGGATCACAAAAGCACGACTCTTAGTACTCATTTACAGAGGGGCAGGACAGGGCCCCTGATGTGGGCTGTGTCACCTGATGCTTCCTGACTAGTATATGGAAATGATGTGCAAGCTAGGGGTGGATAGGGGATGTGTGGGGGATGCCTATGTGCCACCCTCCTAGACTGAGTACTGACTGTTGCAGTCAGTGCTGAACTTTGCTGGGGTTTACGGGCTCCCGGGGGATCTTGATGAAGCAGTCGGTGAGGGACAGGTTGTGTTGGATGGAGTTCTGCCAGGCAGAACTCCCCGGTAGTAGGGGAAGCGGTTGCTGATGAAGTTGCAGATCTCGCTGAGGGTCAGGCACTTCTTGGGGCTCTGCAGGATGGACATGGTGATTAGCGCGATGTACGAGTAGGGGGGCTTCACCAACATGCTTCTGCCGACCCCACCTGACCCCAGCACCTTGTAAGAGTCTTTAGTGGAGGAGCAGCGCGGAGAGTGGGGCATTAGCAGGTCCCCATCCTCTTCCTCTTCTTCCTTCTGGAATAGTTTGGAGTTGGTGCTCAGTCCCGGATCGTCCATGTCAGTGAGAGCGGCATGAGCTGGAGGAGCGAGGGCAGGACTGGACTGAGAATCAAAATAGGCCCTGGCATTTCAGGTACACAGAGGTCCAATCGGCCCACATAGAGGCCCAAACAGTCCCCCCCAGCCCACTAAATACTGACTTTCTATGGCACCTTATAGCAGCCCCTCTGGCATTTGCCCTAACCCACCGATTGCCAGTCCGGGCCTGAGCGAAGGGAGAGGGAAGCCAGGGAGGAGAAATCAAGTGCAGCAAAATGGATGGTTGCCCTTTCGCCTTTTCTGAAGAGGACAGGAAGTGGAGTTTCTGTAAGTTAATAAAAGCTTTGCTATTTTAAAATTTAATTTGTGTTGGTGTTTTTATTTCATTGTATACAAACGTATTTTTTTTTTAATGTTTTTTGATGTTACTGGCCCTTTAACTAACTAACTGTATTAGACACATTTTTTATTTTGCACAGCCTATCCGTTTACCCAGTTTTTATTTTTATACTTTCTATTGGGCATTGTATATGACTCTTAGGGATCTTACAGACGAGCATCTGAAGCTGCGTTCCGGTTTTATGCGTTCAGCCGGAGGGGAGTGCAGGAGTAGACGCATTCAATTTTTTTTCAATTGGGCTGTACTCACACAGGCGCATGTAGGCGCCGAACACAGGTTGAGATGCAATATGGTGCATTTTTCCAGTGTTCAGCAGGAACGCAGGGGTGCACAGGTTCAGACGCTCGTGTGTAAGAGCCCTTAATGTGTTTTGATAGCTGCAATTTCAAATAGGACACAAACCAGCTGTCAGAAGCCAAGTTGAATGGAAATTTCTGGAGGTCATACTGCAGGTATTAGAGTGATTAGTGCCATTAAATATTAACATAAATGCGAAGCAATTTGCAGGAGGCAGCTATAATATGATTTCTGCAATAGCAGTGATTACAAAACCTTGTTTCCCTTTACCCTGAGAATATAATAATAAAAAAAAACAACATGCCCATAGAATCAAATCTAGTAACTGGTTCTTCTACAAGCAGGTGTGTTGGACCGGACTCAGTGGCAAAAAAAATAAAAAGAGTTGAAAAAAAGCTAGATGGGCCCTTAATCACACTGGGCCCCTAGGCTCTAGCATACGGAAGCCTGTGCATTAAAGCCCTTGGGCTCACCAGGAGATTCCCTTAGTAGTTTGGCTCTTCTCTTTACCCAGTGTACATGGTTAAATTCTTTGCCCACCAGATATAAATAAACGCTTAATGCCATGAGTTATGTCCTTCACTGCTTGAATGCTACAAAATACAAAACCAAGCAGGGATTCTTCAACTGAATAAAACAAAAAACTCAGGATGGGGAGAAAAGGAGGGATTTCCATGACTATAGAACTATTTTCAATTGCCCAATCCAACATTCTCCTTACATGAACTTTCTGATTTTCAAAGGAGTGTTAAAACACGCACACACACATTCTCACACATCATCACAATGGTCTTAGTAATGCACGCGATGCATTAAGTCAATTTAATAAAAATTTTAAAATTGCTACATTACAACAAATATTTGACTTTTTATTTGCTGGTGTAACTTTAATTTGCTACCCATGTTCCTAATTAAATTCTGTCTATATGTGAAACATATTAATACAACAAAGCCCAATCGAAACTTGAACAATTCTGAGATGATACTGAACAGAAGTTAAAGGGGTTGTTCACCTTTGAATTAACTTTTAGTATAATGTAGAGAGTGACATTGTGAGACAATTTGCAATTGGTTTTCATTTTTTATTATTTGCAGTTGCAATTGTTTGCAGTGTCAGCAATTTAGTTTCTAGGGTACACATTACGCTAGCAACCCTGCATTGATTTGAATAAGAGATTGGAATATGAATAGGAGATGGACTGAATAGAATGATAAGTAATAAAAAGTGTCAATAACAATACATTTGTAGCCTTACAGACCAAATTGTCCAGATTTGTGTTGGTAATTGTATCCAGGTTTAAAAAAATGCATAAGCCTTTAGATAATCAAACTAAAACATTTCTGAAGAAAACAGCTATACTAGAATGACTTAAAACGGTAACCTATCAAATAACACATTTGTGGGAGAAAGCACTATAACCATAGGACTATATTTCTTCCTTTTTCCTAGCAGAAACTGAGGTGATGAAATCCTAAAAAAATAATATAAGCAGCATGTGATTTGAACTGCATCCCTACATGATTTATTAATAGGTTCAACAAAACTGCAGTTTTGCTAATTATTGGAGGGTTACAGGCATAGTTTGTTTTTTAATAGAGCATCTTTTTCTATTTAGAAGCAAGCAGTATGTAACTGCTGGTACTCTCAATCCAGAAGGCTGAGCTAGCATCCCATTATAAAGTTATGTCTCGGTCAGAGAAAAGAGCAAAAAGTGACAGAAGAGTGGAAAGTGACCTGGTACCACCATCCCAGACATCATCTCGTAAAAGATGGGAACAGCCTAATTCCCACAGACCATCACAAAGGAACCAACAGGAGTCAGCATATGACAGGTCCCAAGCTTCAAATGGAAGGTAAAAAGCACAGCCTTTCTTACTATATAGAGTTATTATTTACATATATTGCTGTACACTGAAATTAGCAACTAGGCATTGGTACTGTATAGGAAGTTTAAATGGATACCATTGGAGCATGTACTACTTCACACAAAAGAAGAGTTGGTTATTATCACTATAAAACTCGATGTTTGAGCATATACAGGTATGTAATCTATTATCCGGACACCTGTTATGCAGAAATCTCAGAATTATGTGATGGTCATCTCTCATAAACTTTGTTTTAATCAAATAATAAAACAAATAATAAAACGTTAATATAATACGTGATTTCCTTTTTTCTGTAATAACAAAATAACCCAGCTAAAATATAATTAATCCTTTTTGGGCCAAAACAATCCTATTGGGTTTATCTAATTTTTAAATAATTTTTAGTAGACATAAGGTATGGTGATCCATCTCAAACCTGACAAGGTCATGGAGAAATCAATGGCAGATGCCCCATTTACAAGTGAAAGAGCTGCACTGTGTTTCATACATTAATGCAGAATAAATCCTGATAATTTGTGGTTTTCGGTCAATAATCCGAAAAGGTTTTAATCCTAAAAAAACATACAATTTGGATATTTTCACCATGTTATCTCGGTCAATAATCCGAAAAAGTTTGAATCCTAAAAAAAATATACAATTTGGATATTTTCACCATGTTATCTCATCTTTTCCTGCACCATATTTTTTCGAGTTCACTTATTGATAAATGAAGTAAAAATCTGAATGGGAGATTAGTCAAAGTGGTTTTGGTAAAATAAAGATACATTTTTAAAATGGTAAAGAACCTCCTTATTGTGATATAAACAGTGACATTCAGAAATTTGCTACTTTTTTGTACTTTTTTGTGACGTCTTTGTTTGATTTGACCACATGTTGACATGTCTGCAAGTGGATTAGACACATAAACAGTTAAATGCACCAACAATTTTTTTTTCTCAATTTAGCTCTGACTGGATTATTGTTTGCTTAGTGTGCACATCATTTTGCATTCTTAATGCTATGAACATTTGTCTATTAAATCTGCAAGCTGACACCAATCCTGTTCTTTCTTTGCAGGCTCTCCCAACACCACAAGAATTTGTGCGCCCCATTGCTCATTCACATTCAAGATCAGCTGTGGAATCTTCCAACCACTCCAGACATCCTTCTCATTATTTAGAAGATGTTCAGTCTGGAAAATGTTCACAGATCTGCTCAATAAGAGGTATTCCATGTAAAAGGCATGCATTTGCAAAATAAATCACTAATGTTTAGAATTAAGCTGGCACTCTCAGGGCAAAGTTGATGGGGCTGATCAGTGCAAAATGCAGTGATCAAATTAGTCTTTTGTTTGGCAAATGACAGGGTTGTCTTACAGACAATATTACTTTATTAAATTATTTTTTTTAGGGGCCGTTCACCTTAACATTAGATTTTAGTATTTTATAAAATAGCCAATTCTAAGCAATGTTTCATCTGGTCCTAATTATTTATTATTCATAGATTTTAAATTACTTGCCTCCATCTTTTGACTCTCTCCAGCTTTCAAATGGGTGTCGCTGTCTCCACCTAAAAAAACTAATTATCTGTAAGGCTACAAATTTATTGTTATTGCTACATTTTATTACTCACCTTTCTATTCAGACCCTCTCCTATTCACATTCCAATCTCCCATTCAAATCATTGCATAGTTGCCAGGGTAATTTTGACCGTAGCAACCAGATTGCGGAAAATTGCATACTGGAGAGCTGCTGAATAAAAAGATAAATAACTCTAAATCCACAAATAATTTAAAGGCTGATTGGCAGCTATAGGCAATAGTTGGCTACAATTTGTACACAAAATACAGAAAGAAATCGTCAGCAACCTGCACTGTTGTGTTGACCAGCTGCCAGAAGCAACCTTGTGCCAGCGCTTGGTCCAACCCTCATTCTGGAGTTGACCAGCTGCTATAAAGATAAAAACCGGATATTTGTATACAAAGAGAAAAATTGCCAGTGCACAGGTTTTTCACTGCACTGCTTTTCACTGCAGCTAGTTATGCTATTTCGGGGGAAATCGGAAAACATCCATCCCCATCAGAAGTGGACTCTCTGGAGAGAAAAGAAGTTTCACTAGGCAAATTTTTGTCCAGACAACCGATCATTAATCCGCAAATTTATCAAAGCTACCCTTTTTGCTCCCTGGGTGTGCCATACTCTGCCTGCCCTATGCTCCCTGGGTTTGCCATACTCTGCCTGCCCTAGTCTCCTTGGGTGGTATTTGTGCTGTGGTTTTGTTAGCATTTGAAAAATTTTAGGGGCCCCGAAGGTGTTTAATCATGTGCTGGGGGTAGGTGCTGTCTTATCCACAAGGGAGGAGGAGGCATTAAGGGTCTTAATATGACTTAACTTTTTCCACACATGACTGATAAGTGATATCCCTGCAGTGAGCAAGAACCATTTGTTTTTTTGGTGTGCCATCACAATTAATGTGGACATGGTCTTGTGGTTACATGGGTGTGGTTAAAAGTGGGTGTGGTTTAAAAACAGGTAGTAGTCAACACTGGCTTCCAATTTTGGCCAACCACCATGTAGGCCAGACAAATTCTGGCCCTTGGTACCACAGAAGTTGAACAACAGTTCCCCTTAGCATTGAAATCCCCTCACTTCCCTGCCAGTCTTCTTTTCTTTTTCTTTTTTTTATAAATGATGAGCATGCAACTAAGCAAATATGTGGCTAGGAAATTGCAGGCAGGGTCTTACAGCAGTGCCCATGTGCTGCACACTCTTGTTTCGCCCATTTTGATGAATACGCAAATGTAAAAAAAACTATTGTTACCCCCACTGGAGTGCGGGTTCAGCCTTTGCTTGGAGATAATATTTTTGCCCAACAGGTGCCTTTTAAATTTAAATAAGAATAATTGCTGCATAAATCTTAATTTGTGTCTGGATTAGGCACTAAAATTGTGAATTTTGATGGAACATTTCTGATGCACTCTTGCACCCCCTTCTCTCCAGTTCATCTATCCAGCTTTTCTGCTATCTTGCAGCCATGCCCTCCCTATTAAATGTAGCATATTAAATATAGCAATTGAGTAGCCCAGTACAGCTGAGGCCAGTGTACTTAGAGGCATAAAATGTCTTGTGTATGGCCAGCATTACAGTATAATGAGACAAGTGTAACTGATAGTTCTTTCATATCTAACACAACTGCAATAACAGGGGGGGGGGATATATTAACTATATTATGATTTATTCATTATATCAAATATTATAATGATGTATTCATATATAATAAATATAATAGTATATTTGATAACACAGATTATTGTGCACATCATATATTTTATATAAAGTATAAGGATTGCCTTGGATGAGGCACCTCTGTATACAGTTTTATCACAAGCACAGTATTTATAGTCACTGGAAATATTGAAAATGCTTCTGCCCAGGTAATCCATAAAGAAACCACTCTAATGTAGATATGCAGAGGGAAACATTCTCTGAACAAAATCCCATATTCCTCCTCTGTTTTGATATAAAGTAAGGTGAGCCCAGATAAACTCCTCACCAAATTGATTGAAGAATAAACTACATGCTTTTGTACACCATTCAATATAGTATACTCATTAGTGCCCAAATGCCTAACTAGCAGTAGTACACAGAGGAATAACAAGAGACCCCGTGGGGGGAGTGAGGCAGGCAGGAATGTAAAGGGTGCAGCAAGGCCAATATTAATGAGCCATTATAATAGGTGTTTGTACTATAAATCAACTTACTAATGTTTCGAGGCCCCACATTGAATTTGCCAGGAGGCCCAATAATAATCAATGTTTTTGCTTTACCTTTTTCAGGAATCCTGCAGATTGTTGAAATCATAACAGGCATACTTACTTGTGTGATTGCATCTTATAAAGTGTTAACCGGCTATACATCTGCAGCTGGCTTTGGCTCATTTAGCATTGACTCTGCATACAGCCCTTTTGAAGGCAATGAGCTGAATTAGGTGCAGGACTTGGACATGCAGTACAGTCAGTTAAGAGTACCTGGAATCTACGGTGGAGTGCCTTTCACTATGCTGCTCTGTGGACTAACAATCTTTTCCGTCATCATGGGTTCAAAACCACACAGGGTAATCATACATATTCTTTTTGCAGAGTTTATAACTGATATAGTGGCTTGCACCAGTTACATATTTGCAGTTTGTCTATATCTACATTTTATTAAGCAGGTCAACTTTACTCTCTTTATGCAGGCCATGGTTGCACCTGGATGAACTGTGAGGTGCAGGGTGGAGATGCTGCTGTTGCACTGTTTGGTCTTAGCTTAGCTGCTTTTTTATACCTCCCAAGTGCTATCATGTGAGCTCTTTGCATCAAAACAGTATGTGAGTTTCAAAGGAACCACCTAACTCATGAATACCCACGTAACTCCATTAAAGAGAGAGACCATAATGGCAGTCGTAACCCAGAAGAGGAGCAGTTTCATCCAAGTACATTTGGGTAACAATATGTTATGTACAGGATGCTGAGTCATTCTTCTACATTGCATCTGCAATTTACTTTTTAATAATCTAGAACTGAATAGGGCCTTCCTCATCTTTTGTACCAGCATTGATTGTGATGTATGTAACTCAATGTGTATGTAATTCATGTGATTTAGTTGTATAAACACATTTACTTTAAAGCGCTACGCAATATGTTGGCGCTATAGAAATATATGTTAAGAATAATAATACACATATATGGGCATGTCATGTCATTTCAAATGGATTTATTTGCATTTGTTCTAGCTGCATTCCACCATATTGAAATGATATGTTTGATACTGGTATAAACCTGTCATTGCAAAGTAGAATTTCAGAGCAGGGGATTGACTGGTGTTGTCACATGTCACCATACACTGAAATGCAGCTCTGTATGGTCAAAGTTCATGTGGTCAGTATGCTGAATATATGGTTTTATGAAGGACATTAGTACAAAGCTAGCGCAGCTATAATAAACACTTTATTTGTATTCTTTATAAAACCTTAATACTCAGATATAAATATAAACCAGTGAAGATGTTTTTCATCAGTAATAAGTTGCTTTGTGGAGGGTACATGCTATCTGAACATAGCAATAATTATCTGAAAGAGCACTGACTGTGTTCCCCTAGTGGCAGTAACAGGAAAGTCTCTTGGACAAAAACGGTTTACTATAATTATAATACATTTGTTCCATTATGGAAAATTTACATTCCTTTGCAGATGTGAATTCATCATACATCAAAATCTGATTAACTGTGACTGTCCTGGTTGGCCTTAGCTACCTTATGATCTTCTAGCTGCAGCTTCGTAGTTTGTGTAAAGAGTACAGAAGGAACTTGCTTTTCTAAGAACATTGTTTTCTTCTAAAAAACAAGTCAATTATTTAACTGTGAATGTTACTTAATAATCTTTTATGCTCTTTAACTGTAGTAGTTTGCCCTAAAGCTATCACTGCAACAAGCAGCAGCTGTAATTGAGCTTAAAGTAATATTTGTGTTGGGTTGTAATAACAGTGGGTTTTCTGTTCTGCAGAGATGCCCATGCCCATAATAAAATTCAGAATATGCTGTGGTATTTCATGTTCCCTGAATCCAAAATTTCCTATTACATGTAAAATAAAAATTGTCAGTGTGCGGCAGTTTATAGTGGCTCCTCTGTCATTTGCCAAAGCATACAGGTGCCAGATGCATTTACAGCATTGCATTAGATTTCTGTGCAAGAACTAAACCCATTTTATACTACAGAGCATATCTGCTATCTTTGACCTGTGTCATTTATTCAAATTTCAGTTTTAATGGCTACACAGCTTATTTATTTAAACTATAGTATTGTTTCTGAAGCAAACACACCAATTTTACCAGTGCCACTTAACCGTATATTATATTTTACTTTACTTTCTACTGCTGAACTCTAAAATACTTTTTTATGCTACCATACCTTTAGTGCCTTTTATGCAACCATAACTTTAGTCTAGTGCCACAAAGAAACCCAAATCACCCTGCAGAAATACATAGGCCGATTTCCACTCCTTTGTAGGTAGTAGTATCCTCTCCTTTTCACATCTGGAACCACTGTGTTGGCTCCGGTTGGAAAACACTCAGTGTATTTTGGACAAAAGTCAAACTCGTATCAAACTCATTGCATTACTTTGTGGAAATCCACTGGCACTTGCCTTAAGTATACCCCCTTATTTAACAAGTTCAAGTTTGTGATAAACGTTTTGCCTATTGTTTTAATTATTTTCTTAACCTACAAAGAGCTATTTTTTATAGTCACTAACTCAGCTAATTAAAGGGGAGGTAGTAAGTGTGAAACAAAACAATACTCCACAACTGCTGTATAATGAAAAAAAAATAGAAAATTATGATTTTCTTTAATTAAATGAAGACAGAGTATATTTTAGTATGTATATTCTATGTATGGACTATATATTTTATCATATTGATAAAAGCTGCTTATAGGTGTGTACTGTACCTATAAAAATGGAAATGAAAGAAAGAATGAAGAGTATAAGTACACTCTGAAGATAAATGAAACCCAAAATAATATTTATTAATATATTATCTAACCGATAAACAAGCCAAATGTGTTAGTCCTTATATTAATTTTTTACAGCATATTTCTTAAATACATGTTTTTGTTAACTTGTTAAAGGGATACAGTCATGGGAAAACATGTTTTTTTCAAAACACATCAGTTAATAGTGCTGCTCCAGCAGAATTCTGCACTGAATCCATTTCTCAAAAGAGCAAACAGATTTTTTATATTTAATTTATAAATAAATCACATGGGGCTAGACATTTTGTCTATTTCCCAGCTGCCCCTGGTCATGTGACTTGTGCCAGCACTTTAGGATGGAACTACTTTATGGCAGGCTGTTGTTTTTCCTTCTCAATGTAACTGAAGGAGTTAAAGTGGGACATGTGTTTTTACTACTGAGTGTTGTCAGCTGTTGTCTTGTGTTAGGGAGCTGCTATCTTTCCATTGTTCAGTTGTTAGGCTGCTGGGGGGGGGGTGATATAATTTCAACTTGCAGTACAGCAGTAAAGAAGTTTATCAGAGCACAAGTCAAATGACTGGGGGCAGCTGGCAAATGTACAATATGTCTAGCCCTATGTCAGATTTCAAAATGAAATATAAAGAAATCTGTTTGTTCTTTTGAGAAATGGATTTCAGTGCAGAATTTTGCTGGAGCAGCACTATAAATGGAGGCATTTAGAAAAAAAATTCCCTTTAAAGCAATCTTGTAGACTATACAAATAATAACTAATTCAGTTATAGCATCAAATTGCCCACATAAACTCCAGTTTTTGTATATTATCTAAAGCACAACTTAAAAGGGTGACTTTATTGAAACTGAAGAATTAGAAATTATACTTTTACAATGAAAACTGAGACTTCTGCTGCAAACAGAACATTTTTATTGTACCCTGATAGGAGTAATTGCTATGTCAATGCAAATGAGTTCTATTCATTTCTTAGAAATGGAGCTTCTTATAAAATGTATTTTGATGCATTAGGAGGTCTGTAATGAAGTAATGAAAAATACAGAATATGTTCAGCTGATTAAGGCATTTAATTAGTTCATGTTTACTTTTGCTAGGCTATATTCCTGTTTTGCTGATGAATTTCTGTGGCAGGCAGATTATATCCAAAATAAAGATCTGCTGTGGTTTCCTTCACAGGTAGAATAAAGCATTTAGCAAACAATAAATTATATTGTATTTTCATATCGCTGAACCAGTGATCTTTCCTCATTTCTCTATAAAGTCCATGCAAACATTTTTATCTTTAAAAGTCTCTCTCTAGATGAAGCTTTATTTTTAAAAAAAGCTGCTAAGCAAAGCATTTCTTAGCTCATATTTATATGAATTATACATTAAGCACAATGTTGTCCAGAAATTGATTCAATGCAGAAATTTGAGAAATTAAATGCAGAAAGAGTAATCAGATCTAAAAATATAAGCGGTAGAAAAACATAAAAAAAATATACAGATACTTAGGAAATATTCGGCACTGAGGTAGTGTTACAAATATAGCCTACATAGGTAGGTTAAGTCACTCAGGGCTATATTATAGTTGATGATATAGGAAGAAGTTGCCCAAGATTTGTCAGACCATGGAAGCAATGTCCTTTGGGGAATGTTCTTGTGGACATTACATAGTTGAATCACAGGACTGGGTTGTATTTCTGAAATGCTAACCATGTTTAGGAAATATATTATGAACAGAAAATGAGTAAAGAAAAAAAATGAGAGGTACTTTTGTATTTGTGTTCAAAATTGGAATTCAAAAATGAGAAAAACAAGCAGTGGTGATGGTGAGAGGTGTAGAAAACAAAAAATAGACAGGATGGGGGACCCTAGGCCGCACTAACGCTCGCATGCCACCCCTAAAAGTCTGCCGCCCTAGGCCCGGGCCTATGTGGCCTCGCCACAAATTCGGGCCTGTGGAGAATAGATTGTAAGGTCTTTTGGACAGAGCCCTCTTTACCTTTTTTCCTCAGTTATTGGTTGTTCTGTATATAATTCTGCATGTTTAATGTATAAACTCATTTATTGTACAACTGTACAATATGTTTGTGTTTTCTGGAAAACGAGTCCCATTGCAGTAGTGATTAAACAGGAGGATGAAAGCATCACTTATAAAAAGAACATATTTTCAGTATATATTCCTTGGTAACTATTAAGCAAAAAGTAGTTAGAAACGAAAATTTATTTAAACTTATGAGCACAATTGTATATTTAACAGGGAGCAGTTATCTGGTTACCTTCCCATTGTTTGGCTGATGGAGTGACACCCTTCAAACTTGTAGTGCAGCAGCAAAGAGTAACTGAGGTTATACAGCACAACTCACATGACTGGAGGAACCTGGGAAACAGACAATATGTCTATCCTCATTTTAAGCACCAGCATCAATGCAGTTTGCAGCACAACACGAGGCACAGGAAACAGGAGAAACAAGAACAGGATAAAATCACATGATCTTTATTAAACCCAAGACGCCTAATGCATTTCATCTTCAAGCGACTTTGGTAATAAGCTCAAAAAATTATTAAAATTCAACAATAAATGGTGACTTGAAAACCTCCCCATCTAAACAGACACATACAAGGACCAATAATAAACACAAAAGACTGAGCACAAGGACACCTAAAAATAGGGTGCATTTCTTAGAGAGAAAATATACTCCCCTTTCTGAGTTCGTTCAGTTAAAACATACCTGATTCCAAATAAAAAATTAAAATTTTTAATTAAATTTAATAATAAATTATTATTAATTTATTGTCGACACACTAATACAGCTGATTGTCATCGGTTACCCTCATACCTTAGAGATAGTGGAGATGCCACTAATAAGATAAGATATCAAATGGGGACATGACTATCTATGGGTGACGATGGATGTTACATCATTATACTCTTCTATTAGACACATGGACAGATTACACGCATTCCAGTACTACCTACAAAAACACCAGGCGTCGATGGGGGGCGCAGTTTGCGTCCTCATACGCAAATATATTTAGGGGTTGGCTAGAAAAGTTCCATATACAAGTACTGAAGTTCATCAATGTACAGATATATTATCGCTACATTGATGATCTGATATTGGTATGGGAGGGTACAGAATCACAGCTCGAACGTGAGACACTGTAATGCTAATGACAAAAATATAGAATTTACATATAAAAGTGAAAGAGAGACAATTGATTTCTTGGATATACAATTTGTGCTCGATGGTGACACGGTGAACACAGACATATACAGGAAACCAATTAGTAGGAACTAACGTCTACAAAGACAGAGTTGCCACCCTGAGCCCCTCTTACAGAACATTCCTACTGGAGAGTTCCACCTGGGATGCTTTCCAATTAAGATCCATGGATTTATGGGACAGACTGATACAGAGAGGGTATGGTACCATTGACATTAAAAGCGTGTATGATAAGGCTGTCTTGAGTAATAGAATGGAATTACTCACTCAACTAACAAAAAAAAAAAAGAGGAAACATAATTTCCAAGAAAATATGAGAATATGATTTATTACTCAATACATCTCTTGTAAGGAATACTTACCCTGGTGGTCTAGTGGTGCGGCGGGGATGCCCGCTGCGTTGCTCCTGTTCCTCTTCGCCGGCTGTTCTATAGTGTGCGCGTGGCGCCCACTTCCGGGTTTTATATGCACGTCCGTGCTGACGCGCGTCTTAATGACGTCACGCGCATGCGCAGAATGAAGAGCTGCCAGAATTGTGACCGCTTTTTCATTCTGCGCTTGCGCGCCTATGGGGAGACGGAGCGAGGCCGCTAGCGCTTGCGAGGGGCATATTTTTTTTTTAAAAAATAGTAAAACCCCCAACCGGAATGCGGGCTCTATCAGCCTGCACTTTTGGTTGGGGGTATAATTTTGCCCCAATAGGTGCCCTTTAAGATATTGAAGGAAATACAGAGTACGAATACAGGAAAAATTTATAAATGTAATACATATATTTAGGGGCTGATTTACTAATGGTTGAAGTGAATATTCGAATGCAAAAAATTCGATATTCAAAGTAAATTTTCGAAAAACTTCGACCATCGAATAGGCTACTTCGACCATTCGATTTGAACAATTGAACTAATAGTAAAATCCTTCAACTTCGTAATTCAAAGTACTGTCTCTTTAAAAATCCTTTGATTTTTTTACTAGCCAAATAAAAGCTTCCGAAGTGCTATGTTAGCCTATGGGGACCTGCTAGACATTTTATTTTATCGGAAAAAAAATAATTTGATCGTAAGCTAAAATCCTTCGAATCTAATACAATTTTTTCAAAATGCCAAATTCGGTGAAAATCCTTCGATATTATTTAATTTGATGGCCAAATTTCAAAGTATTTTCTACTTTGAAATTCGACCCTTAGTAAAGGACAGAGTATTGGCACACATAGCTTGTATCAATACAGAAGATTTATCCTCAGCTAAAGCAACATATATTATTAGTGGACATAAAGCTAATGAATACTTTGTTTCATTCCAGGCAATTGAGACTGTGAAATTGGGAAAAAGGAAAGGAGACATTGCTAAAATACTATCTAAGCAAGATATTAAATGGATACTTTAGCTGGAAACAGTTTCACCACAAGGGCTTAACAGAGATTGTGATGTTAAATCATTTATAT
>CM044442.1:74419114-74430179 GCA_024363595.1 Xenopus borealis | reverse complement strand
TATCCCTTTAAAAGTTAATCGCACCTTTAAATATTATGCATGTGAAAGCCCACCCATAATACAATAAAAAATTATAAAAACCTGCTAAGAAAATAGTTATAGCAATATATAGCAAGGAACAGTAACGCACAAAAAATGCGTTTTAAGGGAATGCCAATATAATGTACTGCTGCCCTGCACTGTTAAAACTTGTGTGTTTGCTTTAGAAACCCTACAATAGATTATAGAAACAATCTGCTGTGTAGCAATGGGGGCAGCCATTCAAGCACAAGATATACTGTAGATAACAGAAGTTCTGAACAATCCCATTGTATACTACAGAGCTTATCTGTTATCTGCTGTGTATCCTGTGCCTTTTCTCCTTTTTCAGCCTTGAATGGCTGCCCCCATGGCTACACAGAAGCTTGTTTACATAAACTATAATTGTGTTTTTAAAGCAAACACACCTGTTTTATCAGCACAGGGCAATAGTATATGATATTTTATCACTTTAAGGTACTTAAATTTTTTGGTGTTACCGTACCTTTAACTGACCGCAACTTAAGATGGACAAACTGCAGATTTTAACTGTCAATTATTTCCATTTATTATCTAGTTTTTGGCTTAGCTGCCAGTATATGAAAGTTATACAAGCTATGCAGAGTCTACTTTTTCCATGAATTGATACTGATATTATATATATATATATATATATATATATATATATATTAGTGGGACATGCTTTTCTCAGGGTTAAACACTGAACAAAAATGGGAAGTCTTTAAAATGCTGCTTAATAAATATACATGTCGGTATATTCCGCTTGTAAGCAAGGAAAGTTGTTGCAAAGCAAAACCTTTGGTTTAATAGAAGTGTTGATGTTGAGGTGGGTAAGAAAAGATGTGCTTTTAAGGCTTTCAGGTTAGCTGGGACAGCCGAATCATTTTTAGGGCTGTGACAGACAGGCAGATTCGGGGAGATTTAGCCGATTGGCGATTAATCGCCTCTTCTGCAATGTGACAATCTCCCAGAACTGCCTGCTCCCTTCCCGCCACCTGTTTGAATGAAAAAACGCCAGCGCCAATGCACTCGCTGCGCTTCGATTTTCGGAATCACACGAAGTTGCCTAGCAAGGAAACTTCGGGCGATTTCAGAAATCAAAACGCTGTGAGTGCATTGGCACTGGCGTTTTTTGTTTTTTTTTCATTTAAACAGGCGGTGGGAAGGGAGCAGGCAGTTCGGGGAGATTGTCGTAACGCAGAAGAGACAATTTAAATGCCAATCGACTAAGCTAAAATCGATATGGAAATGATATTGCAGTAAGCCATTAAAAGAATCCAAAATTATTTTTTAAATATATTAATAGTACAAAATTGAAACCGGAAGGGGTAGGACCTTATTATCAGAGGGTGGTCAGCTGGTTGATGAGAACAAGCAAATAGCTCAGATTCTGAATGCATACTTTTCGTCTGTCTACACAAATGAGGAACCAGCTAATGAAGGTTTCCTTATTAATAGTCCCAATTCTAATAATACATCTTATGATGCATGGTTCACACATGCTGAAATTCAAAAGAGACTAGAACATGTTAAGATAAACAAAGGTCCAGGGCCAGATAGGATTCATCCCAGGGTAATTAATGGGCAAGGAAAGTCTAAAATAGAATAAGACTAGAAATGCTGTATGTATACTAAACATAAACATGAACTTACTGCACCACAAACAAACAATGTATACTTTTAAAGTTGCCCACAGGGGGCTGTCATCTTGTAACTTTGTTCTACATCTTTGCAAGACTAGACTACATACACATTCTCAGTGTGGTATGCGCTTCTTAGGGATCTTCATAAATGATCAAAAAACAAAGATGCTTGAGTTCTGCATGGCTGGTAAGTAAGGGGCTTCCCCTGCTGTTCATAAGTATGATTGTTTCCCTGCCAGAAGTTAGGGACTCGAACAATTTTTAAATTTTGATTCCTTCGATCATCGAATATGCAATCATTCGATCTATTCGATAATTCGGCATTCGATGATCGAAGAGGCCAAATTAGAATATACGAAAAATTTGTACGATCGTTATTCGATCGAACTTCGATCATTTCACGTGAATTTAGTAAATCGGCCCCGTTGTGTGGATTGCATTAAACAAGCACTTTAGCAGTTATCTGCATTTGTCCTGTTTGTCCTGCATATTGATAATACATGAACTGAATCATGAATTTGTTATAACACCTCTGTTTCTTTATCAATAAAGGGAATTTAATTGCATGTTCAAAATTAATCTTTATTCAAGATATGTTGTATGTTTTTGTAATCGCTTTTCAGAGACCAGGGGGAAACAGATTTTTTGGCACTGGTGATTTTCAGACCAGACAGGGGTATTGTGATGGGACAAATGCAAAACATATACCGTTTGTCACAGTTTGTTGTTGTTTGAGGAGCAGCATGTGAAACCGTGCTACAAGTTGCCTATGTACAAGAATTTTAGGATACAACCTTCCTCATACTTAAAGGATTTTAACACTTATGCATCTGGTTTGTCCCTAGTTTTTGTAGTATAACTAGTAGCTATATCTTTTCCTAGCTCGAAAATGCAAAGTATCACATCGGCATTGGGTAGACCCATCTCATACCACTTCTGGTCCTCTTCATTGCGATCTCCCTACTACAGTAGACACAGTTAAAGCCATTCTAGACTTGAGATCACAGTCTGAGGCCCCAAAGTAGCATAAATGGATGCTTGCCAACTCCACTGTTGTACTATTTTTCAGCCAAGAAAAATAGCTGCTGTTTGGTCAGGGGAGAGGGCCTGTGGAAGGGGCTGTGGGTCTTCAGGCTTTCATTCTACTTTAATGAACACACATAAAAATCCAATACTTAATATTACCAGGTAAATTCTTGTTTACATGTAGTTCATGCAAGTTGGGGTGATATCACCCTCCTCCCTCCCTCCCCCCCAGCAGCCCAACAAAAGAACAATGGGAAGGTAACCAGATGATAGCAGCTTCCTAACAGAAGATAACCGCTCCCTGGTAGATCGAAGAACAACACTCTGTAGTAAAAGCCAAATCCCGCTGAGACCGATTCAATGTCAATCTGACTAGTCCCTGGATCAACTTGTACTATGCTCTATCTTTCATAACCCTCTAATCCAGCAGTCCCCAACCTTTTTTTACCCGTGAGCTACATTCATCAAATGTGCAAAGAGTTGGAGAGCAACACAAGCATGAAAAAGTTCCTTGGGGTGCCAAATAAGGGCTGTGATTGGTTATTTGGTAGCCCCTGTGTGGACTGGCAGACAAAAGGCTCCACTTGGCACTATACTTAGTTTTAATGCAATAAAAAATTGCTTTCAAGCTTGGAATTTAAAAATAAGTACCTGCTTTGAGGACCCTGAGAGCAACATCCAAGGGGTTGGAGAGCAACATGTTGGGGATCACGACTCTAATCCCTCACTTAATAAAACGCCATCCAACCCCTTTCTAAAGCTATCTAATGTATCCGCTAGTATGACTGATTCAGTGAGAGAATAAAAAACCCATTCTGAATACTTAGCCGGAACCCACTTTTTTCAAATTGGATTGGGTGCCCACATGTCCGCTGGAAAGCCCTACTGGTAAATAAAGCACTAGAGATATGATCCCCTTCTATATTTATACATAGTGCCTCTTCAGCGTGAACAACCCCAACTTGGCCAGTCTTATTATATAGCTGAGATGCTCCATACCATTTACCAGCCCTTTTATGTACCCTCTCTATTTTAATAATGTCCGGTTCTGAGTTCTGTACACCAAAACTCTTCAGTTGTTAATACAGCTGAGGACCTTGTTTGTCCTTGAAGCTGCTGACTGCCATTGCTTGCTACAGTTGAGTTTATGATCTACAAGAACTCCTCGGTTCTTTTTCCATTATGGGTTTGCTGCCAGAGCGTCAAGGTATGGCTTCTATAATATACAATTTTCTGTTGTAATGTACCAGTATCTTAGTATTTTTTTACCTTGATTTGCATGGATAATTTTCTAGGCCACTAGTAGGTCTTTGCAGGTGCATTTTGATGAAGTGTTGTATTTGAAAGCTCCCTGAGTCAAGCAAACTAACCAGGTACTATATAACATAATTAATCTGCTTTTGTTTGTACTAGCTCATGGCTATCTTCCTAGGGCTATGATGGATGCTTCAGACAAGAGTTCCCAGCTTTTCATTCTTGCTTTCATTCGGAAATAGCTTGTGTGTTTAATCTGAAACTAATGAAGCATTTAAAAAAGAAGCCATCTTTTTCAGAAGCCTGGACTCTTTTGCTAACATGACTAATCCATTTGGACAACTAGTATTGAAATTCAGAATGCTTGTTAGAGGATGCTTGAGTAACTTTGGTAGGCAGAGACAATGCTCTTTGTGCTCTTATTCCAGTATCCAGATTTTTAGTGAACAAGTGGCTGGACTGAGGTCTGGGAAATTTGGGGGTGGGGAATAAGATTTTGATTATGTACAGAGACTCAACTGAGAGATGATTTTAAAGGATTGGACTACTGAGAAGTTTTGGGAATCACTATGATGTCACCGAATGTCGGTTTAAATAGATAAAAAATTTAAAAGTGGCACTTGAACCATAAATCACAATTGAAAGCCCCCTAAATTTACCTTAAAAATGCCTTTTGTCGTTGCCATGTGGCAGATGATATTGTTAAAAAAAATAATGCTGCTGTGAGTCTGTCATGAATTAATTTTAGAAATAAGGGAAAAGGGCAATACTTTATGTGTTTGGAGTGCCAAGGTGTGCCAAGATTTTTCATTTTTGAAAGCAAATACAGTATCTGGTTTCAATCCATTACTAGCTGGTGCATATTTTCATTCCAAATAAAGTGGCTGTCAGATGGAATAGCTGGTTAAATGTCTACTGACTATGGCAACTCAAAAAGCCCTTGGTCCCTTTGCTTATGTGTGAGGCCTTGGCTTATGACATATGGTTTTATGGCACACAGTTAATGATGATAGACTTTTCAGCCCTCATTGATAGTTGTTTTCAGACCATCAGGACGTGCTCCCACTACACCACAGTAGAATCTCTTCCCTCTGAGGAGGCAGCCAGGTGTTTTTTATAGATCAGTGTTTTGTCGTGGTTACTAAAAGGCATATCCTACCATTGAGAATTTTCTCTTCATGAGAATTTTCTCTTCTAAAGCACTCATCCATTAAACTCTCAGAATGCTTGTGCATGCATATTTGAGCAATTACAAGACTTTGTTTTAGCAGAGACAATTCTTAATGTTTATTGAATAATATACTTGCTGGCATTTATTAGCGGAGCCCAATCTCCCTGATTGTCATTTCTCTTCTAAAGGGCAGGGCAATAGACATCGTGGGGGTCATTTATAAAGTTTGCGCAGTGCATAATTGTTCGCAAATGGTAGTTTTGTCCATGTTTTTTCCTGAACGCTACAATATTGCACTACTGTGCCCGTCTTTCCGGTTTTTGCGAATTCGCATTGTGAATGAATTTTCGCAGACAATTCGCAAACAAGATGGGTCTTTGCATGAGTGCAGGCACTTTAGCGTTAACAGTAACTTAAATTTGCAATTTGCGAAACAGTTTTGCGAATATTTTCTCCGCCACCAAAATTGTGGCACAGAGTGTTTGCAATTTGTGATTTTTGCCATATTTAAAAAGCTCCTATAGACATTCGCAATGTGAAAAACAAATTCACAAATCTGTTTGCACACTCATATTCAGCTTTATAAATATAACCAGGCGCAGGGCAAATATATTCACTCTGCGAACCAATCTGCCCTGCGCAAACTTTATAAATGACCCCCCTTGTGTCTGTAGCTGGCATGCCTGTGATGACTGCTAAAGTGTCCTCTTGGCAGTTGATGAAACTGCAGGCAGCACCTTATTGCATTTGGTACTTGAAATTGACAGATTTTGATGTAATTATATCATTTAGTGTCTGTTGTGTTTATTTTTCTCCCATGCAATGTTTAAATGTCACTGATAGTCAGTCATGATTATGAAAAAAATAACTGTATATTTGTTACAGGAAAACCAAACTGCAGTGGTTTCTCTGAACGTACTCAACTCTCGGGAACATATAATGTTCGTAAAGGGAAAATGCAGCTTCCTGTAAACAGGTGGACACGAAGGCAAGTCATTCTTTGTGGAACTTGTCTAATTGTATCTTCAGTGAAGGAAAGCCGAACCGGAAAGATGCACATTCTACCTTTAATCGGTGGTAAAGTATGTATTCTCTCAAGCACTTATTTTTTTTTCTCTTTTTGGGTTCTGCATATAAACCATGGATGTTCCTTGACATATTTAAAGGGCAAGTCAACCCTAAAATAAAGCCAAGCAATTTTCCGATATACATTCATTAAAATTTTTCAGTGCTTTAAAAGGGGTAGTTCACCTTTAAGTAAACTTTTAGGGTGTACTAGAAAGGACAGTTCTAAGCAACTTTTCCATTGGTTTTCATTATTATTCTTTATAGTTTTATAATTATTTACCTTTTTCTTCTGACACTTTCCAGCTTTCAAATGGGCATCGCTTACCCCATCTAAAAAAATAAGGCTCTGCAAGGCTACAAACATATTATTGTTGCTTCTCATTTCTTATCTTTCTAGTAAGGTCCTCTACTATTCATATTCCAGTCTGTTATTCAAATCAATGCATGGTTGCTAGTGTAATATGGACCCTAGCTACCAGATTGTTCATTATGCAAAGTGAAGAGCTGCTGAATAAAAATGAAAAATGAAAACCAATTGCAAATTGTCTCAGAATTTCATTATACTAAAAGCTCAAAAGGTGAACAGCCCCTTTAACGTTATTTGTAAAAACAATTGATATTGAAAGCAGCATTTGCTCCCAGTTGTTACTTTTTAAACAATGTTGCAACAGTCTTGGTTCCCCAGGAAATACAGGTCTGTTAATCAGCTGCCTTGTATTACTTTATGTCAACAGTCTTAGACGTCAGGGCAGAGAATAGAAAGGGACGAACACTGCTTTCAATAGCAAAAAAATATACAAATAACTTAAAAAAAAAAAAACATAGAAAATTTGTAATGATTTTCTATTGCAAAGTTGCTTAGAATAAGCAAACCACAATGCTACTTTAAAAGCCCCCGTTTGTAAGTGTGAGTTGTATGTAAGTTGGCTGTTTGTAACTCAAAAACTCCCTGTATATGGCACATTGATGTTTCAGCCTCTGTAAAATAGTCACTATATTAATTTTATGATTTATTATAACCTCTTGCTGCATGGTTTATTTTTGATAATCGGTACTCTGGAGAATTTAATTGCAATGAAGAAAAAAAGTGCCATGTTGCGCCATGTAACGTTTTTGTAATATTAAAGCCTGCTTTGTCTTAACTGCATTATGCAGAACTATTACTGTATTGTATTGTATTGTATTGTATTGTATTGTATTTTTTTTGTAAGTTATTTTAGGATGTAGTAAAAACTTTTTTTGTATAGGTGGAAGAAGTAAAGAAGCACCAGCACTGCCTGGCATTCAGCTCGTCTGGCCCACAGGGTCAAACCTACTATATAAGTTTCGACACATTCACAGATTACTTAAGATGGCTCCGACAGG
Source organism: Xenopus borealis (assembly GCA_024363595.1). Lineage (NCBI taxonomy): Eukaryota > Metazoa > Chordata > Amphibia > Anura > Pipidae > Xenopus > Xenopus borealis. Next base: position 74,422,613 of record CM044442.1, on the reverse strand, counting down.
CTTCCAAGGTAAGGTTTGTTGATTAGTTGAGTTGTATGTGGTCTTCAGTTATTCATATTGGGGAAACTTTGATATTTGCAAGAAGAATATAATACATACAATAGAGGTTATCCACACCAATGTGGTTTCACCAATTTTTGTATTCTTGCTTGGGACCTTTACTGTTCATTAAATGTTGATGCATGGGCTTCTTGGGTGTGTTTTAAATGTACATCAAATCAAATAATCCTCTAAATGTATTTTTGAAGTGTACAAATCTGTAGTCTATGCAAAGTATAAAATCAGCATTATTTGTGAACTATAGTGATAGATTTTATGATTCCACAATGCTGATCAAGTCATGAGCAGCCCATTTAGGGAATCTCTGCAGATGTCTTAAGATCCACTCCCAAGTGAATTCAAAAGACCAAATGAAGTTTAAAGGGAAACTCAACTCTACGCTAACCCCCCCCCCCCCAGCCTACTTTCCCCTGGGGCAAATGCCCCTAAGTCACTACTTACCCCTCCGTGCAGGTCCCCTCCAGCCAGGTTCCCGGGCACCATCTTCTACAGCAACGGCTTCTTCCGTCGGCGCTTGGCGGCGCATGCGCAGTAGGACACATTTACCGGTTTTTACTACTGCGCATGCGCCCTAAGTTCGCCTAAGAAGTAAAGTAAAGTAGCTATAAATGTTGTACATTATGTTTTGGGCTTCTTTAACAGCCCAAGACAATCACAGCCCTTTAGCAGGATCTGATCTGTGTCTCCAAAGATGCACCAGTAGTTCCCCATCTTCTTTTCTGCTGATTCACTGCACAGCTCTTTGCTGCTGTCACTTACTGAGTTTAGGGACTGACTCACAATATACAGTACACTTGGACTAGAAATGTCACAATATAAGACTAATTAGTAATTAATACAGATAATTACTACATGGCAGCACAGAAACCGGTACAATTAGCATCAGAATGTAATAATCAGCCCTGTAGCATCAGCTTATATTAGAGGCCAACCTAATTTTCTGCTTAATAATTAGTGAGGACCCCTAAGCCTAGCTTCTCTCAACAGCTGCTCCGGACCCACTGAGCATGTCAATGTCACAGACCCTTTCCAAGATGGTGACAAGTTTGATCATTGCTACTATTGAGAAGCTGAAACTTTAGGCTGATGCAATAAGTATATAAAATATGGCATTTTTAGCCACATGCATTTTTAGGGTTTAGTTCTCCTTTAGGCAAAAATTAACTGTATTCGACCTTGAGGCAATACCTTACACTTCACATAGCTTCATTATGCTTCAGTATTTATGGTATTGGGTGCCGTTTGTTGGCATTTTGTTGTTTTGGCGTGTGTATTTTCTCTTTGACCCATAAATGTCTTCTATAATTTTACTTCAAGAGCAATTGTAGGCAAAAAGCCTTCGATTTATGTTTCAAAGATGAACATATAGTTAAGTTTGGTACCTCAGTCTGTTGCGGGCCCTGTAGCATTATCCTATTCTTTTATGTGGCTTTTGTCTTGGACAATATTGTGTGCACCATTTTATATTATCACCTAATTTTGTAACTATGGAAAAATAAAATCACAACGAATATAATTGCACATTGTTTTAATATATTTCATAAATATTGTTGATGAGTAGAAGTAAGTATGACATTTCCCCCTTATTTTCTTGTAACAGACATCGTATAGTGAGTGGACATTTTTGATTGTGTTAGTTTACGCAAATTGATATTTGCTGTTATATCTTACCTGCTCTGACTTTAGGGGATTTTTGTTATCATCTTTTCTAAGGGCTCATCCAAACGAGAAGATTCAAGGAGATTCGTCGCCTGGCGACTAATCTTCTTGAATGGCTTCCTCATATCTTGCACCAGCTAGCGCTAAAGTTGCCTGCGCCTATTCACACGCGGCGACGCGATTTTCAAAGTCGCTCAAAGAGGCAATTTCGAGCGACTTTGAAAATCGTGTCGCCGCGTGTGAATAGGCGCGCAGGCGACTTTAGTGCTAGCGGGTGCAAGATATGAGCAAGCCATTCAATGAGATTAGTTGCCTCAAAGACGTGGCGTTTTGTCACCAGGCGACGAATCTCCTCGAATGAATCTTCTCGTCTGGATGAGCCCTAAGGGAGGTGATACAACTGGTGTAGCCATGCAGCAAGTTTACATGTGAACAGTGATTGGTGAATTTGCGGTGAATTCCCGCGATTCGCCGCTAGCGAATGAATTTGCGAAACGCCAGCATCAAAAAAAAAAAAAAGTGAAAAAAAGTGAAATTTTTTTCGGCGAAACGGGATAGATTCGCCCATCACTACATGTGAACTGTTCTTGCCCTAAAGCAACACTGCAGAGGTGAATTCTGTGTGGTCTCCTATAACTTTCATTACAAGAGGCTTACATTCTTGACACAATTCCCAGTATAAAACTGTTTACCCTTAATAATGTGATAATTGTTATAAATCGGTACTAAGCAAAATTATATATTATAAATAACAATTTTTTAGCCTTCTGTAAAACCGTTTGTCTTTGGATGTGTTGCTGATAAATATACTAAAAGCTATGCATGCCTTTTCTAAACATCTGTGTTTGCTATGCTCCTGGCATGCAGGCTTTTGCAATATGTTATCAGGCTGATCTGGTAAATGGTTTCTGTTAATTTACAATAGTGTCACGTTATCGTACAAAGATGATGTTTTATTCTACATTTGGCCTATTTAAAGGAACAGTAACCCCAAAAAATGAAAGTGTTTGTAATGAAAATATCATGTAATGTTGCCCTGCGCTGTTAAAACTGATCTGTTTGCTTCAGAAACACTACTATAGTTCATATAAACAAGCTACTGAGTAGCAATGGCGGTAATTGAAAAATTGCTATATGGCACAGGATAAGTAATGGATAACCGTTAACCCTATGTTCTACAGAGCCTTTTCTCCTCTGACTAATTACCTCCATGGCTACACAACAGATTATTTATATAAACAATAGTAGTGTTTCTGAAGCAGACACAGCAGTTTTACCAGTGCAGGGCAACACTGCATTATATTTTTATTACTTTAAAACAATTACATTTTTTGATGTTACTGATCTTTTAAATTTTTCTGGCTTCTAGCTTTCTATCACAGGTAACAAGACATAAGTGTGTGTTTACCATCAGAATTAACTTGCTGCCCATTGACTTGAATGGGCTACAGCATAAAAACAATTGCATTAAATACTGCGATCAGATGTATCTAAAAGACCATACATATCTTTATAAATCTACCATTTATTTTTCATCATATGCGCTTTTTTTCTGCTCTTGTGAAAAAAAAAAAGTGTACTGCTTCTTGCTAGGGTCTGGTTTGCATGACGGCCTGAAAGATGAAAACAAGATGGAAGGATAGAGAGAATGAATAGAAAGCAATAAATCAAATTATTCTCACAGAGCAATAGTTTTTTTTTTTTTTTGGCTTCCAGGGTCAATGACCCCTGACAATTGGAGAGCATTTAAATTGAATCCTGGAGAGAGGCTAAAGAACAA
>CM044442.1:74398178-74415815 GCA_024363595.1 Xenopus borealis | reverse complement strand
AGCAAAGTGAGGAACAAACACCACCAAGACTGCTGATGGGGCAAAACCGAGCACAAAAGCAGGCATCTGAAGCAGCAGCTAAGTTGGAGAAATATGCGCAGGAGGGTATAGCGGCCCAAGATGGCGCCACAACTTCCAGGCCTACATCCCCTGATGCGGAACAACCAGAGACTCAAACTGAACCAGCGGAGCCCACGCTATCTGATTTATTAACAGAAATAAGGGCCACCAGAGACTCATGCACTACATTAATCAGCGCCAAAACGGAAGAGATTAAAGTAGACCTGTCCATTATCCGCCACGATATGCAAATGATTCGGGAAAGGGCAAAGGCTGCGGAACAGCGCATCGGAGACCTCGAGGATATATGTCAGCCGCTCCCGGACAGGGTTCAACAACTACAGCGTGAGTTGCAACAAGCCCAAAACAAAGCAGAGGATATGGAAAATCGTTTGCGCAGGAACAATCTGCGCTTCGTGGGTTTCCTTGAGCAAGCCGAGGGGGATGACACCGAACAGTTTCTCTAAGAATGGCTGAAGGCTACATTCGATGTATCCTCATCCTCCACATCATGTACGATCGAAAGAGCACATCGGATACCTACAAGACGCGGACCACCGGGGACCCTCCCGAGGCCACAGGATCCTTACAAAGGCACGGCAGAAGGAGACCATTCTATTCCAAGCTAATAAAATTTCCATATATGCCGACTTCTCTGCAGAAGTGCAGAAACAGAGGATGCAATTCCTCGACTGCAAGAAATGAATGCGAGCTTCTAATATCCAATATGCAGTGTTGTATCCAGCTTAAATGCATGTAACACGTGACTTTTCAAAACCCTAAAGAGCTCAGCGAATGGCTAGACAACAAGAACCTGCGGGAAAAGCACAACTTAGCGTAACTACAGGGAGCAAACCACCCACCCGGTAGGACCTTTTACTTTTACTTTGAACAAAATGCAGCTGCACCTCAACAGGGTCTGCCCTTCTACGTCTGCCTCAGTAAGTACTCATATTTTTTGCTACGGGAAATCCCGCACTTTCCCCCCCATGTTACCCCCCAAATCTCCATCACCTGCTCCACAAGATACTTGGGACCACCATAAGAAAGCTATTTCCCCACTCAGGCCTAACACCTGACCTGGGCTATACTATATAGAGCGTGACACACTCTACTATTAAAGGGCTGAGAACTGTTTTTTCTTCATCTATGAGCATAAGAGAGTGGACACCCACAGGAGCATCCTACAACCGTTACAACTCACAGCGCCTTTTTTAAGCGCACTGCTCTAGTCACCCCAGTTCTGATATGTTACAAGTTACGGGACAAATTCTACCTACAAGTTGGGAAGAAGGTAGAAAGGGAGGTGGGAGTTACAGGGAGTTTTTGTTGGTTAACATTGTTGTTGGTTCAAATGATTATTAATTAATTCCCATGAGAGATATCTTTGGAAGGTATAGGTTTCGCACAGGCGCACACACAGGCGGCCCCACCTAAAACACGAGCCGCCTTGACGTTAACACTAATAAGCTGGAACGTGAGGGGCCTTAACAACCCCATTAAATGTAGGCTGGTCATGGATCACTTAAAACATAAGTGCCAGTATAGCACTGCTCCAGGAAACGCACCTCACATGGAGTAAGATGCTGGCAATCAAGAAGCCCTGGGCAGGGTGGTACTTCCACGCTACATATAGCTCGCACTCTTGCAATTGTCGTTGCGAAGCATGTACCTTTCCAACTGCTAAATATGCAATCTGATGTTAAAGGAAGATGTCTATTCCTTCATGCTAAAATTTATAATCAGGAGTTTATTATAGAAAATCTGTATATTCCACCTCCATATGAAGCCGCTTGTGTGTTACAATTACTGCAATTTGTCGCTAAATATCCACATGCAAAGATTAGTCTTGAGATGTGAGGAGGAGGGTACGATTATACATACCTTTTGGTCCTGTTCCAAAATTAAGCCCTTTTGGACAGCTGTACAAGCACACATCACTGGGATGCTGGGGTTTGAGATACCATTGAACCCTAAATACTACCTACTAGGCATGGATCCCCCAAATAAACCCACATGCCTAGCCCAAATAATGGTCCACAAGCTAACTTTCCTGGCAAGAAAACTCATAGCACAAAACTGGAAGGCCATAGACCCCCCCCCCCCCACATATTCTACCTGGGTAAATATGGTACAGGAGCTACAAAAAATTGAGGATCTTATAGCTAGGCGAAAGGGCTCCACCAGATCAAACTTGGCCATTTGGCAAATATGGATCCTAGAAAATACATGAGTGGGGGCAGGGTTGCAGCTCGATAAACCTGCACAATATAGATATATGTAAAGCTTATGCCAGCACGGGTTGATATGCTTGTTTACTTATTGGGATTGCTATCTATTTTTATGAGACCTGTGTTATGGACGATCAAGAGAAGAACAAACAATATAGGGGTAAAATGTTTATTGTAACAATAATAAAACTTTAAGCAAATACTGTTGTTTTACCGGATATAACTTGAATGACAGAGTCAGGAAAAGTAATGCCTATACTATAATGCAAATGTAAGAAGTTAACATGCACATACCCAACCTGCGAGTTGAGGCAGTACTGTACATATGTAAACATGTCATTTCTCACATGTGTATAGTCCATAAAACTCATTTGAACCAAAAAAAAAAGTAAACTGGGGGGTGGCTATTGGGCAGAAAATGCAAAAACCCAAAAATTTTATTTTCTAAAATCCACACAGCTGCACAGTGACTATGTGTTTGTAATTTGGAGGTTACTGTAATCTGATGTTCTTGTTAGTGATTGAAGGGTGTGAATGTTATGTTGGGTAAACAAATAAATCTCAATTCAGTGGAGGATGCCAATATGTTAGACACCATCAACGAATCTAACCCTTTTTGTGACCCTAGATTTAGCCTGATTATATGAAGTGCAGTATGACTTGCCAATTTAGCTATTTGTCTACCTGGTTGGCAGGGTTTCAACCTAGGTGGACAAGCCCAGAGTATCCATCTTTTTGCTAACCATAAGAAACAAGGGCATCTTTATGTGCATGGCCAGCTCAATTACTCTTTAAGATTTCTTAATATTTAATGTGTTTTAAACGGAAGTAAATAAACCAACCCTAACCAAGTTATTCAATTGTATTGTTAGATTGCGTCTCAGCGAACCAATTCTGTGGATCTCTCCTGCTGCAGCTTGGAATATCTGCCAGAGAACCTGTTCTACAGCCAAGATCTAACACATCTCAACCTAAAACAAAATATTCTCAGGCTCTCTCTAGGTTCAACAGCAGAAGGCGCCCTTGATGACCTTCAGAGGTAATTGAGAATGTTAACCAACGCCCTAAAAATCCAAACGTAATAGCTTTAAGTTCAAACTATGTTAGATGTAGAAGGTAGTGTAACTCCTGTGTACACTGTACTGTGTTTTTCTCCTATAAAATTACTATATCCTAGCAATATCCAGAAATGGAGCAACTGATTTGGATCTCCCCATATCACTTTCATCTTAAAAGCCATGTTTTTAGGACCACCTCTTTCTCTGGATGAAATCATTATCAATGCATAGTCCTCTTTGAGTTCATGTGAAGCTCTGCCAGTTATTATCTTGTGCTGGCATAAGTGCATGGTAGAATCTTACTAATGCTATAGTATACAATAATAATTCAAAAGATGTCCTACAATAACTAAATACATTAACAAACAATGTTTATAGAACAAAATGGGAGGAATCTCAACTGTTACTGTCTAAACAGATCATTTTCTGTTCCTCTGAGAGTTTGAAACTGCTTGGTTAATACCTTGACTAGATCAGTATTTTTAAATCCATACTTGATTTACTTGTATATGAGCGATTGAAGTGTTTATGAAGTCTCCTTTTGGCAACCCTCTCCAATTTTCAGGGTAACTTTTAGTAAATTTTTCTTAAAGTGGCTGTTAGTATAGATAATGCTACACATTCAGTTGCCTTTGCTCTTTGGTACCTGAATGGCTGTGAACAAAAGCATCAAGAAATTTAGCTCTCACACCAGCTATGCCCACATGGAGACTCCCAGACTCTCGAAAAGCTTACCACACCTATCTCGATAGCCCCATACTTGAAAAAGAAGAAGCCATGTTTGCTCTCTCCTCCAATAAAACCCTAGGCCTTGATGGCTTTCCAGGCGCCTGGTACACACTGCAGGGCAATCTCTTGATTAAACACCTTCATAAAACCTATATACATGTCTTCGAGCAAGGGACCCTCCTCCCCTTCTATGAGGCAGTTATTGTGTTCATAGCAAAGGCAGGTAAATATCCTACATTCTGTGACTCCTACAGACCAATATCACTCATAAACATGGATGCCAACGTTCTTGATAAAATCCTGGCTACCAGATTAGCCAAGTCCCCTCCATTATACACACGGACCAAACTGGCTTTATGCCTGCCAAATCCACTACTACTAATTTAAGGAGGGTGTTCACACATATCCAGACTAAACATACAAACTCTGGGTCTAGGATTATTGTGTCTCTAGATGCCAATAAAGCATTTGACTCAGTGGAGTGGCAGTATCTTTGGGCGGTCATGAAGAAACTCTGATTTGGCCCGGGCTTTCTCAAGTGGATGCAAATGTTTTATCTTAAGCCTACTGCATGTATTAAAGTAAATGGCATGGTGTCCCCTTGGCCAGGGTAACTAGACAAGGTTGCCCACTGTCTTCACTCCTGTTTGCAGTAGCGATTGAACCATTAGCCACTCGCCTCCGTCAGGCCCCAACGATGGTGGGACTAAAATATGGGGCACTAGAGGACAAACTTGCTCTATATGCAGATGACCTGCTCCTCTGCTTAGATAACCCAGGACCCTCCCTGCAAGAGGCCCTTACCATTATTGAGAGATTTGGTACCTATTCTGGACTCGCCATAAAAAAGTCTGTCTGTTATTTTTCCCATCGACGAGATACCTAGTCATCCCACTATCACCCAGGGTCTTAAAGGAGTAGTAAAGTAAAAAATCAAATAAAGCTCTAATTGCTGACCATGAAATAAAAGTATCCTTACCAGTAAGCATTCCCTCTTTCTTTTTTCCATTAAGGTTTGTGCCTTCATCGTTTTTAAAAAAAAAGCTCAAAGCTGTATATGGAAGCATTCCCTAGCTGCAGTCCAAAAACTAGTCATATTAGGGCACACGCATGCGCAATCGTTCCCAGCAGTGCCCTGCGCATGTGCACAAGTATATTGTAGCTTCCCTTTGAAGAGCTGACGTTGCAGGCACGTGATTTAGACTCTCTCTGACCTCTCGGCAGGGCCTGCTTTAACTCAAGCGCCAATCGCAATGCTTCTTCCCTATTGCTTGGTAACCAGGGAAGCTTACAAGCTCCTGTGCTCGCTCCGGTTTTAATTAACAGTTTGGCAGCGAGCGCAGGAGCTGAGGGGCAGAGGTCAACTAAATGTTCCCAGCATTCTGGTCTGTCTGACAGAGGTCTGCATTAATACATTATTAATTCAAGGAAAACGCGCAATTTAAAAAGAAGCATTTATTTCAACTCCTCCTTGTTTAGAGGCTGTTAGACAGGAATGAGCTTATTATGAAGGAGGAGCATGCGCACTACAGTGTAGGCGCAAGGCGGAAGTGACGCGTCGAATAGAAAATGGCAGCGCCAAAGTTTGAACAGAGGAGATACTAATGAACAAGGGTGCACAAAGCCACTACTGAATAAACACTTTTTAATGCAGAGTTTCAGGAAGGGGGCTACTGGCAAACAGAAAGAAATAGGTATCGTTTTTTAACTTTATTTCTCCTTTAAGTGGGTCGATAGGTTCAAATACTTGGGCATTACCATCTCCGCAAACCCCGACTCTATATCTATACCTTGTCTATATCTTAGACAATATCGATCCAATTACTGAACAATTTAGGAATGCAACGAACGTCTGGTCCCGCCTACCTATCTCTCTCTGGGGCAGAATTAACCTATATACAATTATCTATCTGCCCAAACTATTATATAAGCTGTACAATACCCCCATATGGATTCCTGAGCGCCTCTTTCGCAAGCTTAACTCCATCTTACTCCCCTATATATGGGCTAAGGCTAACAAGTCCCCAAGTATTACTTGGACCTCTTTAACAGCCACACTTGATAAGGGAGGCTTGGCTTTACCCCATCTATGCTTCTATTTCCTGGCCAGTCAGGTCCACCATATTCACAGATGGTTCTACAGTGATGTAGAAGATCCTGCCCTTGTGCTCCTAGCCTCCAGAGTGGGCTCCTTGGAGGCACTCAAAAATATGCCATATAGACGACTGAGAGACTATGATAACTATCCATCCACAATATCTACTCCATTTAAAGCGTGGCGGATAGCCTGCTCATACACTGGCCACAAGTCCCCGTTAATTTCCCCCTTTCTGCCACTGTGGAGGAACTCCAATCTACCCCACCTCAGATGTCTCCAAGACGTTGCCTATTGGACAGCAAAGGGTCTTAAACTCCTGGGAGATATTTTGAAAAACCAAACATTCCCCACTTTTCAACAATTGAAGGTACAACTTAAAGAACCAAAACTGCAGTTTTTCAGATACCTTAAACTTTGCCACGCCTTCAAAGCCCAGTTTTCCTCCTTGGAGGTGACCTATAATACTCCCCCAGTAGAGCTAATACTCCCCCAGTAGAGCTAATACTCCGAGACCCAAAGAGGGACAAGTTGACCTTCAGGCTCTATCAGAAACTTATATAGACACTATCCCATCACCGTTTAGCAAGGCCCAGAGACGCTGGCAACAGGCAATTCCTACCCTCAGTGAGGTACAGTGGGATGAGGCCACTGACTCTATTGTGACTTAATTTCTCTGCGTGACAGGCTTGTTCAATATAAATGTATCCACCAATTCTATATAACCCCTATAAAGCTCCAGAAAATGGGTAGAGAATTAGAATCCAGGTGCTCAAGATGTCAGGAGCCAGAGACATCTTTTTTGCACTTGGCGTGGCACTGCCCCCCAGTGCAAAGGTTCTGGGGGGAGGTGATGCAATACTTGGCTGACAATCTAGCGCTTCCCCAAGTACATACTCCAGAAACTTGCCTATTGGGATTGGTGGGTGACCTTGTACCCCGGAATAAAACCAGAACACTTATGTGGGTTATACTGTATTACGCTAAAAAACTGGTGATAATGAACTGGATGGGCACAAACAGCCCCACTTCCTTCCATTAAACTCACTTATCTGGCTAGGTGTCTGGTAAAAATTTGAGAGAATATGGAGCCCATGGCTGGACTTCAACTTGATAGAAAATTCCTAGATACATGTAACAATGCTTCAGCTTGAGGAGGTGCTCATTTAGGATGTTGCATATATTACTGTAAGAATGAATGGTGCTGTATGACATACGGTACATATGGTCCCCTCTGGTGGCCCCTCTTGTGAGGGCCAATGGAGACATCACGCTACACTGCTCAATTTTAACTGTGAACCAAGTTGTGTTTGTTGTATAACCCCCTTCCCCTTTTCTGTAAAACAAAAATAAAGACTTTAAAAAAAAAAAAAAGCTTACCACACAGACTGATTGACTGTCTGTATCATCACTTTCAGTCATGAAAAAAAGTTTAATGGACGTTAACCAAGCATATGAATGGAGTTAAGCACAATACAGATCTTTGCTACACAAGCTTTGAAAATTATTTCATGTGCAGAATAGGTGCAACGTAAAACTTCAGTTATTTTCTCTCGATTTCTGCAGCAAACCAGCTTTTAATTGATTCACTTCTTATGATGCTATCCACTTTGTCCATTAGTAAATTGTACTTTATAGGGCACAGCAAGGTTGTGTGAATTGTTCAACATTCTAGTGTAAATCCTGAGCTTCAGGGATAAATATTGCACAAACAGACTTCTTGTTCTCCTAATTGCTGCTTTTTTTCTATCATTCTGAAAGTGTGACACAGATCCTTTTCATTCCCCGTTGCTCATCCATTCATTGTGTATCTATTTATTTGACTTCCAGACACAGTTGTTCAAACTAGTTCTTATCCCTTCCCTTCCTTACTGTTGTCAGGCAACGGCAAAAGATCAGGCTACACATGCACATTAAACAGACATTTGTGCCCTGCCTTTCATCTACTTCCTGTTGGACTGGTTTGGAATTTTGACAGATGTTATGACCTGTAGCTTGTTAGTCTGAAAAAATGTTAAAGCTGCAGCTAGCCCAAATAAATATTTATTTATAACTTTATAAATCTTAATGCACTTTATAGCATAACATTCTTCATTGAAAAATAAAATCTACAGTGCTTGCCAGTCACCCTAAGAAGGACTTGCTCAAAAGAACTTTCATACTGTCCTGGGAAGCTTTTTTTTTTTTTTTTTACTATTTCAAAATGCATCTTTCTGAAAGCAAAGGACCAGGTTAAATGGCTGCCTACAATGTAAACAGTGTAATTTAGCAATAAAAACCTCATAAAAAACATGACAGAACACCTTTAATGTTTTGCTTTGGCAATAGAATGTGCATTGTTCCCAATGCATTGGCTTGTATGGAAATAAAAACTATTATAAGGTTTTTGCTTTTTATTCACTTTTTAAAACACACTTATTCGGAACACAACTGTAGCCTCCATTTTATCCAAATAATCCAAATTTCTAAAAATGATTTCCTTTTTCGCTGTAATAATAATACAGTACCACATGCTTGCTTTAAACTAGATATCCCGAATCCTTCTTTGAAGCAAAACCAGCCTGGGGTTTATTTATTGTTTAAATGATTTTCTAGTGGACTTAAGACATGATTTGAGCATTCAGGATAGCAGGTCCCATACCTGTATATGACAATATAGGATTGTCTATTAATAAGTTTTAGGTTGCTGTTGGGATAGAGTACATTATGCATGTATTTTGTTTCACTGGAATGTACATTGCTCTGTTTACATATTATTCATCATATTCCTTTAACTATTGCCAGGACACATCTTTATTTTGGTTTGCATTATTTGTTTACTTTCCAGGTTTACAAAGCTGAAGAGTCTCAATCTTTCCAATAATAATTTGGGTAATTTTCCACTGGCTGTTTGCAGTATCCCCACTCTGACAGAACTCAATCTTTCTTGCAATGCTCTCAGGGCCATTCCCTCACAAGTTGGAGATATGACCAAGTATGTATCCAATGCTCTATCCTCTTTAAATAAGTGTTTAGTCTGCCAAATAAAAGATAATGACCTTAGTAGATAGAGTTTTAGTTTTGAAAGGGTTCATATACCACTCTTTATCAATATGAGGGCAATGTATAGAATTTGGAGAATTGGGCTTGGAGTGTCTTTGTTTCATCACTAAAAATCTTTCTTTTTTTATTTCTAAACATGGCTTTTTCTGGAGATTTTATTGACTGTGGGTAAAACAGATTTCCTGTAGGCAACCAATCCTCCTTGCGTGCCATTTCCTTTGTTTTGTGGTGCTTTGTGCCATTTGCCAGTAGCATGGTAGAAGTCAGATAAATGATTCCATGTCCTGATTTAACTTGAAAGTCTTCCAGTGCTCAAATGAGGACTGGAGCCCAGGTCACTTTTAATTTAGAAGCCAGTCTTAAAAAATATTTTTCTTTGCTTTTTATATATTGCCATTCTAGCAAACAAAATGTCCAGCTGAACTATATTACTGGATGTTTGGTTTGTTAAATAATTCTAGTGAATGCAGTGGCATTTAAGTTAAAGGAGAACTAAAGCTTAACTAAAGAAGGACAGAAATGGTGTGCATTAAATTAGATGTGCACTTCTGTACCAGCCCAAGGCAACCACAGCCCATTAGCAGGGAAGATCTGTGACTTAAAGATGTCCCAGTAGCTCCCCATCTCTTTTCTGCTGATTAACTGCACATGTTCTGTGCAGCTGTCATTAACTGAGCTTAGGGAACTACTCAAATTTACTGTACACATAGAATAAAAATGTCACAATATAAGGCTGATTAATAATTAATACAGATAATTACTAAATGGCAGCACAGAAACCAGTGCAATTAGAATCAGAGTTTAATATTCATCCTCGTAGCATCAGCTTATATTATAGGCCAACCTCATTTTCTGCTCAATAGTTTGTGATGATCCCTAAACTTAGCTTCTCAACAGCTGCTCAGAGTCCACTTAGCATGTGAGTGTCGCAGACACTTTCCAAGATGGTGACCCCCTGTGACAAGTTTGAAGTCCTGGCTCATTGCTTCTATAGAGATGTTGAATCTGGTGCAATGGGTTCCATATATAAAATATGGCATTTTTAAAGATATATAATTTTCATGGTTTAGTCCTCCTTTAAAAGTGAATAGTTGAATTTGTTGCACGAATGACCGTTATTCTCATTTCTTTGCTTGATATACTAGTTTGCAGACGTTCCTTTTGGATGGCAACTACCTGCAGTCTCTCCCGGCTGAAATGGAAAGCATGCACCAGCTAAGCTATTTGGGCCTATCATTTAATGAATTTACAGACATTCCTGAGGTGGTGGAAAAGATGGATTCCATGGATAGATTGTGTATGCCAGGGAATGCTTTGGATATCTTAGAGCTGCAGACTCTAAGGAAGCTGTCACAGGTTAAGCATGTAGATTTAAGGTAAACTTCTTTGTATTTGGCATTTGCCTTGAGCCTTGTGCAGTTATCCCACTGCAAGCATAGCAATAAACTGAGGGAAGATAGATTTTAGTTTACTTTAATCTTACCCGTTTGCAAAATGAAATTTTTCATGCCTAGAAAGGTAGGCAATAAAATAACAAGAATAACAAAAATATTTTTTTCATGGCACTTAAATTGGTATATGCTTAGCATACTTGATAATGACAACTTTTCATTCTGAAAATAGACTTGGTATCTGGAAAATTTCCAGCTCAAGCAATGTCACGTGTCCCATCCAAGTGAATAAAAGGCAGCAGTGTTTGTTTCAGGCACATATCTGGCTTAAATGTGTTTCTTGTAATTGATAAAAGTTATAAATGAAAACTATATTGCCAGTGTTCTTAAGGGCTCGTCCACACGGGGAGATCTGTCGCCTGGCGACTTATCGCCGCGACCAATCACCCCGAATAGCTTGGTAGCAGTGCACACCCACTACATGTAAAGTCACCTGCGCCTATTCACACGCGGGGACGCGGTTTTAAAAGTCGCTCAAAATTGCCTGGCATAGGCGCAGGTGACTTTACGTGTAGTGGGTGCTCACTGCTGCCAAGCTATTCGGGGAGATTCGTTGCGGCGATTAGTCGCCAGGCGACAGATCCCCCCATGTGGCCTTACCCTTTACCCTTACCCCTTAGATTGCTGGTGCTAATCGTGGTGAAAAAAGTGCTGATGAGATATTAACTTTTAACTTCTCATGCAATCTCACAGAAAATTGGAACAATCACTGGGGTAGCCAAAAGCTACTTTGCATGGGTGTGCATGCTCAGGAGAGTGAAAAGTCAAACTTTTCATTACTTACATAGCAAGACTGCTAGGTAATCATAGAAGATGTTTCACTACTCATTCGAACAGCTTCTTCAGCTGCTTGGATGCGTAAGGAGATTGTGGGAGATTAGGTCACCTGGCGACTAATCGTCTCTTCTCGGTGAACTGCCTTCCGCCTGCTAAAATGAAAAATCGCCTGCATCACTGCACTTACGACGCTTGTGAGGCAACTTTGAGCGACTTCGGAAATCGAAGTGCCCCGAGTGCATTGCCTGAGGCAATTCTTCGTTATGGCAGGCGGAAGGCCGTTCAGCGAGATTGTCACCCAGAAGTAGAGACGATTAGTCGCCAGACGACTAAATCCACATGAATCTGCCTGTGTGTCCCTGTCCTAATGAAATTACTTCAATGATTCTAAAACAACTAACTAGGGTGCACCAAATACAGGATTCGGTCCAGGATTCGACCTTTTTCAGCAGGATTCTGATTCGGCTGAATCCTTCTTGCCGGCCAAACCGAATCCTAATTTGCATATGCAAATTAGGGGCAGGGAGGGAAATCTCATGACTTTTTGTTACAAAACAAGGAAGTAAATGTTTTCCCCTTCCCTACAACTAACTTGCTGTGTAATTATTATACTAGATATCATGACCTGGATGAATGAAAATCTTCATAGTCATGTAAATGAATAGCTTTCATAGGTAACTTATTACCTATAAATAGTATGTTCAAAGTAGCTTAATGCTTATCTTTATAGAGGCATTAAAACCAAATAATAAGGCCCCTGCCTACACTAGGCAAAAGGTATTCTGTATATGTATTTGATTGAAGAATATTTTGTATTGGCCAAACTGCCATAGGTGAAGAGCAAATGCTCTTTATAGTATGCCTATTGAAAAGAGTTCCTTCTTGGGGTGTCGTGTATCTATTTATAAATAGTATTTGACTATGAAGAGGGATATCCCAGATGAGTAGTCTTCAGTTGAGATCTGTAAGCTACATGATTTACCTTTTTGTTTGAGACTTTCCAGGAATTCCAGGCATTTAAAAATGTCCCTTTATAAGGAATCCACTAACACAACCTGCCACTGGGGATTTACAAATATTCACTGTAATCCCTGCTTACATTTTTTTTCTGGCGGCTTCTGCATTCTTTAGATAACTCCTAAGTTATGATGTTCTGCAGTTGCCAATTCTTATTGGCCAGCAAATGTGGAAGTAGTCTCTGCTGATATAAATCAAGATTTTGGGTGTGTGCTTTTAAAATGGTCTAGATAGATATTGTTTGATTATTCTTAAAACCGGCTTTTAGCATGATTATCAACAGTGGTATTGTATGGCAAACTGGTCTTTCTTTTTTTGGCATTTGAATTATTTAATATTCTGTTTTGCAGGTCTGTAGTATGGAATTTCAGCAGTTATACTGATTCTAGGTTCCCACTTACTATAGCAGCCAGGCAGTAGATTAAATTACAAACTGGAAAAGTAACAGCAGTGGGCTTGCATGGAAAGCCAAGCAATAAGAGTTTAACGTAAAAAATATAAAGCGCTTTTTGATTGCAACCAAGAAAGATACATTTATAACATACTAATAGCTAAAAAAACAGGTAATCTGTCTTTTTGGTCTAGGCTAAATGAAATCAGAGGCTTGATAATAGATGAGCCTGATTTTTTACCTCACATCACTCAGTTGGACCTCCGAGATAACAAGATGACTGATCTTGATGTGACTGCTCTCAGCAACTTAGAAGTCCTGCACTGTGAAAGGAACAGACTGAGGTCTCTCAAGATCAGTGGCTTCTTCTTAAAAGCTCTTTATGCATCTTCAAATGGTGAGGATATTTTGAATTAAACCATTTATATGTTTAATACAGTATGTTATTCGGACAATGCTTGCTTTGACCTTGTTTAAAGGACAAAAGAGATGAGGAACACCCAGCTGCCATCCAACCCAGAGAAACCATAAATGTGAATATAAAAGGGCCGGTGCTCTATTCGTATTGTAGACATAGGCTTCCAAAATGCATATACATCAATAACAAGCAATGTTTCTGTTTAAATTTTCTTTACTATTATCATTTTGTATAACTAAACTTACAAAGATAATTCATTGCAAAATGCTCATGACATAACTATGGATGTGACACAGATACTATGCAATTCGTATTTAAAGTGCAGTATTTAAATTGCACTGTTTTTCTTTTTTTAACTTTAAATGCAAATAAAAAAAGTTAACAAAAAAAAAAATTCATCCTGCTTGTCACGAGCCTTTAGGGCTAAGGCATATGAGGCATATTGTCTCTAGTGTAAAATAGTGATTGTGGGAGAGAGAAAACACCTAGAATTCCTTTCTTATGAACTGCTCTATCCATACCAATGCACTTACTTTATTCCTCTAAAATGCTCACTGTTAAATTTTTAAGTGATATCACAAGTGCACCAGCAGGGATAAAGTAATTAAATGTGAAGGTATTTCTGGGCATTTTGCTGCCTGTCCACTAGAGCAGTTTACCCATGTGAACATCGTATACCTAGCATTTACCTTAGATTCTGAATCTGACCTGAAGAAGTCTGTGCCAAGAACATGCAGATAGAGAAACCTAGCTCCTGTTTGACGGGGTCTAAACTACTGTTTAAACAAGCTTTTACCCACCCACCCAAGCAAGAACCAGTGTGCCATGTATGCAATAAGCGGTCCGAATGTGATTTGCTTGTCACTGCATACACGTTAACAGAACCCTCCTACAATAGCAATGGGATACTGAAACGTATTCTTTCAAATTCATGCTATCGTTTTCAGACCAAATTCAGGAACCCTCTTAGAGTAAAATGTATGGCTATGTTTGCACAAAGTATTAAAATAAATGATATATGCTGTTTTTATTTTTTTCCTTAGAACTTGAACATCTAGATGTGTATCCCAATCCTTGTTATCTATCATGCATGGATATTTCTAGGTAAGACAATATATTGAATATGTTTCAATATAGAAGGAGACCAACACGTATTTAGTTCATTGAGCTCCACCATGCGACTCTGCCAGAGCTTGCTTGAAGTGAGATCTTAAAAACACATCAGGTTGGCTGTCTAAATTAAAGGAAAACTATACCCCAAAAATGTATTTTTGAGTAACAGTTTAGATCATATTAAAGAATCTTACCTGCCTGGTATATATATTTAAGTAAATATTGTCCTTTTACATCTCTTGCCTTAAACCACCCTTTCGTGTTGGTCTGTGTGCTGCCTCAGAGATCACTTGACCAGAAATATTTCAACTGTAACTGTAAACGGAAGAAGTGTTGAAGCAAAATACACAACTCTGTCTGTTAATTGGCTCATGTGACCTAACTTTATAGTTTGTTTGGTATGTTTGTGTGCACCGTTGGATCCTAGGATCCCAGGAGGCTGTCCTTATTTTTTAAAATGGCAATTTTCTATTTATGATTACCCAATGGCACATGCTACTAAAAAAGTATATTATTATGAAAATGGTTTATTTACATGAAGCAGGGTTTTACATATCAGTTGTTTTATGCAATATCTGTTTATAGAGACCTACATTGTTCGGGGGGTATAGTTTAAAGTAAAAATCCCAAAGTATTATCTCTGAATTTACTTTAATAAGTTTTTAGTGGGACAAATCTGAACTCCAAATCCCCTCTCTACTACAAACATACTAACATACTATATATGCTGTGTGTATGTCGTATACAAAGACCTCCATAATATTTGGGACAAAGACGCGTTTACTTTGATTTACTCCTCTGCTTCTCTGACATGATTAAAGTGCACACTCCAGACTATTTTAAAGTTATTTGCATACATTTCCATTTCACCATGTAGACTTTACAACACTTTTTATACATAGGCCTCTTATTTCAGGGCACCATAATGTTTGGGACAGTGGGCTTCAAAAGTGTTTGTGGTTACTCAGGTGTGTTGCATTGCTTGATTAATGTAGGAATAAGATACTTTATCTAGGCTTGTACTTATACTAACCAATAATATTACCAGAGTGACACCAATCAAACCTGTATGCATCATATAAACCAATAAGCCAATAGAATCCTACGAACAAGAAATCATACCAGTTATCTCTTTGTATCATTCAACTGCACAGTTTAATAAGAATTAAACTCCCATTGAGAATTTTCTGGCCAAGAAATAGATGGCGGTAAAATGTTGCGAATATTCTAGAGTTAATTTTGTCTTTCACACATTTCGCTGTTTAGTAAACCAGGAGTTAATATTCAGCGGATGCGATAACTGGCAAACACATATTCTTGCGCAAGAAAATTCACAAATTTATATTTACCGCAGGTTAATAAACTCGCGAAAACATATTCTGCGTTAAATTTGTCTATATTCTGTGCGCACATTTTTACCGCACTTTAGTAAACGGACCCCTAAGTAGCTTTGTGCCCAGTGCATTTTTCAGCAAAGGCTGGTTCAAAGTTAATTGAACTTCTGTTGTCTTTATCTTAGCAATTGTTGAAGTTTCAATCTGCCAAGAGATCTTAATTGATTACATTTAAAATACATTTTAACGGTTTCCTGAAAAGAGCACTATGTTAATGTAGATGTTACAGATGGTTACATAAGACCATATAAAGTTATTTTAACACTTTTTTGCTAATTCTGTGCTGTAGGCATAGCTTTTTTTTTTTAAACTATTTTTTAACTGTTTTATCAGAAACCGACTAGATTCCATTCCTGAGTGGTTCAGTGAAAGCAGCAGTTTAGAGGTACTGGATGTGAGCCACAACCAGCTAAATGAACTTCCCACCCGGTGAGTTCTTTATTTAGTTCATTACATATATGTATGTACATATATTCAAATTTATAGCTTAAACTTCAATCGGTTGAATGAGTTGGTCTTTATTTTTTAAGTGTTTTTCTGTTCTGCTTACATGAATATTCATTTGAACATTTGCTACAAAAAAGCATACAAACCACTTGTTCTTGTTAAGATTATTGACCAAAACCAGATATCAATTTAGAATAATAAATGAAAATCTACTGATTGTATTACAAACACTATAGGGGTCATTTATAATGCAAGCCGTGTGATCACAAAAAATTGCCCATTTGCACAATTTTTCATATTAATCTTTGCACACTGCGTGGTCCATTTGATAAATGGTAACTGGTCTCTGCACCCCTTTCCTGAAGTTGCACTCTTCTCAGTGCGAGTTGGAGAGCACAGCTTGCCTCAGAGCACATGTTTTTAGGCACTAAATTAATCTAATGTCTTCATGCAGCATTTCGGTGTCATTGACGGTTAGATCCAATATATCTTATAGGGGGGACTTCCTTTCCTAGCAGATGTATTAGAGCTCAGATATCTTGATACCAGTACAAATAAATCTAACAAAACAACTGCGTTTTGCACAAATTCTGCATGTAGAGACGTGATGTCTGGTGATTTTAATAGAGTGAGCTCTAATACATCTAGGCAAAAAGGAGCCACTCTATAAGACATATTGGATCATTCAAGTGACACCCAACTCCTGAATAAAGAGAGAATTAAGAGAAACCGATGCTGAGAGATAGTGAAGATAAACTTGATGATTTCAGAAACGGTACAGAATTTCTAATTGTTTTTAGAAAGTTTCTTATTTCAGTATACTGAAGTTAATATTACATTTTAATTTTAGAGATAGTTCCCCTTTAATTCTGTTTATAAGTCAGAATTTAAGACATAAAATAGCAAATTTAGCATTAAAAGGAAAATATACCCCCATTTTGACATGATCTTATTCAGTGGGGGTGATGTAGAAACATTGAATGGTGAAAAGGTGCATAAGCAGTATGTGGACTTTCATTCTGGTTACTAGATCCCTAGGCCAACTCCTCAGAATAAAATCGGTTTAGTTTTTACTCAGAAAGTTGCCAAACATGCCAAATGTCATTCATTGCTCTCTACAAGACCTTATGTTGACAAGAAATATGTATTTGTAGGTGGTGGATAAACCGTTACAAACTGTAAAAATTAAATATAAATATTAGTTATTGACAGTATTTCTATTTAATTATATGCAATGTATTTCAGAAGTATTGCAATTATCTGTAACATGCCATTTACCATAATGGAGTGCAAGATTTCTTTTTGTTCACAAATTTGAAAATGTCTTAAGTATAAATATTTATAAGCCTGATTCATTACCTTTGTCTCAGCATTCCTTTATTCCCGTACATTTATTTAATTACAATGTAGTTTG
>CM044442.1:74364831-74381652 GCA_024363595.1 Xenopus borealis | reverse complement strand
TAAACCACCCATATACCTTTAGCAGACCCCCATGATAAACACTTGTGCTGCCCTTCCATGCTAACCTCATCCCTAACCTGCTGCACTTAGCCTCAGCTGCCTAATAAGGGATTAACTTTTAAACAATAACCCATTATATGCCTCCCAGTGTCCATTCAATCATTTTACTGGTATGACCAACTCGATCAAAATTATCCACAATGCTTGGGACCTGGGGTTAGCCGGGTAACGGATCTTTCTGTAATTCTACTAGAAAATCATGTAAGCATTAAATAGGCTGGTTTTGCTTCCAATAAGGATTGATTATATCTTAGTTGGGATCAAGTACAAGCTACTGCTTTATTATTACAGAGAAAAAGGAAATCATTTTAAAAAATTTGGATGATTTCATTATAATGAAGTCTGTGGGAGATGGCCATTCCGTAATTCGGAGCTTTCTGGATAACAGGTTTCCAGATAATGGATCCAATACCTGTAGATGATTTCCAGATAATTGAAATACCTTTTATGTGGAAAATCCTATGAACCATATTACAGACAACATATCCCAGAACTTTACTTACTTTACTAATCTTAGTAAGAAGGTACTGCTGCAGTATGTCTGTATGAGACATAAGGCAAGGTGTAACAGTATCCTCACTGTGTATCAGTGCAGCCTTTGTCTCCCCTTCTTCTTCCCTCTAACTATCCTTTAGAAAAGATTCCCCTCAGCCCAGTGCAAAAAGGAACTGGAGCATAAGTAATAGTGCTGCAGCTGGCAGAATAAAAGGAACTTTGTAAAATGGCGAATCTTAATGCTTCCCTCCATGTTTAACACTTTCTTTCCCACCACCCCTTGTCAGAAAAGTGACACACGGTAATTTCAGCTTCTTTTACTTGACATCTTAAGGGGACCTCCACCTAAAAGCAACTTTCCAATATTCATTAAATATTTATTTGTTAATCTTTATTAATATTTTATAGCAGTATTCTCTGGTTCTGACAGCTGTAAATGAAATTAGCATGAGGTTTCAAGAACCATTTGTTCATTAAAAAAACATTCAGATTTTACATTTGCTTTTACTGCCCTTCTGCAGGATTCTTCTACCTATTTATTAACTTGGAACTTCTCCGCAGTTTCCATTCTTTAGCCGGCTAGCACTGGCTGTCCCTAGGATAAACAGTCACAAGACTCTGTGCATAATTTGTTCCCAGTCCCTGCTTTTCGCTTATGTATACTGGGTGTTTGTGCCTCCCTCCATCAGAACTGTCAGCCACCATATAAACATGTTTTAGGAGGTAATTTATTATTGAGCACAGATGCATATAATTGGCATCATCCAAAACTGTCAGTTTACATAGGTGTTGATTTGTACCTGCAGCTTTACCATGCTTAACTAAATCGAAAGCAAAACATATTGGGCACCAACCCAAAGGGATCACCTAACGGGCTGGGAAGGAGGAAAGCTACAGTATGGTGCTACTAGCCACTGCTCCTGCGCATTTTCCTAGCAAAACACAGTTAACATACTGGGGTGTACAGTTCCTGCGTTTCTATAATGCTATATCATCATATATCAGTCTTGAAAATAACCCTCAATTTAGTATATTGTCTGGTTTCTGACTTTTTTTCAAATTCTTGTTCTAGGATGGAAAAGTTAATGGTGTGACCGATTCAACACGCATACTGGGTTACACATTTCTTCATCCGAGCGTCACTCCCCGGCCCCATGTGCAGTCTGTTACACTAACGCCGCAGGATGAATTCTTCATTCTCGGAAGCAAAGGTTTGTGGGATAGCCTTTCAATGGAGGAAGCAGTTGAAACCGTGAGGAATGTACCAGATGCCCTGGCAGCTTCTAAGAAGTTGTGCAGCCTAGCTCAAAGCTATGGATGCAGTGGCAGTTTGTGTGCCGTGGTGGTGCAGCTAAATGTTACAGAAGACTGTATTTGCTGCTGTGAGCTAAATGGCGGCATGCCACCTCCCAGCCCTGGAATTTTTACCCCATCTGTCAATGTGGTCATCAAGGACCGGGCCCCTGACAGCCTTGGCATGCCATCTTCCAGCAGTGGCTTAGCCTCAGAAATAAGCAGTGAGATGTCCACTTCAGAGATGAGTAGTGAAGTTGGGTCAACTGCTTCTGATGAGCCCTCTGCAGTTTCTCTTCATGAAAATGGAGCTGGTCCTGTGGGTTGTCCAATTGAGCAGCGTTGCACTCTACACCCAGTCTGTCTCTCAAGTTCTTTCCAGAGACAACTCTCCAGTGCAACATTCTCTAGTGCCTTCTCTGACAATGGACTGGACAGTGAAGACGAAGAGCCCATAGAAGGAGTCTTCACTAATGGGAGCCGGGTGGAAGTAGAAGTGGATATCCATTGTTCTCGAACAAAGACTGGATGCCAGACTGTAACTGCGGTACTTACGGAGTCTACTGATGAGGGTATTGTCATCAACAGCAATGAGGATGACATTGGAGGTTCTGGAAAGAGACCAGACTTTTCTTCCAATACTCTTGGGCGACAGCGAAGAGGCAATGGTTCAGTTGCAGCATTGGAAAAGAGCCACAACCTTATTGAAATTGCAGCAGATGCCCCTCTTAGAAAGCTAGGGGGCTATTTTGCAGCCCCCGCCCAACCTGATCCTGATGATCAATTAATTATTCCCCCTGAACTGGAGGAGGAAGTAAAGGAGATCATGAAACAACATCAGGAGCAGCAGCAGCAACAACAACAGCAGCAGCTACAGCAGCACAGGCAGTACCAAATGGACCAGTTGCCAGACTACTATGATACGCCACTATGACCCTTTCATACTACTTAAATATTTTCATTTTAAAATAACTGGGAGCTTCCCCTGCTCTTCCATGGAACTGTGAATAACATATTTTAGGTACTTTCTGAAGCAGATGCTTTCTTTTAGCCCTTCCAGACAGGCATTTTGCTTTTATCTCCTTTACCAGCTCACTACTCACCTCCCCCATAGCGCCCCATCTTTATTTTTTTAAAGTAACCACAGCTGTGTTCTACAGGAGCTTTAACCCAAGTTTTAATCACTGTATTCCTAAACCTTATGTTTGTGGGGGCAAAATGAAATGTTTGATGAAAAGGTTTTGATGGGAAAAAAAATTTAATATATTACAGAGAAACCTATAATACATATTTGTAATATTTTTTATGAAAACAAGTTTTCTTTATTTGGGACAATGAAATTGTGAGAATAATTTGTAAAGTTTTATCATCCTTTGGATGTGAAAAGAAGTGAACTGACCGCTTTTTGGGTAGAGAGGGGTTTCTGAAAGTGCTTAGATATTTGTAGCTCAATATGAATTAACTCTTAGGAGTTGCTGACTCTTTCCGGTGACTTAAATCACGGAGTATCACTAATTTTCTCTGAGAGAACAGTTGATTAGGAAAAAATGTAACTTTTTTCGAGTGCTGGCAAGGTGGCCATGCTATGGAGAGCAGTGGGTCTCCTCCAGCACTTTAAGAGTTAATGTACATAGGTTGCATATTGTATAGTGTTCCTTTATGATACGCCCCAGGCTTCTGCAGCTCGTCATCCATGCTGAAAGCAATGTACACAAATTATCTGTGTCATGACGGAGTTAATATATATTTTTTATTCTTGGCAAGGCACAACCAGTGAAATTGGAAGATATAAATATAAATTTTTTTTTTTTTTTGTTTGAGTGGGTATTCTGGATGCAAATGTTTTTTTAACAATCCCAAAAGCAAACGCTTTCAGATGGACTATGTTTAACCACCTCTCGACTGTGTTTTGTATTGCTGCCACCATAATCCAGCATGATTGTACAGAAGTCATTTTCATGATTGAGCCTACCCACAGTTACATCAATGCTGAATGCACAAAGGAACATGGCATCATTTTTGCTACAATAAACCTTGAACTTTACAAATAATGCGTTTTTCATGGCTTTGTTTTGGTCTCTAGGAGCTAGTGCCTCCATAGCGATCACAAATCAGAGCTTGATCATTAAATAATTGTCCTGAATTATTTGTCTTCTTTCTGTTTTATATAGGAATAATATAGCCCCTGTTACAAAATCTGAGGCTTTCCACAAAGGCAAAGTGCTTTCATACGGCTTGTGGAACTCCTCTGTGACTCATAACCTCAGATTTAGTGATCTACAGTAGAACCCCCTTTTAACCATTTCTTTGGACCAGGAAAAAATATGTAAAATCCAGGAAAATGTAAAATTAGGAAAATTTTGTTAAAGCCATTCTTTCTTCAAGTAATGAAAGCATATAAGTAGTATAAGTGGTGCTCACTCGTATAACCCCTGGCCAGTGCATATTTCTGCTGATAGGAGCACCGGCATGGGGTAGAATCACTTGTGGGGTGCCTAACTTTTGGCACAAGGGCAGTGTTAATGTTACACTATGGGGGGCATGTGCAAGGCCTCTCTGTCCATCACATATACAACCTACGGCAAAAAGTGATTGGGGCAGACTAATTGGAATTGACCATTTACAGGCATTCGTAGATGGAAAAAAAATCTGTTTTTTTTTTGGCTACATAACAGGGCTAAATTTTTATGTAAAATCCAGCAAATCATTACTTAATACGTGAACTGCAACCTTTAAAATGCATTATAAATTGGTGGGACCACAAATAGAAAATGTAAAAGGCGGGAAAACTTAAAATTAGAGTACTTAATGTTGAGGTTTCGCTGGCATTAAAATTCTGGCATTGGTAGATCTGTGCCTAAATATCTTTTCTTTATACATACAAATATGTGCGTATGATTAGAGTGTTCACTTTTAGTGACCCCCAACAGTGAACTCTGTTTTCCCTTTGTGATATCCAGCAGCATCTCCTGCAAATTCACTGGCTGAGCAAGCAAATCACTCTTGCTGATTTAACAGAGTGGATTGTGTACATTCTGTCTCTGCGTGAATGGAGGTGGTTGTGTATAGGGTTAGTTAGAGCCTTCCTCCCTATGACAGTTACAAGAGAATGTGCCATGTTATTTTGACATTCAGCTGCTGCCTAGAGCAGCCCAAACACCTGTATGCCAGAGCTTTAATGGGATGTCTTTAGAGGTATATTGACACACCGCAGGCTTATTTTTAATAAGAGTAACCTTTATGTAGCTCCATTAGGGTGCAAGTTCTTATTGTCTAGAATTGTCAGAATTAACTGAAATTTAATTTGGCACTGAATTGGGGTTAATTATTGCCATGGTGACTTGGCAAGAAACATGTCATTGCCCAGCTGTGACTTGTAAACCTTTCCCATTCTGAACAAACAGGGAAACTTTTCATAATGAAGCAGTTCATACTGCATAGAATTTGGAACAAGAATCTGCTCTTCTGTATATCCACTGGTACGGTCCTCATATTACAAATGAGGAAGTAACAGTGATACCTTTATACATGCTAGTTTGATCAGACTTTCGGTATAATTTCGATATTTTTTGATATAATTTGTATTTATGGGAATAGCAGGTAATTTCTAAATTTTGTTCTTGTTTCTAGTGACCCCGAAAATATTTCTGTGGTGGGCGGAATAAAAGTAGGCACAATATACATAGACATTCTTCCTAGGATTTGGGTGCTGTTGGAAACGCAGAATCAGGAGGGTGCAGAGGGGGGGGGGGCACACGAATTCTGCAAACTCTTCTGATTTGATACATTTCTTATAGTTGGCCCTGCTGGGCAGAATCCCTTAGTTCCATTAAAGGCAGCTGTTTGAATTGATACAATAGTAGCTAATATTCCACAGATACTGCTGTGAAATGTATCAACTAATTGTATTAACTAATGCAGAAAATTGTAACTGCTCAGCATCTGCACCT
Organism: Xenopus borealis; assembly: GCA_024363595.1. Taxonomy (NCBI): domain Eukaryota; kingdom Metazoa; phylum Chordata; class Amphibia; order Anura; family Pipidae; genus Xenopus; species Xenopus borealis. Next base: position 74,375,854 of record CM044442.1, on the reverse strand, counting down.
GGATCACTGAGCCGTCAGACTAAAACACCTAAGACACAAATATTCAACTTTATTAGAAGAAACCTGGTGAAAGTAGCCTATTTCTGGTGTACTATTTGAAAACAACGTTTACAGAAAAATGTAAAAAGAATGAAAAAACAACTGCAGCATAGAAAGGAGAGGGGAGGGGACTGATTATAGAGAACTCATCCCCATATAAACAAATTACCCTGTTTATAGGCAATGGGTAAGTTCAGGGGAAAACAAAACTATGTTCCATAGTGGATTCAGTCAAATGTCTACTTCTATACTTTTATGTTCGCTTTCCAACATACTGTTGTGTTCAGAATAATAGCAGTCCGACATCATTAACCTGATCAATGACTGTTTTAAGGCATCGATTACAGCCATATTGAAGGAAGGTAAGAAATGTTGTGCAAGCTTGTTATAGTGCATTTCTCTCTGAAAATATGAGTAAAATGGATTGTTCCAGACATTGTTCAGAAGAACAGTGTACCTTGATTAAAAAGTTGATTGGGGAGGGGAAAACAAAGAAGTGCAGAAAATGATAATCTACTTGGCTAAAATGATCTCAAATGCTTTAAAATGGCAACCAAAACATGAAAGATGTGGAAGAAAACTTAAAACTACCATTCGAATGAATTGCCCAAGAAATGCAGAACTGTGGAATGTAATGGGTGCCAGAAGTTGATCGACTCCGTGCAACACAGATGTGCAGCAGTTCTCAATAACACTGGTTCTACAACTAAATATTAGTTGTGATTCAAAGGAAAGCAAAATACAGTGAATGTTTGTAAAAAAAAAAAAAAAAAAAATGCAGACACTATTTTTGGAACAGCCGAATATTCCCTTTTCTTTAGTTTCTGTAAAGGAACGACACAAATTTGATACATTTTTCTTCATTTTGATTTGGAATAAAATGTGCAGAGTTCCTAATGCATTTGCATGTGTGGAAATAAAAACTAAGGATCTTGACCTTAGTCACCTTTTTAAACACACTGATTATTCTGAACACAACTGTACATTTACTTTGATATTAATGGAAGTCTTACCTGCTTCCTTATTTTTCATGGAAGTCTAAACAGTTTGTCCCTTTTTACCAAAATAAATTGTATTTTCCGCTTACAACATTAGGGGGAGCTGTGCCTCTATGTAGGTTTCCTACTTGTATGAAATACATTTGAGTTTGCAGCTCCAGTAAATGAATATCCCAAACAATCTGCACAATTACAGTGGTACAGTGTGGCCATGCATAACAATGGCCACACTGAACTTGATAATGGTGCCCATGACATACCTGGCTAGTCATTTACCATATGTGGATGGCAATGAGGTCAGATTTTTCTAGATTGATCACTTCCAAGTTAACAAACTTGAAAAGATGAAAAAATAATGAAAGGATGATAAAAGAAAATGCACAAAGTACATATTATAGACAGAGAGAGTCCCCAATTCAGCTTTCTGTAAGAACAGTGTGTTCCAAAAGCCTAGTGTTAAAGGGCATGTAAAGGCAAAAAAAATAAAATCCCATTTTTACTTCTCGTTTGGAGGGCAAGCCACTCGAATGGGCAACACCTCTCTGGGAGAGACAATCACCATTGACTTTTAATGTTAATGAATTTCTGCCGATGTTCAGAACCATCTTTGATGCCCCGGGTCGGGTCGCTACTGCTTCATCACGTCTGTTGCAAATCCGTCAGGGCAATCTCTGTGCCAGTGAGTATGCAATTAGCTTTAGAACCCTCATGGCTGAGACCTCCTGGAATGATGAAGCATACAAGGCAGTTTTTTTTATCAAGGTCTCTCGTCTCGCTTGAAAGATCACTTCGTTTCAAGGGATCTTCCAGACTCCTTAGATGATTTAATCGCTCTTGCTATCAAGGTGGACACCCGCCTCAGAGAACATAGGGCTGATAAAGAGCGAGGCAAGAAATCTCATCCAGTGCTGGCACCATGTTTTCAAAGCCCTGTTGTTCCTCCTTGCAGATGTCCAGCACCCCTTCGGAGGAGCCCATGCAACTTGGGAAGGCTCGACTCACTGAGCAAGAAAAACTCCGGAGGCGTCTATATGGCCTGTGTTTGTATTGTGGTGGACAATCCCATCTAGCCGTCTCCTGCTCTGTAAAGCTGAAAAATACTCCTGCTCCAAGTAAGGCTGGTGTTTCCTTGGTGGTGTTTCTCCTAAGTCCTCAGAAATTTCTCATCAATTTCATATCCCTTTGCAGATCCGGCTGTCCTCTAAGTCAATTCCTGTTTCGGCCTTCCTTGACTCCGGAGCTGCAGGGAATTTCATGGACAATATTGGCATTTCTCTGTTCCCAGTGTCTCCTCCAATACGGGTTTTCGCCATCGATGACAGACCTCTCTCCACTGACTATCTCCCTATCTACTGGAGAATTATCCATTCAGATTGGGACTTTGCATCTGGAAAGACTTTAATTTTTGATTATTCCTTGTCTCTCCACTCCTGTTGTGTTGGAGTTACCCTGGTTATGACTTCATAACCCCTCCATCAACTGGTCCTCGGGCCAAATCTCCCATTGGAGTCAGTACTGCCAAAGACATTGTCTGACTTCTCCTCTCCAGCGGGTTACAGTCTCCACCACGGATCTCGCGCCCTTGCCTCCTGTCTACAGGGACTACTCAGATGTTTTCTGCAAAAAGTCAGCAGAATTCCATTCCCCCGCATCGGCAGTATGACTGCCCTATAGACATCCTTCCCAGAACCATGCCACCTATGGCCGGACTTACCCATACGAGGCTTTATCCGTCCTTCCACTTCTCCTGCTGGGGCAGGTTTCTTCTTTGTGGAAAAAAAGGACGGCGGTCCTTTTATTGACTTTCTGGGCCTTAACAAAATCACAGTCAAGAACAGGTACCCTTTGTCCCTTATTTCGGAACACCTTGACCAGCTTAAAGGGGCCAAGATTTTCTCCAAGTTAGATCTCCGCGGGGCTTACAACCTCATCTGGATCCGAGAGGGTGATGAGTGGAAGACAGCTTTCAATACTCGGGACAGGCATTACGAGTACCTCGTAATGCCCTTCGGCCTCTGCAAAGCCCCCGCCGTCTTTCAGGAGTTTGTTTATGATGTCTTTCGGGACCTCCTAGGCAAAATTCCCTTTTTGCTAAATTTGAGAAGTGTGTCTTCGAAGTTCCTAAGATCATGCCAAAGTTTCAGCTATTCAGAAATGGCCGCTTCACCTGTGTACCAAGGCGATTCAACGATTTATTGGCTTTGCAAATTATCGCCAGTTCATTAAAGGCTTTACTCCCGCATTGCACCTATCCTCTCCCTCATCCGCAAGGGAGGGAAAACCAACTGTTGGTCTCCTGCGGCCTTGAAAGATGCCTTCATCTCCACCTCTGTCCTTCATCACCCTGAGCCACACCTACCCGTCTTCATTGAAGTTGATGTCTCTGATGTGGAGCAGGGGCTATCCTTTCCCAGAGACATTCTGCAGATGGTAAGCTCCATCCTTGTGCATACTTCTCCAAGAAGTTTTCCTCTGCTGAGCAGAATTACGACATTGGAAATCATGAACTCCTGGCCATTAAACTCGCCCTCGAGGAATGGCGCCACCTCTTGGAGGGTGCACCTCACCCGGTCACTGTTTACACTGACCATAAGAACTTAGAGTTCATTCAGTCCCTCAAAAGGCTAAATCCCCATCAGGCAAGATGGGCTCTCTTCTTCTCTCGTTTTAATTTTGTCCTGATGTATCGTCCTGGGACCAAGAACCGGAAGGCTGATGCCTTGTCTCGCAGTTTCTCCCCGGAGGATCGTCTTCCTGTAGAGCAAGATCCTATCATTTCTCCATCCAAGATCATCACTGCTGTGTTACCCCAATTTGCAGAGCAAATTTTGTCTTGCCAGTCTGCCGCTCCTCCTGATACCCCTATTGGGATGGCATTTGTACCCTCTGAGCTACAAACTATGCAGACTCATAGCTCCAAACAAGCTGGCCACCCTGGTCCAGAAAAGACTCTAAAGCTCCTTCGCCAACCATCCGCAAGGATGTCAAAGACTTTGTTTCAGCCTGTACTGTGTGTAGTCACTAAGTCACTCTCGACCCTGCGGGCTTCTACAACCACTACCAGTACTCTCTCGCCCATGGACTCCTTTGGGTATGGACTTCATTGTCAAGTTGCCACCCTCTAGTGGGAACACCGTTATCTGGTTAGTGATAGACCGATTCAGCAAGATGGCACATTTCATTCCTTTGAAGAAACTCCCCTCTGCTGTAGAACTTTCTCACCTCTTCATACAGTATATCTTTAGTCGGCACGGCTTCCCTGCGGAAATAGTCTCCAACAGGTTCCCTTTGAAAGTCTCTGGGAGTCTATCTCCAGTTCTCCTCTGCCTATCACCCTCAAACTAACGGGGCAGCAGAGCATGTGAACCAAGCTCTTGAACAGTTCCTTAGAAACCATGTTTCCCTCTGTCAGGACGACTGGTCTGATCTCCTCCCATGGGTGGAATTCGCTCACAATAATGCCAGCATCCTCTAGCCTTTCCTCAGGACTCCCTTCTCTCTGACGTTCCAGCTGATGATGATCACATGGTGCATATGTCCGCTATCTGGGCTGCAACCAAGTCCAATTTGGAAAAAAGCTCCTTGGTGCACAAGACCTTCGCTGACCGTAGAAGGAAGCCTTCCCCTCCGTATAAGGTTGGTGATAAAGTCTGGTTTTCCTCTAGGAATATCTGCTTGAAGATTCCATCTCCTAAGTTGGGCCCCAAGTTCTTGGTCCCTTCGCCATATCGGAGATCATTAATTCCGTGGTTGTCCATCTGAAACTACCTCCTGAGATGCGGATTCCCAACTTGTTTCATGTCTCCCTGGTGAAGCCTGTTGTATCCAACCACTTCTCCACTGACCAATCCCCTCCTTCTGCCATCTCTGTGGATGGCCAGCAAGAATATGAGGTTGAGAAGATCTTGGACTCTAGACTCTCCAGGGAATCTCTTCAATACCTCATCAAGTGGAAGGGCTTTGTCCCTGAAGAATGCTCTAGGGAAAAAGACTCTGGTGTACGTTTTTTGGGGATAAACTTAACTTTTTCTAGCTTTGCCCCCCTCAAAATGATGTAAATGTGTTTATTTAGCAGTACATGAAATGACTTTGGGGCTTCTATATGCCAGGTGCTTGGGTACACTATACATATTGGGCATCAAACTGCTCAGAGGACCTCAGGCTTTCATATTTGGGGGATTTAGCTTGATACCTAAAAGTATATGTGGAAATACGATGCTGCAGGGTGGAACTTTTGCGGTGATTTTTGGAAATGTCACCAAATTGCCAAATTAGGAAAGGTTTGCAGTGAACAGTGTAAAAATGGTGCAAAATTTGTGAAAAGTGCAAAAATGGTGCAAATCTAGTGAAGAGTGCAAAAATGGTTAAAAAATTGTGAAAATGCAAAAATAGTTCAAAAATAACAAATGCTAAAATTGTTCAAAAATAGCGAAAAGTACAAAACTAGTGAAGAGTGAAAAAATGAAAAAAAATTGCGAAAATGGTTCAAAAATAGTGAAAATGCACAAAAAGTGAAAAAATAGTGAAAAGTGCAAAAATGGTTAAAAAAAAAGTGCAAAAAGATGAAAATTGTGAAAAGTGCAGGAATGGTGCAAAATTTGTGAAAAGAGAAAAAATGGTGCAAAAGCAGTGAAGAGTGCAAAAATGGTGAATAAACAGTGAAAAGTGCAAAGGGTGAAAAAATAGTGAAATTGCAAAATTGGTGAAAAAATAGTGCAAAGTGCAAAAATGGTGCAAAAACGGTGAAAGGTGCAAAAACAGGAGTGCAAAAATAGTGAAAAGTTCAAAATCAGTGAAAAGTGCAAAGATGTTGCAAAAATGGTGAAAAGCAACCTTTTTGCACCATTTTTGCGCTCTCTTTGTTGTTTTTGCACCATTTTTGTTGCACTTTTCACCATTTTTGCACTTTTCACTCAATTTTTTCACTCTTCAAAATGTTTTCACCATTTTTGCACTTTTCACTGGTTTTTTGCAGACTTTTTGTACTTTTCCGCTATTTGTACACTTTTTTGCACTTTTCACTACTTTTGCTCCATTTTGCAATCTTCACAGTTTTCACTTTTTGCACCATTTTTGCACTCCACTGTTTTTGCACTTTTCAGTTTACCATTTTTGCACTCTTCACAATTTGTTCACCATTTTTGCACTCTTCACTGTTTTTTCCACTATTTTTGCACTGTTTGCACATCTCTTGCCATGAACCACCATTTTGTGATGGTCTGTGTGCTGCCTCAGAGTTGAAATATTTCTGGTCATGCGATCTCTAACTCTAACAGGAAGCCTGGAAGCAAAAGACACAACTCTGTCTGTTAATTGGCTCATGTGACCTAACTTTATAGTTTGTTTGGTATGTTTGTGTGCACAGTTGAATCCTAGGATCCCAGGAGGCTGGCCCTATTTTTTTTTTATAAAATGGCAATTTTCTATTTAGGATTACCCAATGGCACATGCTACTGAAAAAGTTTATTATTATGAATATGGTTTATTTACATATGAGTTTTTTTATGCAATATCTTTTTATGTTGGCCTACATTGGGCGGGGGGTATAGTTTTCCTTGAAATCCATATGCCTCCTCTTCCCCTGTGGATAACACAGCACCCCTAGCGCATGATTAAAAACCTTAGGGGACAAATACCAAGCTTTTGTTTCACAGGCAGAGCAGGGCACACATGCAGAGCATGTTACACAAAGGCAGAGCAGAGCACACACAGGCAGGGAGCATAGGGAAGGCAGAACACGCACACAACTTGTCACAAAAGGGTTAGAATGGCTATTAAAGGTAACCATCCTCACCTGTGATCTGTTTACTTGTAATTAGTGGGTGTGTATAAAAGGTCAATGACTTTCTGGACTCCTGACAGACCCTTGCATCTTTCATCCAGTGCTGCAATTATGTTTTTTGGATTCTAAGTCATGGGGAAAGCAAAAGAATTGTCAAAGGACCTGTGTAAAAAGACAGTTTAACTCTATAGCACAGCAAAGCGATAGAAGGAAATATCAAAGGAACTGAGAATGCCAATCAGCAGTCTTCCATCTCTAATAAAGAAGTGGAAAATGAGGGGTTCTGTTGAAACCAAAGCACGGTCAGACACACTAAAATTTCAGCCACAACTGCCAGAAGAATTGTTGGGGATGCAAGGAAAAACCCACAAATGACTTCAGGTGAAATACAAAAAATACTGGAGAAGAATTTATGGAAATAAGGGAATACTGGGACAAAAGTGATGAATCAGGCTTATAAATATTTATACAAAGACATTTTCAAAGAAATATGGCACTCTATTATGGTAAATGGCATGTTACGGAAAATTTTAAACTACTGAAATACATTGCATATAATACCACCTACAAATACAAATTTGTTGCCAACACAAGGTTTTCAACCTGTAGTCTTGTAGAGAGCAATGAATGACATTTGGCATGTTTGGCAACTTTCTGAGTAAAAACTAAACTGATTTTATTCTGAGGAGTTGGCCTAGGGATCTAGTAACCAGAATGAAAGTCCACATACTGCTTATGCACCTTTTCACCATTCAATGTTTCTACATCACCCCCACTGAATAAGCTCATGTCAAAATGGAGGCATATTTTCCTTTGACATGCTAAAAATATTATGTTTTGAAATGCAAACTATCTCTAAAATGAAAATGTAATACTGGCTTCAGCATTCTGAAATAAGAAACTCTCTAAAAACAATTAAACATTCTGTACCATTTCTGAAATCATCAAGTTTATCTTCACTATCTCTCTCAGCATCGGTTTCTCTTAATTCTCTCTCTTTATTCAAGAGTTGGGTGTCCCATGAATGATCCAATAGGTCTTATAGGGGGGCTCCTTTTGCCTAGAAGATGTATTAGAGCTCACTATTAAAATCACCAGACATAATGTCTCTCTACATACAGAATTTGTGCAAAACGCATTTATTTTGTTAGCTTGGTTTGTACGGGTATCAAGTTATCTGAGCTCTAATATATCTGCTAGGAAAGGAAGTCCCCCTCATGAGAGATATTGGATCCAACTATCAATGACCAACACCCAACTGCTGCATAAAGACATTATATTAGGTTAGTCCTTAAACTATGCAAGCGTGTGTCCCTTTAGTGCTTGTCTAAGAATATGTGCTCTGGGGCAAGCTGATTTTCATTTATTATTCTAAATGGATACCTGATTTTGGTTAAAGGGGTTGTTCACCTTTGAGTTAACTTTTAGTATAATGTAGAGAGTGATATTCTGAGACAATTTGCAATTGGTTTTCATTTTTTATTGTTTGTGGTTTTAGTTATTTAGCTTTTTATTCAGCAGCTCTCTAGTTGGCAGTGTCAGCAATTTGGTTTCTAGGGTACAAATTACCCTAGCAACCCTGCATTGATTTGAATAAGAGACTGGAATATGAATAGGAGATGGACTGAATAGAATAAGTAATAAAAAGTTGCAATAAAACATTTGCCCCTAAATGTAATATAAGGCACTAAGTTTGCCCGGGGGCAGTAACACATGGCAACCAATAAGATGCTTGCATTTAAACAGGTGACTAGTGAATGTTACCTGCTGATTGGTTGCTATAGGTTACTGCCCTTGGGCAAACTTAGTGCCTTTTATTACATAACCCCATTGTAGCCTTACAGAGCGTTTGTTTTTAGATGGTGTCAGTGACCCCCATTTGAAAGCTACAAAGAAACAGAAGAAAATTGCAAATCATTTAAAAACAATGAAAAATAAATAATGAAGACCAATTGAAAAGTTTCTTATAATTGGTCCTTCTACAATATACTAAAAGTTAACTTGAAGGTGAACCACCCCTTTAATGATCCTAACAAGAAAAAGTGGTTTGTATGCTTTTTTTTTTTGTAGCTAATGTTCAAATTAGCTGGAGTCAGCTGTAGCGGTACAGAAATTTGTCACGGATGGATGGGGGGGAGGGGGGGCGGCTGCACAGCACGCACCATGGCCCGCCCCCACCTAGTTCCGTTACTGCGTTAGCGACTGGGCACAAAGCTACTTACTTTGAAGATAGTAGTACGGTACTCAATTGCCCATGCAGCACTGGGCTGGTGCACTTGCTCTATAGTAGTCAATCAAGTATTTAGACAAGTTATGTTGCAGGTAACAACTTGACATGACAATTCCAACACAAGACAATTCAGATCATTCGATTCTGATAGATCTTTTGGACCAATAGTGGTCAGATAGTTTGTCTAGAATTCTATTTTCCAAATACACTACTATAATAATATAAATAATAATAATAGTAGCTATAAATGTGGCATAGCCTGCACAAGAAAAACACAACCTTTTTTGTCATGTTGTTCGGCTCCAAGGAAATACTTCCAGGAAGAAAAGGTTGTTACTGTATGAAAGTGTTAATTGGTATGTTTCTTATAATGTATTGGCGACTGGGACAGTACAAAAATGATTTCCTCTGCTATCTAAAGGGGAGTGCCTGATATCCCAGTTGATTTTGGTAGGTCTTATGTTTGACCAATGTCTTTACTTGTTTTAGTCTTGTTGTTCAGCCTCATAAAAGCTCCCTTGACTTTCATTGGCACAGCTTCATGTTGAACAATGTCAACCAGGGAATCCAAATGGTAGCCACGAGCCTAGATACGGTATCTTATTCCTACATTAATGAAGCCATGCAAGAAACCTGAGTAACCACAACCACTTATGAAGCCCAAGCCATCCCAAACATTATGGCGCCCTGAAATAAGAGGCCTATGTATAAAAAGTGTTGTAATGTCTACATGGTGAAATGGAAATGTATGCAAATAACTTTAAAATAGTCTGGAGTGTGCACTTTAATCATGTCAGAGAAGCAGAGGAGTAAATCAAAATAAAAGTGTCTTTGTCCCAAATATTATGGAGGTCTTTGTATACGACATACACACAGCATATATAGTATGTTAGTATGTTTGTGGTAGAGAGGGGATTTGGAGTTCAGATCTTACTACATGTCAATTTAGACAGCCAACCTGATGTGTTTTTAAGATCTCACTTCAAGCAAGCCCTGGCAGAGCCGCATGGTGGAGCTCAATGAACTAAAGACGTGTTGTTCTCCTTCTATATTGAAACATATTCAGTATATTGTCTTACCTAGAAATATCCATGTATGACAGATAACCAGGATTGGGATACACATCCAGATGTACGATCCTGGTCTAACTAGGCCTTTTATTGTGTGGAACTGTAAAGAATGCAGACACAACTATTTTTTGGAACAACCAAATATCCCCTTTCAATCTGTTTCTGTAAAGGAAGAACACATTTGATTTTCCTTCATATTTTGATTTGGAATAGAATGTGCATTTGTGTGTTATATAAGGACACAGTTTTATTTAAACACACTACTGTTATTCTAAACACAACTGTAACTGGTTGTTACTTTAAGGGTCAGTCTACATGAACACTGTTGCAAACGCCAGTCTCCTCCAGCAAGACAGGTCTGCTAATCCATTGGCTTGTGGGCAGAGAAATGAGTGTACTTATAAATGTAATACTTGTGCTTATACTTCGGGGGACATTTACTAAAAAAAAAAAAAAAATTGCTGCAATATTTGGGTACTTTGGCTATTGAATAGGCCAAAATTAAATTCTAATTTGAAAATTCGACCATTCCAAAATCAAAGTATTGTTTCTACAACATTCAAATTCAACCCTTCGTGACCTTAAACGAATTGCTGTTTTAGCCTATGGGGGACCTCCTGTTACCTTTAAGAAGTGTTTTTGAAAATAATTCTTTGGTGAAAATCGTTCGTATCGAACGATTCGACCAATTTTTATTCAATCAAAAATGGACCTATTTGATTGAAAACGGTCTGTTTTTGATCGAAAGACTAAAAAAAAAAAAGTTTTTTCACTTTGAAATTAGACCCTTAGTAAATGTGTCCCATACAGTGGCAAATATGGATTTGCCGTTTGCATTTAATTTTGAGCATATTCTGTCACAAATAAGATAGGTTTAACCTTTCTGTACCATTTTCTACCCACT
>CM044442.1:74317801-74353426 GCA_024363595.1 Xenopus borealis | reverse complement strand
TTTAAGGTATGAAGATTCAAATTACATAAAGATCTCTTATCCAGAAAACCCCAGGTCCCAAAAATTCTGGATAACAGGTCCCATAACTGTAATACAAATCTAGGATTTGTTAGCTTTAAATGGAATTGCTTGGATTTCTTTCATTTTCAAGAAATGTGAGTCCATCTATTTTCAAAACTGGTCTTTTCCTGGTTAGTTCCTCAGCATAATGGTTAACCATGCACAATGTCTCTCAGGTGAACTACACTTCTATAGCCAACCTCTTTCTTTCTCGTCTTCACTTTCAAAGCTTTCTTTCCTGTCATGGTGGGGGCTAGAAGGGGAACTGTAACTCTCCGAAGAGGTTTCTCCAGATGTGTCATGACCAGACCCAACCTCCAGTGTTGGCTCTAGAAATAAGAAAGACAAAGAAATGTTCTTTCAACCATTTCTAGCCAAACGTTTCTGCCACATTGTGTAACCCAATTTTTGTGATCATCATCAAATAATTGAAACCATTGTGGATAAAGAGGCAACATTAAAGAGAGAAGCTTTCTGTTGCACAAACATAGGGGTGTATTTATTAATATTGGGGACAAATGCCACAGGCAATGTTGCACATACCAACCAATCGGATCTTTGCTTTTGTTTTCTTAATTATAGATGCAACCACTAATTGGTTGCCATGGGCAGCATCTCCAATGTTAATAAATATGCCCCATGGCTTTAAACAATTTGTGACCACTTTAAGAACACAATGGAGCACCAGAGTTTCATACCGTGCAAGTCTCAGTTCTGCAGGACTTCTGTGTAGCCAGACAACAGTTTATTTCCTCAATAAACAGAAGAAGTACATGAACAGTATACAGTTAGGTCCATAACTTTTTTTGAATTTTGGTTGTGTACATTACAACAATGAAGTTTAAATGAAACAACTCAGATGCAGTTGAACTGCAGACTTTCAGCTTTAAGTCAGTGATTTGAACAAAGACTGCATAAAATGTGAGAAGCTAAAGCCTTTTTTATTACTTCATTTCAGGGGATCAAAAGTAATTAGACAATTGACTCAAAGGCTATTTGATGGGCAGGTGTGGGCAATTCCTTTGGTAAGTCATTATCAATAAAGCAGATAAAAGTCCTGGAGTTGAAGGGGGGGGGGTGCTTGCATGTGGAAGATTTTGACACGTGCGGTTAAAGGAGCTCTCCATGCAGGTGAAACAAGCCATCCTTAAAGGAAAAGTAAATGTTTTTCTTTTTCTTTCTGTAAATTTGCTCTAAACAGCCCCCCAGATTAATGTACCTTAGTCCCTGCTGCAAGTCTGCTCTGGTTTCTGTGTTATCAGCAGCTTGTTTCCCTTCTTCCTGGTGCAGAGTGAAGCCCAGCCCCTTAGTTTACTGAGCAGTCCATTTGCTGCTGTTCCACAATAGAGAGGAAGAGGGAGCCAGTGTGTGCATTAGTAAGCTAGTTTCCCCAAGCAAAAGGTGCTACACACACTGGTCTCTGCTATGTCATAGTATGCAAATGATCTCCAGGACTAGTCCAAGAGATAAGGTCAGCTCAGTAAGCTATGGGGCGGGGCTTCACTCTGCACCAGGAAGAAGGGGAAACAAGCTGCTGATAACACAGAAACCAGAGCAGACTTGCAGCAGGGACTAAGGTACATTAATCTGGGGGGCTGTTTAGAGCAAATTTACAGATAGAAAAAAAAAAGGTTTACTTGTTCTTTAAGCTGAAAAAAACCCATCCAAGAAATTGCTACAATATTAGGAGTGGCAAAATCTACAGTTTGGTACATCCTGAGAAGGAAAGAAAGCACTGGTGAACTCAGCAACACAACAAGAGCTGGACATTCATGGAAGACAACAGTGGTGGATGATCACAGAAACATTTCCATGGTGAAGAGAAACCCATTCACAACAGCCAAACAAGTGAACAATACTCTCCAGGAGGTAGGCATATTGATATCCAAATAAGCATCACGAATAAAAATGCAAGATTGGACTTTTGCTATAAAAAAAAAAAATCTAAAAAAAGCCAGCAAATTCTTTGGACAGATGAAACCAAGATCAAACTCTTCCAGAATGATGGAAAGAAAAAAAGTATGGAGAAGGCATGGAGAAGCTCATGATCCAAAGCATACTACATCATGTGTAAAACATTTTGGGAGGCAGTGTGATGGCTTGGGCATGCATGGCTGCCAGTGGCGCTGGGACATGATGTGACACAGAACAGAAGCAGCCGAAAGAATTCTGAGGTGTTTAGAGACATACTGTCTGCTTAAATCCAGCTACATGCAGTCAATGGATTGGGAGGCATTTCATAATGCAGATGGAAAATGACCCAAAACATACAGTCAAAGCAACCCAGGTGTTTATTAAAGCAAAGAAGTGGAATATTCTTGAATGCCAAATCAGTCACCTGATCTCAACCCAATTGAGCATGCATTTCACTTGAAAGACTAAACTTCGGACAGAAAGGCCCACAAACAAACCACAACTGAAAGCCGCTGAAGTAAAGGCCTGTCAGAGTATTAACACGGAGGAAACCCAGAATCTGGTGATGTTCAAGACTTCAGGCTATGATTGCCAGCAAAGGGGTTTCAATCAAGTATTATAAATAAACATTTTATTTTCAGTTTTCTAATTTGTCCAATTACTTTTGAGTCCCTGAAATGAAGTGATTGTGTTTAAAAAAGGCTTTAGTTCCTCACATTTTTATGCAATCGTTTTGTTCAATCCACTGGAATAAAGCTAAAAGTCTGCAGTTCAACTGTATCTGAGCTCTTTCATTTAAAATTAATTGTGGTAATGTACAGAACCAAAATTTTAAAAAGGCATCTGACCAAATATTTATCAACCCAACTGTATGTTCACAGTTTGATATCAAACGGCTGCTCCCCAGTTCGCTAAAGTAGATGCAAATCAATTTACCAAGATGCCATTCACAAAATGTGTCAATTGTTTTAGAGCAGAGTTAAATGTCACATAAGGGGCTAATAGTAAACTCACACTATTAGCTGAAACTTGGTAGAAACTCACAAATTCCAATTTCAAACCACCAACTCGAAAGTGGACCCTGGACACAGTTCAAACTAAACTATTTGCCACCTAAAAGGGCAGACGTTAGTTCACCCATTTAAAGATGTTTTTAGCCTTCCTTGAGTTTTTTTCAGAGGAATATTTGTGTTTACTAGAGGCAATTAGTATTGTCTATGTCAGGGTATATCTATAGTGATAAATCAAATCAATATTCAGAGTTCTGAGCTAAGAAAGCCAGTCTGATGATTAGCAAAACGTCTTCAAGGAGAAAACATGTAGATATCCCATGGCCTGGATGAATCAGAACCTTCACAGACATCTATGGCAGGGTATCTTCTTTGGTATTTTGTAGCCACAACATGTAACTGCTACTAGTAGTTCCACATGTTTTCACCATAATTGGTTAAAAGTTTATTAGCACAGTTTGATAGGTATGGATATGCTTTTTGAGTTTCATAATAACAATTAGACATAACCCAGCACTTGATGACTAGGCTAGCATACCTGTAGATGCAAAATTAGGGTAACATCAAGTTGCCTCAACAGAAGTTCATTTAACAGAAACTGAATTGAAGGGTAGAAAAAGAAGAAATGACCTATATAATTGCACCCTCCCATCTGCATTAGGTACAGCTCAATAGTGATGTATATGTAACACTAAAACATAACTTTTAATAATAAACGTTAAAATGAGTCCAGTGATTAGTTTGAGGCAGGCACGATTGAAACTACCTTCTCCCGGGAACTCCGAAACTGGGAGGGTACCCACGGGAGGTGCTCAAATTTGTCAGTGCCTGAGGCACGGGGCCATGCTCAGTTAGGCAGTTAGTTACGGTGCCTGAGGCACAAGTTAGACAGAACAGTTGCAGGCTTCTTACTTCTTCTTAGGTACGCTTGCTCAGATAGACAGTACAGTGCCTGAGGCACAAGTCAAATAGAGCATCACCAAGCGGGCCATACCTATTGGTGCCCGAGGCACGAAGCAACATCGAGCCAGATAGACCTTACTGTGCCTGAGGCACGAGTCAGACTTGAACGGACCAAATTAACTCCTGCGGGTTACGCAGCAAGTGGGGTGGTGTTATACTCCCACTGTAATAGTAGATACTGTTACAATAGAACCTTGGACCTGTTACAATTTTCCCAGGCCGATTATTTTCATAGTACGGTGCCCTGCTGGACCCATATTTTTAATCAAGCATATAACACTGGACTCATTTTAACGTTAATTATTAAAAGTTATGTTTTAGTGTTACATTTACATCACTATTGAGCTGTACCTAATGCAGATGGGAGGGTGCAAGTATATAGGTCATTTATTCTTTTTCTACCCTTCAATTATGATAATGTCTATGACTTAATAGACTGACCTTGCACACCATCTTGATAGGCCTTTTCATTAACGGAAGGTGCTCCCCCCCCCTCTTTATCTCTCTTTAACAGAAACTGCTTGACATGTGCATTGAAGGAATTTTTCAGTATAAATATAAACACTGGGTAAATAGGCTGAGCAGAATAAAAAATGTTTTCAATAGTTAATTAGACAAAAATGTAATCTATAAAGGCTGGGTTGACTGGATGTGTATAATAATAGCCACAACACTGCTTCCCATTTTGAAGCTCTCTTGGTTTCCACTGATTGGTTACTAGGCGGTAACTAATCAGTGACTTGGGTGGGCACATGGGCTATAACTGTTGCTTTTGAATCTGAGCTGAATGCGGAGGATCAATTGCAAACTCACTGAACAGTTATGTCCCAAGTCTCTCACAACTGGAGAACTAAAAACCAGGAATTTGAATTCTGTTCTGTTATATTAGACATCCTGTCACTCCAGTCTTTATAATTTACATTTTTGGCTAACTATATTAGAGACATTTTTTTTCTGCACAGCCTAACTATTTACCAAGTTTTTATTTTTACACTGAACAGTTCCTTTAAAGTATCAGTTGATAACAGTTAAACACATCCGTTAATAGTGCTGCTCCAGTAGACTTCTGCACTGAAATCCATTTCTCAAAAGAGCAAACAGATTTTTTTTTTATATTCAGTTTTGAAATCGGACACGGGGCTAGACATTTGGTAAATTTCCCAGCTGCCCCTGGTCATGTGACTTGTGCCAGTACTTTAGGAGGGGACTGCTTTCTGGCAGGCTATTATTTTTCCTTCTCAATGTAACTGAATGGAATGCAGTGGGACATGGATTTTTACTATTGGGTGCTGTTGTTAGATCTAATAGGCAGCGGTTATCTTGTGTTAGGGAGGTTATCTGGTTACCTTCCGATTATTCTATAGTTAGGCTGTTGTGGGGGTGGGGAGGTAGGGGGTGATTTCACTCCAACTTGCGGTAAAGAGCGATTGAAGTGTATCAGAGAGCAAGTCACATGACTTTGGGCAGCTGGGAAATTAAAGGGATTCTGTAAAGGGAAAAAATGCACCAGTTAATAGTGCTGCTCCAGCAGAATTCTGCATTGAAATCCATTTCTCAAAAGAGCAAACAGATTTTTATATATTTCATTTTGAAATCTGAGGCTAGACATATTGCCAATTTCCCAGCTGCCCCAAGTCATGAGACTTGAGCTCTGATAAACTTCAATCACCCTTTACTGCTGTACTGCAAGTGATATAACCCCTCCCTTCCACTGCCCCCCCCCCAGCAGCCTAACAACAGAAAAATGGCAAGGTAACCAGATAACAGCTCCCTAACACAAGAGAACAGCTGCCTGATAGATCTAAGAACAGCACTCAGTAACTCAGTAGCAAAAACCCATGTCCCACTGCATTCCATTCAGTTACACGGAGAAGGAAAGCAGTTCCCACCTAAAGTGCTGGCACAAGTCACATGACCAGGGGCAGCTGAGAAATTGTATCCCTTTAATAACATGTCAAGCCTCATGTCAGATTTCAAAATGAAATATAAAAAATCTGTTTCCTTTTAAGACACGGTCTTATGGAAATTATTTCCACATGGTCGGGGACAGATGCTGAAAAGTTACCAGCTTTGGCAGAGATAACTAAGTTCCAATTATTGAACAGCTGATAACATCTGTGTACGATCCAGGAAAATCCTGAAATGTGGCCTTTATGCAGCTACCACGGTATACTCAGTATACACTAAAACTTCAACATTTGACATTTCTTATAGAATGATTCCACAGTTCAATAAGGGCTTAGTATACATATCTGTGTAATGCTCTCAGTCATATATTCATTAGATTTAGTGGAAATACCACTCCTATTAAATTATATAAGACAAAAGAATAGCGGCGAGCAACATGCAATTAGGAGATTATTTACTAAAACTCAAAATGTTCTCATTTTATTAAAAAAAGAGGGCGCGTGTCCACATGGAGCGGCTCGATTTTTAAAATCGTGCCGCTCCGTGTGGACAAGCACCGGCGCTTTTAAGCCTCGCCGGTGCCTAGCTATTCGGGGAGATTCGGGGGCGATCCGTCGCAGCGAAAAGTCCCCAGGCGACGGATCGCCCCCGAATCTCCCCATCTGGACTAAGCCTTAGACCAGGTGTTCCCAAACTTTTTAAACAAGGGGCTAGTGCATGGTCCCTCAGACTGTTGGGGGGCCAGACTACAGTTTGAAAAAAAAAAAAAAAAAAAAAAAAGAATGAATTTCCATGCAAACTGCACATATCTTTTTTGAAGTGCAAAAGAAATTTTAAATTTTTTTTTTCAGCGCTCAGCATGTCCCCCCAAGTGCCCCCTGAGAGAGGTGATTTGGTTGACGTTTCCCCTGTAACCTTAGCTAAGACAATGAAATGTGAGGAGGGTATGTGCAACAGGAGTACCTGGACCTTCATGAGTGGCCTACTTCTACTAAGCTGCTTCTTCACATC
Source organism: Xenopus borealis (assembly GCA_024363595.1). Taxonomy (NCBI): domain Eukaryota; kingdom Metazoa; phylum Chordata; class Amphibia; order Anura; family Pipidae; genus Xenopus; species Xenopus borealis. Next base: position 74,346,560 of record CM044442.1, on the reverse strand, counting down.
ACTGTGTCCACCCGGTTGACACGAAGGACACGGATTGGTAAATAAAGGGGTGGGGGCCGGGTAAATAAACTTGGAGGGCCATATCTGGCCCAAAGGCAATAGTTAGAGGACTCCTGCCTTAGTCTCTTATTTATTTCACCATAACCCTTTTTTATAGTAGTTTTTTAGGATTTTATAAGCAAATTATTTTAATTCTGCCCCTTGTACAGAGAGGTAAATCTGCGCCTGTGATAAAATTGGTCAGTGTGTGTAAATGTGAACGGAACTTAGCAGGAATGCATATGAATTGTGTACATGCTCTAAAGGCACCGATGAACATTTTGGCAAAACACAAAGAATAAAAAACAATATTTACAAATTGCCCAAATATTTAGGCAAGTGCTTAACCATAATGGGAAAAGAGCAAATTACCTGCAGTACCAATGCAAGAGTTAAGTGGAAAAGTGAGCTATTAAACAGGTGAAACAAAAAATCTGAAAAGGTAAAGGTCACTGATCATCTGAACTGAAATAACACTTACCTTTGCCTACAGTAGTCCTAAGATTCTGCACAATTTTCACTCCATTAATTCTGCTGATTGATTGCCCATCTATTTTCTCTGTATTAAATCTGTTGAAAAATCACGTGTTAAACTGCTGAGAATTGAGGAAGAGTGCCAAGAAAGCAATGCTTCTTTTCCAGGAGTTAGTGGAAACTTTTCGCTGCGGTTAGTTCGTACTACACGGCGAGATTAGCAAGACAGTAGAGTAATGTTTTCATCTTTCAACAATGGACCAATATTGAATATTTAAGAGGAATACCTTTGAGATGGGGTTTTCTCCCGATTTGTCATCCGTATGTTCCAACTATCAACCGTATGCTAAAAAGAAAGCAGAATTTATTTATAATATCAAAATTTGTAGTTTGCTGAATTTGATGGTCTATTGAAAGATTAAAATGAACTATGCAACTATGTAATCATGAAAAGTATCAAAAAACAGGCATATAAACACCATATGAAATTTACACACACACGTACATGGTACTTCAGGTTGAAAGGAAACCAAGATAACCTGCCTCTGATTCACTGGAAAGCAGAGGGACTTCAAGTACCAGAACCACTTCACATGGGGAAAGGGGGGAGGGGGTTTGTTGAATGACTATTTGTGTCAGTTCAGAGTGTTTACTTACATTTTTATTTTTATAAAAGCCCAAGCGAATGAGCTTATGAATGAAGTAGGGTTGGACATATTTTTTGCCTGATTAATCACACAAATATCTATGATTTTTGTTATTTCTTGATCAAAAGAGAGCAAATATGGAAAATGAAGCTGCTCCAAGACAAGGCAGATAATTAGACCATTACACAGATAATCAGATGTTAATTTTGTTGGGGACTTATCTATACACTTGTAAACTAATTATGTACATTGAGGAGTTTTAAGAAATAAAAAAAATGCTTTTTTTGTGATTAGAATAAGCAAAGTGTAAGTATGTTATTCTAGGAAGCAATGGGTAACTGGGTAAGAGAAATTCTTACGCTATCCCAGTTTCTGTGTTTAAAGGACATGTAAACCTTGCAAATAAAATTTAATTGGTGAACAGCCTCTTTGAAACCTTTAAATATCTGCCACTTCAGTTGTTAAAAGGTTACTAGTTAGGAAGCATCCAATTTATCCCTTAGGTCTCCTCCTCCTCTAACCCACTCGGTCTCCAACCATAGGAATTTCCTATGACTACTGTGCATTCTCAGTTCTTCTCAGCTACAATTACTAAACATGCCATCCAGTCTAGCAGCCAATGAAAATATGGCATTTTTTGTTTCACATAGAAACACTGCTATAGCAGCATGCTTCCATTTTTTCTTATAAACTCATCTCCTGAGCTCAGCTCAATCAAAAAAAGCACAATTTTTTATCAGTAAGCAAGTTCTGCCCATGAAAGCCTGAATTCTTGATTACATGAACTTTAGAGCACACGTGTTGTTTTCATATGTAAATGCCACTGATGATGTGTCAGAGGAAAATGGCCACCAGATGAAAACTGCTATATATGAAATATAAATGATGGGGTTCAGGTCAGAGCGCTGTGCCTGATTTATATACATGGTAGGAAAATTTAGTGTATACATGTCCTTTAAGTATAAAGATCTTCATAATAGCATCATTTGCAGTAAAGAGATTTCTATTATACATGTTGAAAATAGACTTTTTTTTCTTTTTAACTAAACTTGATCTTCATCTCTGCTTTGCATAATACTAGGTAAGCAATTACATTCCAGCATGCTAGGCAGCAAATTGCGAAAGCATGCAACAAACCAATGCTAAAAAGTGAAATTTTGACAGAACATATATAATCAGTCCATAGCAAAATATAGAACATCAACAAGTTAGGCCCTACTTACAACATGTTCCGGGTTTCTGCAGTGTTCTGAATGTGACAATTTGGAGCAGGCTGTATTCTTCCAATCTGTTTCACCATTCTGCTCACAAGGACGAATGTGAAGGCCATCCGTTGGGGAACTGTTAATTGTACCAGTGCTTCTGAAACAAGAAGAGACATGTTAAATTTTGTGTGTGTATACCAGATACAGTAGCAATAGACGCTAGGTTTTCCAGACAGAGGATGCATGTCATATGGATACCATTCAAGTAATCATACACATGACCACCATACATTGCTACATTTATGAGGGACAACAGTCCATATAATGGGGCCACAACTGCAGGAAAGGGAACTGTAGCTCTTAACATCCCATCTAGATATGCACCTGCTAATATGGTGAACTGGCAGATTAGATTCTGAAATAGGACATATCATTTGAAATATGAAGGATGGTCTGCTGAAAAGTAACTCACCATTATTATTCAAATAAATTTAAGAGTCAAAGGATGAGACAATAAAGGAACAATATATTGTTTAGACCTCAACAAGCTCTAAAATGCAATTTCACAGCAACATAAACAATACAAATAACCTGAAAAATTACTTAATTGCATTCATGGGTTTCTTAAAGTGGACCTGTCACCCCAAAAAAATATTCAAAATCCTATTTTATCACATTAGTCAAGCAAAATGAACATTAATTACACTATATAAATTATTTTAATCTTGTTTTCTTCAGTCTGGGAATTCATAATTCTAGCAAGCAGGCAGGAGGCATTTTGTGGACACTGTTATTAAGGCAAGCCTTGTATCATCTCAGAAACTTGTTTGTGCACCAGAATGGGGGACCCAATGTCTATCCCCATGTCCTGGCTACACAATTAAATGGTTAAGAGATCTGGGGGAATGTGTGGGGAGCAGTGGCATCTAGGAAGTGCTAAATGGAAAGTGAAAGTAATTATCTGCCCCACCTCTATGCCTAAGGCATAGAGGAGTGGCAGACAATATTAGATGGACAGCTGAGATTTTTAAATGAGCTTAAAACAGCTATGAATGCTTCAATAAAAATGTGAAATTGGATTTCATGTTTAATTTGAAAAGGACTTTTATTCTACAGATTTTTGTGTCTGGGTGACAGGTCCACTTTAAAGTACATTTAAAGTACAAAGTACTCAGGCTTGAGTGATGTATGCAAGGGTGATGTTAAAGAGGCAATATCTGCATCGAGTCTTACAGCACCCCATCAACAGGAAACATCTTCTGCTTGGCTTTATGAAAGCAAAAATCCAAGACTGCTTCAAGTCTAGTAAACTATAGCAACTGATAAACCATGGATTGGTTTATGGATTGGCAGTTTACAATCAATAATTGCTTTGTTTTGTTTTTTATTTTTATAAAAAAAAAGAAAACAGAACTCTCTCACTTACTTTACAACTGGACATTTTCCAGAAGGTTTCTTGTAGATTGTCAGGGGCTGCTGAATTTCTACATGTAGAAAATAAATATGTTAAATACATACTTTGGAACTGGCCACACACCACTTACATGCATATGATGAAATGTTAACTTAGAATTGTAAGTAACAAGCAACAATCAACAGGTTGCAGTATGCTTCAAATACAAGCTCACAGCATAGTTCACTAAAACACATCCCACACTTGTACTCATTCCCCCTGTGCTATTAATTGGAGCCACTACACAATCTCACTAAGTGGTATCATATGTACTTGAGCAGCAAAGAATCAAAAGCTGTGAAGTTCAAAAGCTGCAATCTCTTTGTCTGAGCCTTGACAGATTGTGTGTTCTAGGAGATCTGCAAACTTCCTATTCCCTTTTCAATCTCACAAAATTATAATTTTACAGCAAAATGTAATTCCTTGCAATCATAATAAATTTCTGTAAAGGTTAAAACAGAAAAAAAGAACCCTAAGACTAATGGCAGACAAGGTAGTAGAGGTTGCCACTGCAGCTTTCCACCTGAAAGACCCTCATCCAAATCAGGTGCTGAAAACTATCAAAAAGAGTGATGACCAGCTCAACAGGAGGTATTACAGGGAGCTCCGGGTGTCTCTACCCCAGTGTAAATACTATTGCATAGAAACCTCATCATCTGACTAACAGATATGACTGTCAAAAAAATAGCAAGGGTTTTTTTTTTTACATTCTCACCTTCCTCCTGGCTGGAAGCCTCAGAACTGTCTTCCTTGAAAAGCTCTGGTGTTTTGCAGGCTTTCTGGGCAGCCTGTATATTACCTGCAGACACAACAGCAGCTTGTTTATTACAAATGGTAGTGACTATAAATGCTATATAAATTAAAAGTGACTGAACACTAAGCAACTAATTAATGCCTGTGTTCCTGGCTTCTGCATAAATGTAGTTCTGTGGTCTGATAAAATGCTTGAAATTGCTTTTTGATTTCAATGGCAATCACCAGGATATACTAGCAGGCCAGACCCTGGCCTATACATGTATATGCAAATCAGTGGGGAGAGATACCAAACATTTTGTTGCCCACAAGCCCTGTGGATATTTTGTGTTTCAGCTGCCCAAACCTCCAGACTCAAAGGGAAGCTATACCCTCCAAACAATGTAGGTCTCTATAAAAAAGATATTGCAAAAAACAGCAAGTACAAGTCAGTGCAACTTTTGGATATATATTAACATAAATAAAACTTGAAAATACCTCAAGATTTAAGCTGGCCATACAGTAGAGGATTCCCTTATTTGTTGAGGCTGAAAATTGATTGGCTCATTACTAGATTTGGCAACCAACCCCCTAGCCAACAAGATCACAACAGAGGTCCATGGACATTTTTAAACTTGCCTGACAGGCGTCTGGACAATTTTCAACCAGATATCTAGCAGACAAATATTGGCAAATAATATCATGAGTTTGTGCCAGCATGGTTTTATGTGCAATAGGCTTGCCAGTCTAATCTAAATGTGCTTTATAAGGAGGTGAGCATGAACCTTGACTCTGGGATACAGTGCCAAACGGAAAGTTACTGGTTAAATTAAGGAATATTGGCCTGGAACATAGTATGTGTACCCGGATAGAGAACTGCCTGAAGGATGGATTACAAAGAGTGGTGGTAAATGGAACATTTTTTAATGGGACCAGTGTTGTTAGTGGGGTACTGCAGGGCTCTGTACTTTGTCCTTTGCTTATCAACTTGTTTATTAATGACCTGGATGTGGGCATTGAAAATATGGTTTATATTTTTGCTGATGACACTAAATTGTGCAGAACTATAGGTTCCATGCAGGACGCTGCCACTTTGCAGAGTGATTTTGACTAAATTGGAATACTGGGCAGCAAACTGGAAAATTAAATTAAATGTTGATTAATGCAAGGTTATGCAATTTTGCAGAAATAATATAAATGCAAGTTATACTCTAAATGGCATTGTGTTGGGAGTTTCCTTAACGGAGAAGATCTTGGGGCTTTTGTAGTTAAGTGGTCTTAATTCCAGTGTCATTCTGCAGCTACAAAAGCAAATAAAGTACTGTCTTGTATAAAAAAAGGGAGTTAATTCAAAGGAAAACATAATTTTATAGGTCCCTGGTAAAGCCTTGCCTTGAGTATGCAGTGCAGTTTCGGGTTCCAATCCATAAAGGGATGGTTCACCTTTAAACTAACTTAAGTATGTTACAAAATGGTTAGTTCTAAGAAACTTTTCCAGCTGGTCTTTATTATTTAAATTTTTAAAGTTTATAAACTATCTGCCTTCTTCTGACTTCTTTCCAGCTTTTAAATAGGGCAAATTTTTTTAGTCCCTATCTAAAAAAACAATTGCTCTATAAGGCTACAAAGTTATTGTTACTTTTCAGTAGGGATGCGCCGAATCCAGGATTCGGTTCGGTATTCGGCCATTTTCAGCAGGCCGAACCTAATCCAAAAAATCATGTGACTTTTCGTCACAAAACAAGGAAGTAAAAAAATTTTTTGCAGGGCACTTTTTGCGCGGCATGCTTTTACCCCCCCCCCCTAAAATTTATTTTAAAGATGAACAACCCCTTTAACGAGCTGGAGAGAGTGCAGAGAAGTGTAAATAAATTGGTTAAGGGGTTGGAAGACAAATTATGAAGGTAGATTGTCATGGTTAGAGCATGTCCTGCTCTATAAAGGATTTTAGGAAAGCATGTGATAACAATAAACAAACATTACAGCAAACTATAGTCTAAACTGTTAATATGCAGACAGGAGAATGAAAACATGAGTTTCATTAAATTTTAATATTGCATATTAAAATTATTAGAACTACTATACTATCAATTATGCCCATTTTCATTCTGACAGCTTAGTCTTTATGTTCATGCAAATAGGTGCATACAAAACATAAATGGTAAGCACCAGTAAAGGGCTGAGTGTTGCTTACAGAACGGTTTTAAAAGGATTACTGAATTACAATCAACAAATACAAAACTTACTTTGTGATTGACTTGATTCCATCGGAAGTGAATGAAAAAACCTATAAACCATCTGGTTTTGTAGAAGTGCTTGGGAGGGTGATGCAAATATGTGCCTGAATACAAAGAACAGAGAACTTGAACAAGATAATTATTGCAGAAGGTTTATATATGGCTTTATAGAACTGTGACTTCTACTAACTTATCAATATAATTAATGTCTGCCAATGAGTCAACTAAGGACCGAGAACCTAAAGAAAAGGTGATACCTTGCAACATGTACACTTTATGTTGCAGTGGATGCATACCAGATTTTTATAAGAAGGTTTCATTATTTTGCCTTAGTTTTTTTTATATATACAAGTGGTTTCTAAGTGTGCTTCCTCAAGCCTAAGAGTTCACTGCAAATTGTTATGCATAATTGCTTGTGTATAAATCAGCCAGATAGACTTCATAAGACTGACCAAAGTTGCAGCTGGAAGAGAATTTGCCCAACTTTTTATGAAATATTAAAGTGAAATTAAGAATTTGCCTTGAAATACTACATCTTATGTTTTGGGCTTCTGTGCCAGACAAGAGCACTGTAGTGTTTAAGGCCTAAGACAAACAACATTTCTTAATTATGTGTATTCAACCAACAGAAATACCTTGGGGTACCCTATAGAAGAAGTGTTACTCTGTCGGCATATCATTCACCCTCAAAGAGAAAGTGTCAGACGATATACCCTAACAAAGAAAGTATATGCATGCCAAAGGCCTACATCAAATGTGGCATTTTCTCATCTGGTGGAAAATGAGATCAGTCCTCTGATCCATAGTATCAACTAGATTTTAGGATCTCACCTTATTATGGGTTCCAGGTTTGTATGTCGACGATCTTCCCTCTTTTGGGAACCCTGATTTAATGCTCTCAATATTGTCTCATCAAATGCTTCCCTTGACAATTCATTTGGAAGCTGTTAATTAGAGCAGATAATTAACATAGGTACATGTCAGTGAATATTTGTGAATATGAATTTGACTATGAGTTCTCATTAATGTTTACAGTTTAAACAATAATATACACTATTCCATTATTTGCTGCCTTACCAGTCGAAAAGAAAGTGAAGTGTGTGTTTATGAACAAGTTTAGGCAGAAAAACTTACACAAGTCTCTAAGCAGAAATAACTGGGCTAAAGTCCCAGTCAGTTCCTTTTAAGGAACAGCAACACCAAAAAATTTAAATCTTTTAAAGTAATGAAAATATACAGAAATGTACTGTTGTGCTGCACTGGTAAAACTGACCTGTTTGCTTCAGAAACTCCGCAATAGTTCATATTAAAGGGATTGTTCACCTTCAAACAACTAGTTGTTTTCAGATAGATCACCAGAAATAACGACTTTTCCCAATTACTGTCTATTTTCTATTTGTAACCGTTTTTCTAATATTGAAGTGTAAAGTGTCATTTATCACTTTCTAAAGCAGCTCTGGGAGGCGGGTCGCCAACCCCCCAACTGTTCTAAATGGATACATTTCTTATCTTTGTCCCTGCTGAGCAGAATCTCTGGGTTTCATTACAGGCAGCTGCTAGAATTGATACAATAGTTGCTAATACTCCAGAGTTGTTGCTGTGAAATGTATCAATTAAATGTTGCAAAATTGTATCAGCTTAGAGTCTGCACCTGAATTACTGAGCTGCCAGACTCAAATACCAGACACCAACATTCAACTTTACATTTAGATTTTGGAAAAACAGTAAAAGATAAATAATGGACAGTAATTGAAAAAAGGCTTTATTTCTGGGGAACATTTTGAAAACAACTGAACAGAAAAAAAATGTTTGAAAGGTGAACAACCCCTTTAACAGACTTGTCTAGCCATGGGGGCAGCCATTCAAAGCAGAAGATGCACAACAGTTAAACTCTGTAGAATGCAATGGGATTCTTCAGAACTTATCTTTTATCTACTGTGTACCCCGTGCTTCAATGGCTGCCCCATGGATACACAGCAGCTTGTTTATATAAATTATAGTAGCATTTCTGAAGCAAAACACCAGTTCTACCAGTGCAACTCAACAGTATTTTATATATTCAGCACTTTAAAACACTCATTTTGTGGTGTTCTTGTTCCTTTAATGCCTTGCTCTAGGCCCTAGTTGATAAGAAGGAAGGCTTGCTATTTGGTGGCATACAAGCCCACAAAGGGGATCTAGAGTTCACATTAAATAACCTCAATAATATTCATCATTCCATAATCCATACATAGCAACAGTATAAAAAACTGGGTATAGGTAAAATGCAGTATAATATCAGACAAGACCAAGCCCTTTAGTACAAACATCATTGATGTTTTATGTATGGAACCAGTAGAACATTTTTGACCATATTATATGATTTCACTACTATGTACATGTAAGGGGTTTTAGTCATTACATTCCTAGTCTAGTCCATATTAAAGATGTGTCCGGCTAAAGGTAAATACCCCTTGCATTTGTGTGCATGGGGGGGTACAGTTACCCCATGCCACTGGAATGTAGGGTGAATGGGCAGCTCTTGGCTCAGAATTTTAATCCAATTTAGCAATTGGATTTTATGTTTTTAATCACCTTGTCTCCAGGACTAAAAAGTCTGCACGTTTTCTGTATTCTCCCTTTTAATTTTAAAATAACTGTAAGTGTAAATTTTAAGTGCTGTCCTTGCTGCTCTAGTAGAACCTGTAGCCTGAAATTGTATAACTGTGTCCCTTATCCCCCAATGTGCTTTAAAGAAAATGTTTTCCAATAGAATGTGAATGCTGGTAGAAAGAATGTGCATCTAAGTTACATTTAAATATTGGGGCAATTAGTATGAAAAAATAATTGTGCCTGCTGGATAACAGAGTCTGCTTAATGTGTAATAATTTGGCATGTCTGAGAATTGTGTCAGTGATCTGTTCAATTAAGCTAGGCTAGTGTGAGAGAGAGTGACTACCCCATTATAGCCACACCAAACGAGAGAGGGAGAGTTCAGAAACCCATACCCATATGGCAGGAGTGTCCGACCTTTTGGCTTCCCTGGGCCACATTGTCTGGGGCCACACATGAAATACAGAAACGCTTATGATTTGTAAAAGTAAAGAAAATGCACAGAAAATAACTGCAATTCCAGTTGGATAACCAGATGGAGCTATACACTGGATATTAAATAGAATTATTATATTATTATTACTACTAAATGGGCAATGGCCAGAGTCCCCCCTCCTGCCTACTCCTATTTCCTTTGCAACATGACATTTCTTTGTGAACCAAGCATTTCAAGCTGGGCTGCATGTATATCCATCCTGGGCCGCAGGTTGGACACCCCTGCCTTATGGTAAATATTAGAAGACAATTGACCATATTAAAGGGCCTTTACACAAGTCTGCAAATTCTTCCTGATGTTGCCATACTTTAAAATACCCTTTTCTTTATTGGTTTTAACAATAGATGATTGTAAGGAATAGTTTGACCCACGTTAAAACATATACAATTATAAAAGACAGAGCTGCAGCACACAACCTCTTCCAGATGATGAATAAAAGCACCCTGAATTTTTGATACATACATTTTATTTCAAAATAAATTTACTAAGATTGCAAAAATGGCAGATTTATATATTTACCATTAAAAGGAATTCCAGCAGCTCATGGTGTGACTTGGTCACAAAAGTTACAGAATGATCTGACCAGGTAACCTGGGGATAAGAAAAGAAAGACATATGCTTCATTATTTTCTTCATATCTAAATGCCAGCAAAAGACTGCACTACAAGCAACACACACACATACATACATACATACATACATACATACATACATACATACAAATAAAAAATATGAAGCTGCTAATGCTAAAAACTAGTCTGTTTACTTAGCAGTTAAAAATGAAATATAAATACGACCATACACATGTGTAATGGTTGTATTCCAGTGAATAAAGTCAGCAAAGGTTTAAACAGCCTTAGCTAGAATATATATATTAAACAATAATTGAATTTAATTGATGATCATGCACCCAGGCACTGTAATTACTTTTTTCGAGTGTCATGTCACAAGAAAGCTAAAATAAGAACAGCATTTTAAAACAAGACAGCTATTCTCATTTTCTAAAAAGGAGCAGTCAGGTCAGTCTGCTAGAAGAAAACACTGACATGAGAAATAAAAAAAAGAAGTCACAGAACAGAACACAAGCATGATCCATAGCTTACTGTGACATTGTACAATACAGTAGTTTTTCAAAAGATGGATGACTATAGCTTGATGATTTATCAGAAAAGGGACAAAACCCCAAAATTTTGGGTTATGTGTAAATAATGATTCTCGTGTAACTGTTCAACAGATGAAGTTAGCGGATCAAATATGGCTGCCACAATGTAGAAGAATAGTGATATTTGCTAATGATTGGACAGAGAAGCGTTTTGGGGTGAACAAATTTAGTGTTTCTGTTTAGACAAGCAAACTTTTTAATTGCAGAGTAGGCTTTCCTTATACTAAAAACAGAAATGTTAGGCTTAACTTTTCAAGCTTAAAAGTTGAACAAGATCATTAAGTGGGTAAGCACTGGTGTTTTTCAGCACTGTGGTCATTCTGACATGTGAAAGGAAGATTAGGTAATAATCCCTACAAAAACAATGGAAGACTGTTAGCTAGAGAAAAAAGCCACTTACAAAATTTATCAAAAAAAGTGATTTACTATGGTGTCCAAACTTTAGCATTTACAATTTTCTTTGTTCCTATACAGTATTTTAAAGTTTGTAGAACAAAATGTAAAGGCCCCCATAAACAGGCCGATAAAAGTTGCCAACAGACCGAGTCGGCAGCTTATTGGCCCGTGTGGGGCCATCCGACGGGCTTCCCCAATCAATATCATCTCGATCGAGCCGGTTAAAAAACCCAGTTGGATCGCGGGTGCATCTCTGCATGTATGCGGTGCTGCAATCCGACCGTCCGTATCGCCTCCATCATTATCAGATTGTTGTTGGGCCCTAGGGCCCACGATCGGATCAGCCCAATATAGCCTACCTCAATGTGGGCATATCGAGGAGAGATCTGCTCGTTTGGCATCACCAAACGAGTGGATCTCCCTGTCTATGGCAACCTTAAGTCAACATTTCAACATTTGCAATTTTTTTTTTACTCACTAATTCCTGCAGTTGTTTTGTTTGTACCTGCCAGTTTGTTACTTCTTACTCCAAAAATGGTTTATCCTGCGTTTCTCCTCCTATCACTTTCATGCTTCATAAAACATTTTGCACTACCTCCCCCCATCAAATCACAATTCTATCAAATCTCAGCCTCCCTTAATTTCTTCTCCTTGCCTCTCCACACATGTATAGTGTCTCCACACAAGTATATAAAGTATTCTGGTTTAGCTATTCCAGGAAACTTAACTCTCTCATATAAACTAAGAACTAAGAAAATAAGAACTTACAAATCCCACTCCCACAGTCTATCTCTCCTTTGTATTGCTGGCAGCTGGGGACATTTCCCCAAACCCTCCAGTCCCTCTATTCATTTTTCCTTCATGACATAGCCATGTCCTGGTTCTCTTCTTACTTCACCAATCGTTCCTTCAGTGTCTCCTAAAACAGAGTATTATCTCCTCCCCTACCTCTTTCTGTTGGGGTTCCTCAAGGCTCTGTCCTGGGACCCTTATTATTTTCCCTATATACTTCCTCCCTCTGCAAATTAATCAGCTCGCATGGTTTCCACTACCACTTCTACGTTGATGATACTCAGATCTCTCTGCTCTCCTGATCTGAACCCAGAATGCCTAACTTATGTCTCCTCCTGCCTGTCTGCTATCTCTACTTGTCACAACGCTACCTTAAATTAAACCTCTCCAAAATGTAAATGGTTCTCTTTCCTCCAACTAACACCAGTAACATCCCGGAAGTATCCATCATAGCGAACAATTCCACCACCACCCCGTCACCCCAGGCCTGGAGCCTTGGGGTTATCCAAGATTCTGCCCTGTCATTCACTCCTCACATCCAGTCACATGTTAAATCATGTCACTTCCACCTAAGGAACATATCCAAAATTAGATCATTTATCACCCAAGATGCTGCCAAGATTCTTATTCACTCGTCCATAATGAAACCTGCCGCTAGGCTTATACACCTCAACAACCGCTCCTCCTCTGCCATGCCATTCTGCCAATCCCTGCAGTGGCTTCCACTGCCCTTCAGAATTAAATTCAAATTAATGACCCTGACATTCAAAGCACTTCTCTTCCCCTCCCTATATATCTGAACTCATCTCTATATACCCACCAACCGCTTACTACGCTCCTCTACTGACCTGCTACTCAACTCTTCTCTTATTACCTCCTCACATGCTCGCATTCAAGACTTTGCAAGGGCTGCACCTCTCCTCTCCCACGGTCTGCCCGACTTTCTCCCAACATTTCTGCTTTAAAAAAATCTCTTAAAACGCACTTATTTCGTAAAGCCAACCCTCACTCTTAACTACCAAATGCAATACCACATCTCTCACCCACTTAACTCTGATCTTGTCCACTCCCACACCTTGTGCATCATTCCCTTCCCTTTAGATTGGAAGCTCTTTCTGCACATTATATACACAATGGAAACAAACAGCTGATGGCAAATAAACGTGTGGCAGCAGTGCCTGATGCCCTTGACCCTAGCTGGGATTAAAAAGGTAGCAACATCAGTCCCTTGTCTGCCCAGGGTTTATGGATACTGGTTAAAGGGATCCTGTCATGGGAAAACATGTTTTGTTTAAAAACGCATCAGTTAATAGTGCTGCTCCAGTAGACATCGGCACTGAAATCAATTTCTTAAAAGAGCAAACAGATTTTTTTTATATTCAGTTTTGAAATCTGACATGGGGCTAGCCATTTTGTCAGCTGCCCCAGTCATGTGACTTGTGCCAGCACTTTAGGAGGGAACTGCTTTCTGGCAGGCTGTTGTTTTTCCTTCTCAATGTAACTGAATAATACGCAGTGGGACATTGGTTTTTACTATTCAGTGCTGTTCTTAGATCTACCAGGCAGTTGTTATCTTGTGTTAGGGAGCGGTTATCTGGTTACCTTACCATTGTTCTTTTGTTAGGCTGCTGGGTGGGAGAAAGGGAGGGGGTGATATCACTCAAAGAGTGACTGAAGTTTATCAGAGCACAAGTCACATGACTTGGGGCAGCTGGGAAATTGACAAAATGTCTAGCCCCATGTCAGATTTGAAAATGAAATATAAAAAAATCTGTTTGCTCTTTTGAGAAATGGATTTCAATGCAGATCAACTGATGCTTTAAGTAAGTATTTTAAATTAATTTGCAAAATTTAAGATATGGAATTTCATTTTTGGTACACTTTATTTACAGTCACTTGCAATTTCACATTTCTGTAAATTCCTGTGGCCAGTGAAATGTGTACTGAGCTGCCCCTTCAACCTACTTTTACCCTAACTTGTCAGTGAAGAATTGTGCTAGCAGGGTGGGGGGTTGGTGTGCTTGTGCAGCTTGACATAGATTGAAGTGGTAACTGGCAGCTTTCAGACCAAAAATGACACAGACACTATCTTCAGTCAGCATTTGCTTCTCAAACACTTTCTAAATGACAAGTGTAATGTCGATCCATTGTGCCTAAACAAAGTTTTCTGGCCATACATGGATAATACAAGACCCATTTTGTCCCTTAGGACTTTTGGATGGGTTGCTGGAAAGCCTACAAGCACATTGACACCTTAAACAATTTGCCATTGGGTTAATTTTGGTGCTTTTTGAGTTAGCTTTTTATTCAGCAGCTATCCAGCTGCAATTTCAGCAACCTGGCTGCTAGGGTCCAAATTATACTAACAACCATGGATTGTTTGAATGAGCGACTGGAATATGAATAACAGACGACAAACAGAAATATCAACAATAAAAGGTAGCGGTAAAAATACATTTGTAGCATTACAGAAAAATTTTAGATGGGGTCAAACAACCCCATTTGAAAGCAGGTAAGAATTAGAAGTCAGAGTTTCAAAAATATAAATAAATTAAAAAAAGTAAAAATGAAGGCCAGTTGAAAAGTTACTAAAATTTAACTTGAAGGCAAACCTCCCCTTTAAAGGAACAGTAACACCAAAAAACAAAAGTGTTTTACAGTAACGACAATATAATGTACGGTTTCCCTGCACTGGTAAAACTGGCATGTTTGCTTCAGAAACTCTACTATAGTTTATATAAATATGCTGCTGTGTAGCCACGGGGGCAGCTTTTCAAAACTGAAAAAGGAGAAAAGGCACAGGTTACACATCAGATAAACTCAATTGTATACAATGGATTTCTTCAGAACTTATCTGTTATCTACTGTGTATCATGTGCTTGAATGGCTGCCCTGTGGCTTCAAAGCAGCTTGTTTATATAAACTATAAGGCTAGGGCTTCACAAGGAGATTCCCCAGTGACAAATTGCCTCTTATTTTGGGTGACTAATCTCCCCGAGCGGCTTCCCCCTGTCTTGCACCGGCTAAAAAGAAAAAATTCCTGCCACAATTAACACATGGCACTTCGTTTTCCGAAATGCAGACCTAGCCTAATAGAGATTCTGAAGCAAACACACCAGTTTTACCAGTGCAGGGCAATAGTAAATTATATGGTCATTCCGATAAAACACTTTTTTGTGTTACTGTTCCTTTACAATGACTGATCTCCCAAAGGTCTTCTCAGGCCTGTAAAGTTGTCCAGTTGTTGGCCCTGGACCAATCTAAAGGATTAAGATGAGCAAATCCGGCAAAGAGTCACTCTTAACATTGTCAAAAAAGCATATCTTACCATGTATCACAATCTTAACCCTGTGCCTCTTAATTGTGTATATTAAGGTAACCTGTGTACCAACCACTACATCCTGGGTCATATCAAAAACCTTACCTTAAATGTGTATTCTAGATTTTTGTCAGCCCGTTTTCTCTGTGCACCTTTGAAGGTAATTTTCTCAATATGTACAGCTAGAGAGGAAATAAAGATTTTAAATTGCGTTTATTGCTTCACTTCAAACTATTTAAATAAAAAATAAAAAAACTGAATTGCATCTGTCATACAAGCTGGAGTAACTGAATTGATTATTAATCAATTCTAATGCAGAAAACACAATCTTTTATGCTGCTATAAAATTTTTCAATTTATTAAAGGGCACCTATTGGTTAAAAATGCTATCCCAAACTAAAGGTGCGGGCTGGTAGAGCCCGCATTCCAGTTGGGGATAACAGCAGTTTTTTTTTTGTTTTGTTTTTTTTAAAAAGCCTCCCGCCAGCGCTATGCTACTCACACAGTGAGGGAGCTCCCGGTGCGAGAGCTCCCGGTGCGAGCAGCCATGTTCACTCACTCGCATGAGCATAATTGAGGCAGCTTTTCATTATGTGCATGATGTTACACACGCGTAATGCGCATGCGAGTAAGCAGACATGGCTGCTTGCACCGGGAGCTCCCTCCCTGTGCGAGTAGCATAGCACTGGCGGGGGGCATTTAAAAAAAAAAAAAAAAACTACCGTTATCCCCAACCAGAATGCAGGCTCTACCAGCCTACACCTTTGGTTGGGGATAGCATTTTTAACCAATAGGTGCCCTTTAATAATACATTTTATATGTATATTAATATCTATGTATACTCTGTATTGCGAGTCCCTAAACTCTGGAATTAAATAACAGCACAAACCAGGAGCTTTGAATCAGCAGAAAAGATAGGAAATTATTGGGGTACATTTGGAGGCACAGATCTTCACTGCAAAAAGGGCTGTTGTAGTCTCAGACAGAACATTTAGACAAATTCTTTGTTTGACTTTAATTCTGCTGTAAATACATACCTTTATGCTGCAGTTTGCGAGAAGTAGTGTTGATCCCATTGTGACAGACAGAATCACTAGGTGACACATGGTTCTCACGATTTGGCAAATATTCATTGATACTGCCCTAAAAAAAGAAAAAGACACACCTTTTAATGTATAATGCAACTATATGTCCAAAGTATCTTTACAAACCTCCAATAAATCTAAGTTTACCCACTGAGTTCAAAAATGTTGCAAACGGTCACTGGAAGCAATGTCAGCACAAAAACTTTTCATTTGGATTAGGAGTTGTTTTTGTGTGTGACCAGCCACACACACCCAAGCCTAACATTAACATATGCAAAACAATGTGTTGCCAGAAGCACTGTAAACATTTATGCTTTTGGAAAGGTGGAAACAGTTTCTGGGTTTGAAAAGTGCTAAAAAAACTTTAACCTTTGTGACTGTGTAAAGTCAAATGTAAAGTTTGGTGGGGGAGGAAAATGTATGAGTCACATTTTTGCTCAATTATGGTCACCCAAAAGTGCTAACCACATCCATACCAAGGCCTTACTCATGGTTAAAGAATAGGATTACAAAAAATAAAAATGCTTTAGTCTGGTGGCACATGAAACAATTTTGGGGAAATTAATTGCCCAGCGATTCAAGCACATGATACACATTAGATACATTCTGAAGAATCTCATTGAATACAACAGAGCTTATCTAGTGCATATCCTATGCCTTTTCTCCTTTTTCAGCTTTGAATGGCTGCTCCCATGGCTACACAGAAGCTTATTTAGATACACTATAGTGGAGTTTCTGTAGCAAACACACCAGCTGTACCAGGGCAGTGCAATTTGAACATGTTTAAATGCCCATAACTTAACATTGATGTCTTGGCTTCATAATAATCTTTCCACAATAGAAATAAACCCTTTGCAAAAAAATAAATAAATAAAGGAACAGTAACATAACATTTTTAACAATTTGTTAGAATACAAAGGAAAAAAACACCAAGACATATTATAATTTTAAATTGCAAAGCCTTTATTAAGAAATAACTTACCAAAACTCCACTTCCGCTCCTCTTCAGAAAAGGTGGCATGGCAACCATCCATTGTGCGGTGCTTGATTTCTCCTCCCTGGCTATCTCTCCTATTGTAAGGACAGCATGAAAATGTCGGATGGTGCTGGAAAGCGGCCCGGCTGGATGAAGAGCTGAAGTTCCCAGTGTGCGGCTCCTTCTACAGGGAGCCCATTATCCTCCCCTGCCACCACAGCCTGTGCCTATCCTGTGTGCCCGGAATATCCTTGTGCAGAACTGGCACGTTTTGGGGGTAGATCTTGAATGCTCCCTGACTGGCACTTTATAGCCCTGACATGCGTCTAGCACCCCAGTCTGTTTCCTGACAATACATAGCTAGGGATTAGACTGAAACACATGCATCCCCTGAAAAGAAGATCCGGGTGTTACCTTCCAGCAGGTTGACAGGCAGAAGGAGCCCGGGGATCCTAAAGAGCAAGCTGTGGGGCCCCCATAACACTCACAAGAGCCCAGGTCACAGAGTCCATATGATTTGCCAGGATCAGTCCGGTGTAGCCGAGATGAAGCAGTGATTCTGCCTTACCAAACTTACCAATATATTGCCAAACTGCAATAATATATCACCCCTTCAGGCTATGGTGACACTGCAGGCAGGTAAGGTACAAGTAGCGGGGCCCGGTGGGGGCCCGAATTTTCGTCCAAAATCGGTCTGAAAATTGATCGGCCAGGTTAAAAAATGTTTATCGGTCCACGTGCAATCTATCTATGTTTGCAGGGCCAAGCAGGCAGCTACCCTTCAGTTTTGCTGGCAATGTCGCCTGAAATTGTCTTTTTGGTTGATGGACACGTACATTTAAACGATTGTTTTGGTCTCACGATAACCATTTTTAAAAATCTTTTAAAAAAAATCTTTTAATCTTTAAAAATCTTTTAAAAATCTTTACGTCTATGGCCAGCTTAAGAGTGATCAGCACCCGCCCATGTGGGGCCCTCAAAGGCTCTCAACCCAATGTGACTGCTGTTAACCAGTTCACTGCCAGGAGGTGCATGTGTTTCAGTCTAATACCTAGCTATGTATAGTCAGCAAACAGACTGGGGTGGTAGACACGTCAGGGCTATATAGTGTCAGTCAGGGAGCGTTCAGATGCTTCCTGGGCTGCCAGGGGATTGGTGGTTGATGTCCCCCGAGGCATTCCAGCTCTGCACAAGGATGTTCCAGGCACACAGGATAGGCACAGGCTGTGGGAGCAGGGGAGGATACTGGGCTCCCTGTAGAAGGAGCCGCACGCTGGGCACTTCAGCTCTTCATCCAGCCGGGCCACTTTCCAGCACCGCCTGACATTTTCCTGCTGTCAGTAACCAGGGAGGAAAAATCAAGCACCACACTATGGATGGTCGCCATGTCGCCTTTTCTGAACAGAAGTGGAAGTGTAGTTCGGTAAGCTATTTCTTAGTAAAGGGTTTGCAATTATAAATTTTAATTTGTCTTGGTGGTTTTTTTTTGTTGTTGTATTCTGATTTTTTTGTTTTTAATTTTGATGTTACTGTTCCTTTAAGTGCATCCACACTAGCTATGTTTCCAAATAAATAAATAAATTATACTTAGAGTGTAGGGACGCACCAAATCCACTATTTTGGCAATCGTCCAAAGATTTGGCCAAATCCTGAAGTCCTAACAGGTTTCAGTTAGCTATCCGATCCACCTAGTCGCTGACAGATTAGAAATTTTCAATGAATCTTCCAGACAATTTTTCTCAGCACATTTCTTCTATATTTAAAGGAGTACAATGATGGAGCACATTCTTAGCTGCACCATTTTTGGCCACATATCGATTGGTTTAAAAAATCTAATTTGGACGAGGGCCACATTGGCTCGCTGAAGCAGGCCTCTCATGCAGCCTTCATTATCACCTAGAATGATCAGTCAGCACAGGTGCTCATATCGGGCAAAGATCTGTTCATTTGGCAAACTTGTATGGCCACATTTTCCAATACTTTGCTGTCATTACCTAAGTGCATCTAAATCTATACATAGACAGCAAGATGTTATTTGGTGAGGCCACCAAACAAGTGGATCTGTGTCCAATTTGGCCACCTACATGCAGATTATAAAGTGGAATCTTTGCAGGCAGGACAGAAGACTGCATCAAAGGGATATCTGGACAATTTTCAGTCAACTCTAAGAGGGTCCAATATTAGAGAAGATAAAGGTGGCCATACAGGGGCAGATAAAAGCTGCCGACAGACTGTGTCGGCAGCTTATCTGCCCGTGTGGGGGGCCCTCCGACGGGCTTTCCCGATCAATATCTTGCCAAAAGGGCAGGATTAAAAATCCCGTCGGATCGCGGCCGCATCTGTTCGTTGATGCGGTCCCGCGATCCGACCACCCGTACTGATCCGAACGTTGGGCCCTAGGGCCCACGATCGGATCAGCCTGATATCGCCCACCTCAAGGTGGGCATATCGGGGAGAGATCCGCTCGTTTGGCAACATCGCCAAACGAGCGGATCTCTACGCGTATGGCCACCTTAAGTTACCAACTAGGTAAGCCAGATGTCGATCAGACGGGACTATAAATCACTGACTGTGGCCGCATCTGTTCGTTGATGCGGTCCTGCGATCTGTATCTCCAAGTTCTGATCCGATTGGATCAGCCCGATATCGCCCACCTCAAAGTGGGCGTATCGAGGAGAGATCCGCTTGTTTGGCAACATCGCCAAACGAGCTGATCTCTCTGAATGGCCACCCTTAGACTGTGTCCACAGAAACAATATTATGCAAACACATACAATAAATTTGCAAATATTACAATGATGAAAAACTATATTACTGTTTAAAGCTGCCCAGAAAATATAGATCTTTATTTTCTTTAATATAGCGGCACAATATCGGTTAACGGTTGCATGCTGTAGGAAACTATGGCTCTACAAACTAATGTGAATACACACAGGCGAAGCAAGCCTGCCAACGTTCTGCCAAAAGCCTATTTGTTTCCAAACAGAAATGATCAGATTTCACACTGATAAATGAATATGCCTGATGATCAGTGGCATAACTAGATCTTACTGGGCCCCACAGAAAATTATTTTTCAGGCCCCCAATGTCCAGTGGTTGACCTGTTTTACCAATATTTATTGTAATTGTATATGAATTAGGGCCTCATGGGGCCCCTATAGCTCCTGCCCCCCCCCCCTGCAGCCGCAGGGTCTGCCTCCTCTGTAGTTACGCCCCTGCTGATGATGGAATGGTGGCTACATGTAATATTCAGACACTTAACTCAACCAAATTTTCCATAATCCTTGAGGCAGAAGAACATGTTGCAATTATTTGAATAATTTCCCCTCTGGGATCTACATTTGGCAACTGCTAATTTCCTCCATCACCGACATAAACCTACTGGATAAGGGTACTGGATATTTAGTAAGCTTCCATTATGGCCCCGTTGTGTGAGTTAGGTTGTTGGCATAATGGATTTTACACAGCTCTCCATTTATGGCTGTCTTTCAGTGCTACAGTATGCAGAATCCCTGAAGGTGTACTTGAACTACAATTCTTCAGAGCCTGAAAGGCAAATGGTGAAAGCTGCTGTTGGAGACAGCTAGGAAAGAGCTGAATGGGAATAACTGTGCTGGCAGTTATGCAAACCCTGAGCACACACGCTAAGCAATGACACGTCTGACAGAACTTTGAAGGGGTTGTTCACCTTTCAAACACTTTTTTTTCAGTTCAGTTATTTTCAGACTGTTCCACCATAAAGAAACACTTTTTAGCTTTCAAACATTTACTTTTCAGTGTTTCAGTCGGCTACATTTAGTTGATACAATTATTTGATACATTTCTCAGCAGCATCTGTGGAATGTTAGCAATTGTTGTATCAATTCTAACAGCTGCTTTTAATGAAACTCAGGGATTCTGCTCAGCAGGGCCAAAAATAAATGTATCAACTAAATGTATCAATTTAAAAACAATTTAAGGAGAACCAAACCCCCTAATTTGTATGCCCCATCTCCCCTACCCTTAATAGGCCACCCTCCCTCCACCCACTCCTCCTTGCAGGTCCTGTCCAGCAGAGTTCACAGCCATCGTGTCTTCTTCGCGTAATAACTGGCGTTTTCGGCACATGTGCAGTTACAGTAAATTCCGACATTTTTTCATGCATTTCGGCGCATGCGCAGTAGATCCGCACTGGAAGTTTACTCCAACTGTGCATGCAGTGAAAACGCCGGTCACTATAGGAAAAAGAGCTAAGGAGACAAGATGGCTGCTGAAACTCTGCTGGACAGGACCTGCAGGGAGGGGTAAGTAGAAAGTTAGGGGCATTTGGCCAGGGTACCAGGTAGGCTGGGGGAGAGGAAGGGGCCTATATAGGGTAGGGGGATACAAATTAGGGGGTTTGGTTCTACTTTAAAGAGTAGGGGACTCCCCACCCAGAGTTGCTTTAGAAAGTATATTAAACTTTAAATTTCAATAACAGAAAAGAAATGGTCAAAAATGTTAAGCACTTAGAAAAAATCTATTTCTAATGATTGATCTGAAACCGACTGAGCTAAAAAAAAGTCTTTGAAGGGGAACAACCCCTTTAACTGTGAGGGCGAACTGCAGTCCATGTGCAAATCCCTGCATGCAGCTGAAGTGTGCTCGGCTAATAAATGCTAAGATTTGCAGTTAAACAAATGCAGAACAAAACTAAAAATGCCAGATCCCGGGTTTAGCCTGGACAGGAGCCATGAGCCCAGAAGCCCCATTTACCTCAGCCCGACTTCTCCTGCCCATGGCCTCCCGGAGCCGGTCCAGGCGCTCCCGAAGGGTGACCCGCTGGTGGAAAGTGAAGGCAGGATGAAGAGAGGCCATGGTGAAGAGAAGTAGCAGTTCCTCACGGGCCGCTGATGTCTCGGCGCTGTCCTCCTCCTCCTCCTCCTCCTGGCCTCCCAGCACCCTCTCGATTCCCACTTCGGGCAAGAGCAGGCGGTACAGACGACTGGCCACCTCCCGGCTGCCCGAGTTGAGCAGTGCCAAGTAGATGATGAGCTTGGCACGTGAGATGGGCTCGCCCAAGTCCCCAAGCAACGGCTCCCCAGCAAGTCCATTAGCCTTATTCTCGCACTCCCGGAGGTAATAACAGTCCTTCCTGGCCAGCTCCTCCAAGCACGAGCCGAGGAAGCGCAGTTCTAGCGGGTTACACAGCTCCAGCAGCCCGTACGCGAATTCCAAGCGGTTGGCAGGGCCCAAGGACTTCACGAACCAATGGTACACGGTTTCCCGATGCAAGGAGCCGTCACACATGGCTGTCCGTTCTTCCTCGTCCTCCTCCTCTTCGTCAGACGCCTTGTGTTTGCTCTTCTTCAGGGGCAGCTTCATCTTCAGCATTATCGGCCGCTCCAACTGGGCAGCAGCATTCATCAGAGAGGCACCGACTCACAGCGAGGAGTGTCAGGCACTGGGCTGTTCTGTCATTTCCCTAGCGGCCACTTTCACTCGCAGGGGTTTGCTGTCACTCCAGGCACAGGGAAACCTGGGCGTGTGTATGGGAGGATCGAGCCGACTTCCAGAACGCTCCTTCTCTTTCCCTGTCTGCTCCCACCCCCTCCCGCCGTACGTATCATCCAAGCGTCAGACGGAAAACCGCTGGCATTCCCGACAATCTCATTGGCTGACACGGGATCCCCACGCATCATAGAAAGAGCCGGCGCCAAATTCTGTTTCCCTCATTCACAAGATGTGGGGGCCTGTGCAATTTTTGCGTGCAATTTGCTGCTTGAGAAATGTGAATTCTTTTAGGAGTGGCTAATAAAAACCGCACGTTTTATTTGTATAATTCCACTAAATATAATAGTATTTTGAGTATCCTGTATTCGCTGGTCTGTCAATCATGAGCCAGTGGCAGAAATGCAAGTTACCAGTTGGTAATGGGGGAGGGAGGCTAAAACATTGGGAAATAGACATTTCCATAAAAATATATCTAAATAATTGTAGCCCCTCCCAAACTTTGAGAATATGACGTATATATATATATAATTATATATATATATATATATAACGCCAAGGCTCCCAGCAGCTGTAGGGCCAGAATCCTCTGTAGTTAAAGGGGTGTTCACCTTTAAATTACATTTTAATATGACGTACGTAGAGACTGATATTCTTTTATTATTTATGGCTTTCTGTTTAGCAGCTCTTCAGTTTGAAATTTGCAATCTGTTTGCTAGGGTCCAACCATGCACTGATTTCAATAAGAGACAATATGTATAGGAGAGGGCCTGAATACAGTGGCGGGGTGCAGAGGGTGCAATTGCACCAGGGCCCCAACCCCCTTGGGGCCCATCGGAGCCACGAAAATAGAGGTGGTTATCTAGGGGGAGATTTTACAGCACACATGCGATCAACACTCCATCATGCAATTTATAGAGGTAAGGGCCGACAGGGGGGCCCAGGTGCCTATCCTGTAACAGGGCCCACCAGGGAGTAGTTACGCCACTGCCTGAATAGAAAGATAAGTGATAAAAAGTAGCAGTGACAATAAATGTGTAGTCTTGCAGAGCATTTGTTTTTTTAGATGGGGTCAGTGACCCACATTTGAAAGCTGGTAAGTGTCAGAAGAAAAAGGCAAATAACTCAAAAAGTATAACATAAATAATAAGGACCAATTGCAAAGTTGCTAGTAATTGGACATTCTATAACATACTAAAAGTTACCTCAAAGGTGAACCACCCCCTTAAGTCCCTGCTATAAAGAGCTTAGCACAAGTGATTAGACTTTTAGCAGAACAACATGTGGGGGTAAAATGTCAAATATGTCTGAATGAGGTGGAAATGTCCGACCTTCAGGGCAGCAGAAGCTTTTGCAAAACAACCAAGGTTCCTGTGCAGCTGATGGGGCTGGTAAGGGGAAGTAAGTTGTATTTGAATACATAACAGTTTTCTATGAGGCCCTAGAGGGGGGTCCCCGACTTATTTTTACCCATGGGCCACATTCAGATGTTAGGAACAATCTAAACATGAAAAATGTTCCTGGGGGGTCATATAAGTGCCATAATTGGTTATCTGGTAACCAATTGACAAAGGGCCATTGGCCCGAAACATGTTGTGTGAATGTGTGAATAAACATGGTTAAATAGCAGTTAATCTGCCTCTTGACTCCTTCCCAGTAAAAACCAATTTATTCTCTATGAAGATTATCGTGCACCTGGGTGGAGGTGCAATTACTGGGTAAGGAGTAGAAGTTTCCTCTGGAAGCACAGTCACCTCCTAGAAGTGGTAGTCTGGCAGCCTACAGGAGGCTGTTTAGCAGCAGGGGCGTATTTATGTTACATTATATTGTGGGGGGTGGCTCTCAGGTGCCTATAAATGTGTTTTTTAAATTGAAAAAAAAAATCGCCAAGCCTTCTCCACTGATTTCCATAGGAAGGAGAGGTAGTGGGTCATCCTGGTTGGCGGAAGTGATGTCACTTCCACAACATCAGTGCGTGTGACATCATGTGCACATCATGATGACATCATGTGCTTCTTGTGGGGGGGTTTAGGTCCAGTGCCTAGGGCATCTGGCTTTTAGTGATGTGCAGGTCAGGTTTTCCTGAGCCGAACCCGACCCTAACCTCAGCCAATGCTTGTCCACATCCAAGTTCCTTTTATAGACCCACCCTGCCGATTACATCACAAAAGGGGCGGATTGAGCAGACACGCTGCTATAATGTCTTTAACCTATTTCCTTGAAACCAGCGGGAATGACATACGTCTGATAGCGGAAATTTGAACCGGGTATTGAAATTAGGTGTAATGCCAATCCTCCTGTTATTTATATTGTCAGTTTGACAAAAATTGAGAAAGTTAGAAAACTCCAGTAAATATTATTGCTAAGCTGACTGTCTGGCTGCCCACACAAATAGTACAGTGATGTGAGGACAGTACAGAAAAAGTAATTTTTTTTGTGTTACTGATAATTTAAATACATGTTTTAGTAGTTTTTAAAGGTACTGGTATGGAACCTGTTATCCAGAATGCTCAGGACCATGGGTTTTCAGGATAATGGGCCTTTCTTTAATTTGGGTCTCCCTGCCTTAAGTTGACTAATAAATAATTTAAACATTAATTAAACCAAATAATAATATATCTTCAATAAGGATTAATTTTGTCTTAGTTTGGATAAAGTATAATGTGCTGTTCTATTATTACAGAGAAAATAATTTTTTAAAACTGGAATTATGTGCTGAAAATGGAGTTTATGGGATATGGCCACCCTGTAATGCGGAGTTGGATCTCATACTTGTAGTCCAAATTATAGAAAGTTTCCCAGGTCCCAGGAATACAAGACACATGCATCATCAGCATATACAGTACATTGATATTTATACAATTGAAATTTTCAGTACTTGACATATAGGGAATGATCCCAAAAATGAATGCAAGTATATCACAAGAAAGGAACTGACTATGAAAACCAACAAGGAGTGACATGCTTGCAGCCATTAAAAAAGCCAAAATCCAGGTGGGCAGTGTCTGGGCACATGTTCTGACAAATAAAAAAAATATATAAATGTTTTGTAAATGCAAAACCTGTCAACACAGATCAAAGGATGGGTGAGCTGGGACATAGTCAGGGTTGGGGTAAATTTAATGCGGCAAAATAATTCTCTCAGGTTCATATAGGAAAGGCTGACCTATGTGAAATAGACCACTTTATATTTTATCTCTAATGCAGGTAGAACACTATACTGAAGTAATTCAAAGTCTGCTGCACTTTATCTATCATATGTATCCATCAAGGCCATTTGCTAGAAGCCCTATAATCCTACAGTCCCTTCTAGTTTGACTTGACTAATATTGAGTTCTCATATTTATTGGTTCTCTTCTTACCTTCTCTTGTTTATATTGCTAGTCTGAAATATATAAAAAAAATGCACCCTTTTATAAACCCATAAAGATTGCATGATTTAGAACTTACACAGCAGCAATATAGGGCACCCATGATTCCTTGGGACAATGTAGGACAGATGGGCATAAGTTCAAATAAGCACTTATTTTGTGAGTTTGATAATCTGATGACCACAGGGCATTGGGGTAGCGGTAGGGATAGGGGTAGGCAAGGACAAGGGGTAGGCAGGGTAGGCAACCACCTAGGGCGCAGAGAGAGGAGTGGACCTGCTGACTCTTCGCGCCTACAGGGAGCAGTACTCGGCGCTGAAGAGAGACCTGCCTGCTGTCTGTACTGGCTGGAGCCCTGGCTGTATCCTACATTGAAGTCACTCAGTGAGCTGCTCAGCTGCTGGCACAGGTACACAGATCATGGGGGCTTGGGTTGGGGCATTGGCACATAGGTACAGATGGGGGGCTGCCTTGGGGGGGCATGTCTAGGCTCATGGGCTGGCCGCTGGTACAGATGGGGGGCTGCCTTTGGGCCATGATGGCTGCTGGTACAGATGTGGGGCTTTCTTCAGGCCTTGATTGCTGCTGGTACAGATGGGGGGCTGCTTTGGGGTCTTGATGTCTGCTGGTACATATGAGGGGCTGCCTTGGGGCCTTGATGGCTACTGGTATAGATGGGGGCTGTAGCAGCAGAAGCGAGTTGAGGCACTCGCCTCAGGCGGCAGACGCTCCTGGTAACTAAGAGCCGAATTTCAACCCAGAAATTCGGCTCTTCTAGTGCAGAGCGTGCACTTGCGCACTCTGCTCTAACACTGTGGACCCCCCCTACGGCACTGAAAAATTGAGCGCCATGGGGAAGGGTGGCATATTGAAGGCCGCCTCAGGCGGCAATATCATCAGGATAGCCCCTGGGGCTGCCTTGGGGCTATGATGGGCTGGCTGCTAGTACAGATGGGGGCTGCCTTGGGGCCATGATGGGCTGGCTGCTGGTACAGATGGGGGGCTATGATGGCTGCTGGCACAGGTACAGATGGGGGCTTAGGGCCTTGGGGACACTGATGGCTGCTGGCACAGGTACAGATAGGGGGCTGCCTTGGGGCCATGATGGCTGCTGGCACAGGTACGGGGGGGGGACTAATAAGGAAAACCCAGTGCAGGATACCCACACCCCACCAACTACTATAATAGATATACCCACTGCTATTTAAAGGTTGACCGTAATGATGACACGGTAACAAAAGAATGTTTTGTTATGATTTTATTTCATTTTATTGGATATTATTTTTATTTTATTTTTCCTTCTGTATAAAAACAAAACTTTAATATAAGGAAAGTTTTTTTAAAAAAAAACGTGATTTGTTTGCTCTTTGTAAACAGTAGAGAACCATTGACATCTGAAAGGGAAAATTCTCTTTACTGCAGTCTATTTAATTTCATTATACCATCCTGTTAGACTTCATGGGTCATTTAAAGCTCCAACTGCAGTGTGTGGGTGCCACTTGCAATGTGTTTTACCTATAATGCAGAGGTTCTCCCACTCAGAATTCCAGCAATTGCAGCCGCAAGGTGGCCAGTGAGACAGGAACGTAGAAATGGTCTAAATACACTTGCTTGTGACCGCCATCAATTTTACTGTAGCCAGTCAAGTTTACCTCAATAGTTTGTAGTCTTGGCGTGGGTGCTAGAATTCTAAGGAAAGGAATTACAGGCAGAGAGTCCATTTTTTGGGGTGGAATTATCTAACCTGTCACAGTGAAGCATTCACTTTATTGCATTTAGTGAGGTACTTTAAGTAAATTTGTCAACGTGTCAGCTACAGCTGTTTAGAAGCAACACTGCCTTGATGAGGTTCTTATCTAAACAGATAAAAAGAAAAGAAAAAAATCTTACATTTATGCCAGACACAGTTTGGGAATATTCTATTTTGGTTTCTGCTAGTAATTACAGTATATCTGTTGGCTGTTGAGGAACATGTGCAGAGAATTGTAATATAGTAGCTTAACCTGCCCAAACAAAAGGAACTGAAATGTTGCACAGCAGAATTCGCCAGTTACACCAGGCAACACTGCAAATCTGTTTCACTTTCATTTTTCAAGAAGAGAAACTTTTTGTTCTCAGATGAGCAATGTTCCCTTTTGCAAAAGCTGCAGACAGTTTCAGCTGGATAAAATAATGTTCATTCAACAGATTTCAATAGCTATATTTCAGTCTTCATTAATATATTATGTCTAAATAAATATATAAACTATTTACTGTAATTTTTAACAATGCAGAATAAAGCAGCAATGATCATTACATTTCCCATGCCTCAAAA
>CM044442.1:74300246-74311507 GCA_024363595.1 Xenopus borealis | reverse complement strand
TTCTCCCAAAAGATCTGCTTATCTTAAATAGATACAATTTTATCTTTGGTTATCTTAAATTGTTACAAATGTATCTAAGTGCAGCTACTGAGTGTTGTAGGCTCTGTCTCTGGCAAAAAGCCTCTTATTTTAATTAAGTTTCAAAAACGTTGTATCTTTTTCTGGTGTCTGTGCAGGAGATCAAATAGAAACTTGGAAAATTTCAGTAAGAATCCGGGGATTGCAGACTGAGCTGTCAAAATCAGAACTACAGAAAATGGGACAGTTGGAAGGTATGGGTGAGGGCACAGGATCAGTTGTTTTACCTACTTCCATACAGCACACTTCTCTACTAGCCAGAAAGTGAATTTATAGCAGGACTTCTCACAGTAGCAGAACAAGGCTACATATGAGTGGAATCCTATAGATGATAAGGCAAACCATCTCTTGGCAGATGATGTACTGCTGGATGAAATAATCAAATCTGGGAGTTCTTCTGTCATAGGATCATTAAATAAAACAAGAAACAATTTTTACCCACATTAAAGTTGTTAGGGACATTTTAGCTCAAACACAATCACAGCTGTGATTTAGAACATCGACACACATTTTTGTTTATGCAGCTGAAGCTTTCTTTGGCTGTTGCTGCTACCAACTATTTACATATTTCTAGTGTATGAAATCTCCAGCTGCTTTCCAGTTTGATCACTGCCATTGCATTCTGTGTATGATACTGTGTCTGAATCCTAGTAACTATAGTTTGCATAAACAATGCACCATTTTACTAGCACAGAACTGTGTTCAGAATGTGATGAATAAAACAATGATGGCAGGCACTGAGACAGAAACTGCAAAGATGCAAAGACAAGCGGTCCTCTGCACTAAAATATATTAAGGACATTGAAGCATTGTATGCATTATGCTACTAAGAATGTCCTTCCCTTTAAAGGAGAACTAAAGCCTAAAAATTAATATGGTCAAAAAAGTAATATTTTTTATACTGGACTTTTTGCACCAAACTAAAGTTTCAGCTTGTCAGTAGCAGCAATGATCCAGGACTTCAAACTTGTCACTGGGGGTCACCATCTTGGAAAGTGTCTGCGACACTCACATACTCAGTGGACTCAGTGGGCTGTTGAGAAGCTAACCTTAGGGGTTGTCACTAATTATCAAGCAGAAAATGAGGTTGGCCTGTAATATAAGCTGATGCTACAAGGCTGATTATTAACTGGTGATGCTATTTACACTAGTTTCTGCGCTGTCATGTAGTTATTATTTGTATTCATTACTCATCAGCCTTATACTGTGAAATTTTTATTCTATGTGTACTGTATATTTTGAGTCGGTCCTTGAGCTCAGTAAGTGACAGCAGCACAGAGCATGTGAATCAATGAATCAGCAGAAAAGAAGATGGTGAGCTATTAGGGCATCTTTGGAGACACAGATCTTTACTGATAAAGGGCTGTGGTTGCCTGGGGCTGGTGCAGAAGCCCAAAACATTTGTAGCCTACTGCTTTAGTTAATGAGCTTTACTTCTCATTTAGTGAGAAATTAACATTAGGGATGCATTGAATCCAGGATTCGGTTCGGGATTCGGCCAGGATTTGGCCTTTTTCAGCAGGATTGGGATTCGGCCAAATCCTTCTGCCCAGCCGAACCGAAGCCGAAATTGCATGACTTTTTGTCACAAAACAAGGAAGTAAAAAATGTTTTCCACTTCCCACCCCTAATTTGCGGATTCGGTTCAGTATTCAGCTGAATCTTTCTCGGCGGATTTGGGGGTTCGGCCGAATCCAAAGTAGTGGATTCGGTGCATCCCTAATTAACATGGAGACATTCTGAAAAAATTACTAATTCAATTTTCATCCGTGGTTAGATCAATCCTTTGCAGCAGAGTTCTAACAGACAGAATTGTTATAACAAATAGAAATGCTGGGATATTTCCCTAGTCCTTTTCTAAATTAATGGAAAACATTGCAAATGTTGCTGTCACACTAAATAAACAAGAAATCCAAGAAACTACAGCACACTGGATAGGTGATTCAGCTTTATGTCATGGCGTTTTTTTTATTGGCTCTTAAAAAAGTAGACAAAAAAGCAACATTTAGGCCACACCCTTTATCAAACCTTTGTCCGTACACCTTAATATGTGTTAATATTGTTTGGTGAAGGGGGTAGGGAGAAACTGGAGGAGGTACTGGGTGAGTACAATTTTGTTAATTGCTTTCACCAAAATTATACTTTATACAATATGCTTTTTCATAAATCCAATTATATCCATTATGAATTTTTAGCAAATCCATGCTAAATGTTCTGTTAAATACATTATGAGGTAAATGAGTCATTTGTCCCATCTAAGATACTAAGAATGTTCATAATGTTGCAATTCCAATGTCTGTGCAAAAGTGATTTTGTCCTAATATATATAGGTAATATACAGTCCAACTATAAAAACAGTACTGCATGGAAAAAAGGAAATTGATACACGGGAAAAAGGAAGAATCTGAGTCGCTTGTTTACATTCATTCCATGATATGTGTATTTATGCAGAAGGCAAAACAGTACACACATTCCGATTTCCAAATAACGTTCAATACCCTTAAGGTAAAAATAGAAAAGATACATGTTAATAACAATAAACAAAAAAAGTTAACAAACTAAGTAACAGATAAAGTGCATCCATAAGTATAATGTATGTTTAATCCCCTTGGCCAAACTGTATCCAACCTATGTATCCACTGCAACTCCAACTTGTGTAGAAGCACTAGCCTATTGCCCCCTCTTCTAAGTGGTTTCACAGAATCAGTTACCTGAAATCTAAGTTGACTCACTGAATGAAACTAAGTATTATAGAATTTTTTGGGTGTGTGCTATCTTAATGGTAAGAACTGTGGGTCCACTTCCGCATGCAATACATATAATTAGAAACATGCACAGCTTCTTACTTAAAACATTTATTTGTGCATTTTATAGCAAAAATTCATGTTAACACGTTCATAAAAAACACCACCAGGGTCGCCATTAGAAATCATGGGACCCCGCCCACCCAAGCCCCATCCCAGATCCCGCCCACTCCACACCACAGTTAAACGACCACACAGACATCAGCGCTAAAAAAGGTAACCCCACACACACAAGTACACACACAAAAGCTATTGATGGTCAGGCCCCCCTTATTAGTAAAAAAAAATTGTGGTGCCAGGGCACCCCATAAAAGTTTTCTTTTAAAATATTGGTGGTCAGAGCCCACCCTACAAGTTAAAAAAAAAAAAATAATTGGTTACCAGGGCCCTTCTATAAGTTAAAAAAAACATTGGTGCCAGGGCCCCCTTACAAGTTAAAAAAAAAATTGGGGACGCAGAAAACATTTTTTTAAAAACTTCAATGCCAAGGCCCCCTTTACAAGTTAAAAGAAAATTGGTGCCCCATTGAATATTTTTTTTTTCAAGTGGTGGCAGGGGCCTATACAGTATTAAAATAAAACATTGGTGGCCAGGGGATTAAAAAAAAAAGACAAAACCCACATTGCTGCCCACAACACAATTTTTTGTCCCTGTTTCCGTTTTTCAAATGTTGGGAGGTTGTATGAGCTTACCCACAGTGACACTCAGCGATTCTGCCTTTACTTTTTACTTTAAAAACCTGCAATTTATTGGACTGCAGGGATAATCTAGAATGGCAAACTGCATAGTATATTATTTTTCAGTTGATTTCATTCCATTGTTACAGTCATATCCTTCCAAATTTCACATGCGACTGTACTCCTGGTATCCTAGCAACCATCCTTTTAAGACATCTATAAGTGCAGGAGTGGCCACTCACATCCCAGTGTACACATGCATAGCGACATCTGCCGAGTGTAGGCGCATGCTTCCTCCATTGCCATAGTTACAGGAGGGTTAAAAGACTTATAGGAATAACGTAGAACTTGCTCCCTGTGCTCCGAATAGTGAGCACAGAGCTGGATGTGACGGTATGTGGGCACACAGGTCACAGCCAACTGGAACTGCCACTGACCACCAATGAAACTGATGGAGGGCGGGCCCTATTTGATAAGGTAAAGGAGGTCTGGCTAATCACAAACGTGCAGCACGGCCAAGCCCCCCTTGGAGCTGAAAACCCACTACTGTACCCCCCTGTGACCCCCTGATGGCGGCCCTGCACACCACAGTGCAGTGTCTTCCCCCCCCCCTCCCCCCGGTCTGCCTACCTTGCATCAGCCACACCCTTCTGATGCATTTCATGCTATTGAGCACTTCATCAGAGGAGATCTGGCTAGTGTCGGTCATGTTCATTATATACGCATGGGATTAGTTTGTACATGTTATCTAACTTTAACCCTCATAGCCTGATCAATAACATTTTCCATGCCCTTAAGTTTGGAACCTATATATATCAATCCACTACTTTATTTATCTATAAAAAGTTTTAAAAATTGCCTATCCGGGGGATAAGGAACATGGCCATAAAGTACCTTTTCTAAACTAAATGTAAGACATTGCATACGTTGCTGCCACACTAAATAAACAAGTTATGGTGATGATGATGAATAAATACTTTATGCAAAAGTCCATCAAGTAACTTTATATCAGGGGTTCTTAACATATGGGTCAGGACCCAAGCACTCTTTGAGGTGGTTCTCAATAATTCCCTTCTATACAGTGGCAGTTCTTCCAACAAGAACAACTATTAAACAAGTGCATACTGTAGCCGATTCCTAACTAAATCCTAGCCAACGTCCAGATTTTCTCTGGGTCCCCAGATTAAGGGGCAAATTTACTAAAATTCCCCTAAATTCCCTTGAAATTTGATAAGCATTCGACTATCAAATGCTTATCGAATAGTTCTAGGCTATCTTTTTGCTCAATATTCGATTTCTCGAACTCGTACTTTTGCCTTTGAGTGTCCGAAAAATTTGTACGATTCGAACGATCGAGGCGTTCGATCGTACGAATAGTATTCGAGCAAGTCTTTGCAAAAGAAGCCTATGGGGGGGTTACCATAGGCTTCTATTGGTATTCGGTAGGTTCAATTTGGCGAAGTAGGCATTCGAATGATTTAAAAATTTTAAATAATTCGATAATTCGAAAATTCGGTATTCGATGATCGAAGATGCCAAATTTGCATATTCGATCCTCTGAAAAAATCATACGATCGGTATTTGAACAAACTTCAATCTCTTCACACAAATTTTGTAAATTTGCCCCTAAGTCTGTATTAAGTAAAAATGCTTTATATAGATTATATTCATATTTATACAGAGAAGATAAACAAAACTGCAATGAGGCATTAGTAAATTTGGCTTTAGGGTAATAAATTCCTCTCTAATTCCAAAAGAATTACAAAAACAAAGTTTACAGATGATATGAAACCCTATATTCTGTATATATGTCAAAGTTTCCTTTGTGAACGGGAAACATTCCCTCTAAATGTGTCTTACAATTATCTTTCATGTGCAGTCTTAAAACTTATGTGCAAAACTATAAATATTTGGTGCACATTTTAAAAAAAATCTTTGTCTGCAGAGTGGTGGTGGCGGGTCAGAATACATTTCACACAGAATAGCAGTGCAAACCAACCTTACAATTTGTTTAAAAGGAACATTGTGCAGCAGGAGTTTGCAGACATTTGTGCAACTCTCCAACAGCCATGTTATGTAAGTCAATAGGTCATAAATTCAGTTGCAGACACACAATTTAGGGCACAGTTGTGCAAAAAAAATGCTATTCCTTAAAGGTACTTGGGTCTAAAGCTGTTCTTACACTCAGTAAATCTGGTAAAGATTTTCTAGGCAGCTATGAGGACACCCAAATCGCCAGTGGGCCCCCAAGGAGTGTGGAGCCTGGTACAGTTGCACCCCCTTGAGATTTTATCTAATTTTTTAAATCAAAAAAGCTCAACCAAACTCCCTTCCATGGTTTTGCCTTATTTATTAATAAAATAAATCTGATTTATCAGATTGGTAATAACACGGAAAAATTAACCGAAAACCCAAATCGTATGGGTCTTTTTTATTTTTTTCTCTCAAATCCCTCGATTTTTTGGGGGGTTTTGCCAGCAAACCCAGAATGTATTATATTATTATTAAGCCAAGCGCACATCACATTATCATCATTATCTTGGGATAGGGACATCTTCCACTGACACGACCTCAACAGGTCTGAGATGCCGGATTTTTGGATTCTGGCTTTTTGCAGCATCGGATTATAACAAAGCCCCAGGTCCAGAGAGGTCCCGTACTTGTATTTGATTGAGTCCTTTATCCAAATGTGTGGATTTTCAATCTTCTGATAAATATGCTGTTAAAAGAGCCTTGAGAAAATGATTTTGTGATTGATATATAAATACAGAATATACTGCTGCTTATGTTACTATACAAATTTACATTTCCATAGAATTTTTAATTACTAAATTAATATTGTAGGAAATATTACATTTGTTTTTGATATAGAGCACAACTTATAGCGTCGGAGTGGGTGGAGGAGGGGCCGCATCACTAGTGCAGCGAGCGCTGCACTAGAAGAGCCGATTTTCCCTTTTAAAATTCGGCTCTTAAAGTTACCAGAGGCGGCTTTTTGCCGCCCCTGGTAACTGGCCGCTCCATGCCGCCTGAGGCAAGGTTCTCACCTTGCCTCATGGCTGGAGCGGCCCTGCATTGCAGTCAGCTTCTGACAAAGGTATGCATTGAATCTCTCTTGGTCCTTTAATACGTGTGTTGAACATGGGGAAAAAAAATCTTATTTCTTCTGAAAATTTATTCATAATACGTAATCATAATAAGGTGGTCAGGCAAAACTGAAAGTTAAAGTTTAAGGCAAGCAGCTGTCATCCGATTACATACAGAGGCCACTTTGAGTTAGGCTTAATATTAGCTCACGCTATTAGGCTTAGTCCAGACGGGGAGATTCGGGGGCGATCCATCGCCTGGCGACTTCTCGCCGCGACGGATCGCCCAGAATCTCCCCGAATAGCTAGGCACCAGGCAATCTGGAGCGATTTTAAAAATCGCGCCACTCCGTGTGGACACGCGCCGGCGTTTTTAAGCCTCGCCGGTGCCTAGCTATTCGGCGAGATTCGGGGGCGATCCGTCGCGGCGAGAAGTCGCCAGGCGACGGATCGCCCCCGAATCTCCCCGTCTGGACTAAGCCTAATAGTGTGAGCTAATGAGTAACATTACAAACAGCAGCATAACTATAAAGGAAGTTTCCTCTATAGCCAAGAAGCCCCCCCTCCCTTCCCCAGCCGCTGTCTTACCTGTGGCGAGGAAGCAGAACACATGGGCAGAGTCTGGGTGGGGAGTGGGCAAGGCCCGGGCTGTAAGTGGGCAGCAGGATGTCACAAACACTGGCCGGAGCTCTTCCAGGAGATCCGGGCAACATGTCTCCTTCTGCTGGCGTTGCTCCCAAAATGGCAGCATCTGGCACCAAAGTGCACCCAGGATGCCGGTTCAGCGCCAAAGTATAGGTTTTGTTTTATACATTCCTGGGTGCTCTATTAATATGTACTCGACCTTGATACTTGCTGTCTGCCTTTGAACCCTTTGCCTGGATTTGACCTTGATTATGGCTTGTACCCTGCCTTTACTTTGTTCTGGACTAACCCTTCAGCTTCCTCCTTGCTCCTGACTTCTCCCCGTTGGGAGCTGATAGACCCCTCTGAAAGAGGATGGGGATGGGAATGTGCTGAGCCCATCTGAAGATTTTTTGCAAGGGGGCCAAGCGCACTCTAGTAATGCCACTGAATGGAAAAGCAGCTTTTCAAGAAACTGGAGAGCAGTAGAATAAAAAGCTAAATAACACAAATAATATAAAACGAAAACCATTTGCAGATCGTCTCAGAATATTACTCTCTATAGCATACTAAAAAGTTAATGTCAAGCTCTACAACCCCTTTAATATGTGAAAAGGCTTCTGCAATTACATTACACGTTAACATCTTTTGAACCAGCTTTTTCGTTTATCAATGTTTCAGGTCAGGGCACCTGTAACTGGAACTATGATTCCAGATAAAGTCAATCTAGGCTACACACACCATTTTTGAGAGTCCTTTCTAATGTTATTATTCATCCATCTCTCTTTATCAGAAAGGAGCACCCGTATGAAAACTGAAATAGAAACGTTATTTTTCATTACAGTAATAGTTATTTCAGCAGTTCTACTGGGAGTGCTTTATTGCCCTGTATACATCTCTCAGAGACAAAAAAGGATGGACAATTTAAGAGACTATATGCAGCTAACATACTGAAACAATTTGCCAGTGGAAAAGAAAACCCCATCTTCCACTGTATAAATCAACCTTGTTATTATTAAGTGGTTTTCTGCCAATAGGTTCTATGTGCCAGAAATCAACATTGTAAGAAGTGTGATGGTGCAATTATTTTTATTCTGTACTGATAATTTTAAGAGAAATCACACTGTCATGTTAGTGTATACTGGATTTCATGGTAATGTCTGGTTAATATACTTAACTGTTCACCTAGAGGATATCTTGGAATACTTAAATAAAAATTATAAATGTGTAGTGTTCTGATATAAAGGACCACTAACCTGTTAAATGGCACACGGTCTCTGTTAAATGCTTTCAATATTAATTTGAGCCATTGGTCAGGGAAACCAAGGTGCATGGGCAAAGTGATGGAGAAATAGGACTTTTTAGCCAGGTTCCATTTTAAGCATGGCAGTAGTTAGTAAAGAATCATCCCTGCTTCACGACTGATGGAACGGTCGATGGAGAACCTTCTGGAGCAATTAAGCACAAAAGCAAATTCCCAAGACAGAGTCAGCAGGGAGGGCAGGATGTCTCAATCAGTGCAGGAAGAGTGGCACTTACAGCATCTAGTGGGAGACAAGTGACCCATCATATGAGGGGCAGGGCCAGGTGAAACATGGAACATGGAAGTAAAAATGTTTTCCTCTTCCCACCCCTAATTTGCATATGCAAATTAGGATTCAGTTCGTTAATCAGGTGAGTCTTTCGGGAAGGATTCGAGGGTTTGGCCAAATCCAAAATAGTGGATTTGGTGCATCCCTACTAACATCAGGACCTTCGCATTTGTGACAAGCCAGCTGGGCACCCAAGGCAATTGTTAGGGGTTAATTGTTAGGTGATGGATGGCAGTGGGGAGATGAGAGCTTGAATGAGGGGTAGGTGAATACAACAGATACTTGCCTAGTGCCCCTCCACTTCTGCTTGCCCCACTACTATGTAGGTGAATACACAGTTGGACTGGGCCAGTGGGTCACCAGGAAAAAAACCCACTGAAGAACAGAAGAGACTGCTCAACACCAACATACCCATGCAATTTACTTGGACTATCTAGTATTAAATTGGTTGCATCTGGGAGTAGTGTTGATGCTCATATGCTTGGCCAGATTTTAGGTTGTATGAGGGAGATAGTAAGCAAATGGTAGGTGGGTTTAGGTGCTGCTGAGGAAATTCTGGATCATATACAATTATACACTTTGCTATGGAATGGTGTTTGGGGCAATGGTGGTCAGGTGGAAAAAAAGCCACTTCAGTAAAAAAAGTGCTGCAAACCAGAAGGGCCCTCCACAAAAATTATGTTGATGGGCATAAAGACTGATGAGTTTACCATCATCACTTTACTTTATTGTTGGTGGGAAAGCATTTACAGGAGAAGTCGCCCACAGAAATTAATATTTATTGTAGGTAACTAATCTCTGGATGTGCAATCAACTTTAAATAGTCACAATAAAGAAAAAACAGAGCAAAAAGCACAAATTCTGTGTCAAAAGGAGAATAAAAAGGGAGATTTCGTATTGTGCAAAAGGTAGATTTGTATGTTTTGATGAGCCATTGCAGACACACATAAAAAAGGGAACAAAACTGGGAGGAAAGTGTATGTAGTCATTTGCTCCCTTCCTCCATTACAAAGATGTAAATTATGTAAATTCAGAAACACTTGTTAAGGGTAAGGACACACGAGACGATTTGTCGCCAGCGTTTTTAAAAAGCAAATCGCTGCGACAAGGCGATCGTCTTTTTCGAACAGGCGATTCCCAGCGACAATTGGCACAGAGCGATTTGTATCCCATTGCTCTGTGCGGTACGTGCTCCTGTCCGTATCAAAAAAGTGCTTCAAAAACGGCATTTTCGAGCGTGTTTTCGTCCGAGTTTTGTTCGGCGTGTTGTCTCGGCGTCTCTCCTCGAGCGTTTGTGCTTCCCTCTGTAACCTAGCGTCTTTGTATTCCTGCGCCTTTATGTTCTTGCGTCATTGCGCAGTGTAATTTGAATACAATCGCTGCTACTTATCTGTATGTGTGTGCGTGTCTAGGAGATTTCAGTGCTTTTCTAAGTACATGCTATTTCTGATGAATCGCTCGGAAAAGGGTCTCAGTGCGTTTTGGAGCTACAGGTGATTCACAAACGTGCTGTGTGCACAGTAGCTGGCGTCTTTCATATGGTTTTGTGCTGAGACAAAACGAGCGACATGTCGCCGCGATTTGCTTTTTAAAAACGCTGGCGATAAATCGCCTCGTGTGTCCTTACCCTTAAGGACATTTACTTTGGTTGCAATGGGTCACTCTTTTTCAAGATACTTTAATATAAGAAGGCTTAAGGCGGATGATTGTATCGGAAATGGGTAGGACTCCTGTGAAAATGGCTGCAATGTAACCATTTAGGGACAGGCATATACTATATCTTATTTAGAGAAATAACAGTGATCTCATTGTTCAAGAATCTCAGATATGCACTGAAACACCCAAAAGTAGTTCATGAGAAAAAAAGAAGTGAAACACAAGGGCAAATGCAGGGCCCTTTGCAAACCCTGTTACCAGTTCTAAGGATATCCCTTTTGGGCATCATTCCCAAGAAGGAACCTGAAAAGTTCAGGCTCATACACCCACTTGCTCATACACCATGGGTGGGATTGTAAATGATGACTTATATAGACATGTGGACAGTAACCTTCATGGAATTTGATAAGGCAGCAACAATTTTGAGATGGCCAACAGGCTTGGTGAAGTGGTTCCTTTGTGGCATCAACTTGGAACAGGTATTTGAATTTGTAGGACGAATTGGAGAAAATGAAACCGCAATATGCTCGAGTATGATTGGGCTGTTTTTACAGTGTCTCCCAGACACTACAAAATGTATGGTCAACAGATGCTGAAAGCATATAGCCGAGGAATGAAAATACCAAATTGGAGACAACTGGTATATTAGTATCCAATTGCCTATTATCTGTTTTTCAAATTTTGAAGTTCCACTGTTTCACTTAGCTTACAGTTTGGCCTTTCTTGGTAGAGTCCTGCGCGGGT
>CM044442.1:74286499-74297168 GCA_024363595.1 Xenopus borealis | reverse complement strand
AATTAAATTGTTTTTCAATTCAAATCGAATTTTGGCCTATTCGAGAGTCGAAGTACCCAAAAATTACTTCGCAATTAAAATTTTCTTTTTCACAAACACCGTAGTTTTACCAGTGCGGGGCAACACTGCATTATATTTGTATTACTTTAAAACACTTACATTTTTTAATGTTACTGTTCCTTTAAGTACCCTCTAAGTACAGGAGTAATATTTAGTGCTCGTTCAGCGCAAATTGCAGAGCACAGCATCAGCAGGCCTAGACCAATTAGAGAGGTGGCATAGGAGTTGGTTTTTGCATCCATTTTTTGCACATTGCACCCTAACTTCTACAATTCAAATGGCCCCTTATTTATTTAATGGAAATGATTTAATTATTCAGTTTACAGCTGAGCTCTGTTTAGACTGAGTAAACAGAAGCTTAAGAATTCATTCCTAATCACATCCAAGTTTCTACTGCTTATATCCTCATAAGGTAAAAGAACAGAAATTCCATTGCTGGAATCGAAAAATGTTATCAAAATGCAGCAGCATTTTAAGAGAAGGTGCACTGTGCTGGTTATGGCTCATCCATTTCTTTTGCCAAGGCTAGTTCATTATGTGACAGCATATAATGTTCATTTAATTAAAAAGAAACCTAAAAAATCTGGTGAGCCATAACAACACCTCATATAAACCAGCAGTCATCCCAGTCTGTGAAAACATTTCACTATAGCAAAAAATGTATTGAAATCTAAAATGATTTCACAGATTCTGCTTTTCAAATCCAAGTTCAAAGATTAGGAAAATGTCTTCTTTCAGTACAGCAAATAATTCCTTTTAGCTCCTGGGTGCATTCCATCATCTCGACAGAGACAGAGATGGAATTCCACCAACTTTCATTCTGTTCTTGCCAGCACAACCTAGTTAATCTTGCAAATTAATTCAAAAGGATGAACTGAGAGCATGTGGTAAGGCCAAATGACAAATCTCCTTGATTTATGACATAAATAGAGGTCCTGCTCTTCGGTTTATTCAGATTTCCCTTCCTCTTGCACTGGTGAAAGGCAAATAATTTGACACGGATGAGTGTGATTTAGTTCTTGACTTAAAATAAAGTCTGTGGTAGATGTCCAGGCTTCTGTATTTTGAGATACATATGACAGATCATCAGAATATTGTTTGTATTTGCCTGCATGATTTTCTGTGTTTGCAACAAAGCTGTCACAACGGCATTGATTTTCCTCTTGCACCGGTTTCCCCGTATTTCCATCGTTGCTATCAGGCACTGTAGGTGCATCCTGGGAAGTTGGGCTTAGGACCAATAAAAGTACATCAGCTTTTATGTTCATTACTGAACCATTTGAAATGACAGTTGTGTTATTATTCCCTGTAACTTGTCCTAAGAGAAGAAAATAAATCACAATATTATACAGTTACATTTCAAATTAAGGCCAGTCGAAAAGATCATTATCTAATCTAAATTAATTCCAGGCTTTGCTTATTTTATTTTCCTAGAAAGACCCAGTTAGGGCAGAGACACACACAAAGATTCAAGGAGCCTCACAAGGAAACTTCGGGCGACTTTGGAAAACGAAGCACTCCAAGTGCCATCCTGCCGGCGAATTTAGATTCTAGCCGGCAGAAGGCTTTTCAGGGAGATTAGTCGCCCACTGGGTGACTAAATCTCCCTGAATCTTCGTGTGTGTCTCTGCCCTAAAGCTTGAGCCGCCACCAGATTTTAAAGTAATTAACATATAATATACAATTTGCATGCACTGGAAAAAGCTGTGTGTTTGCTTCAGAAAGACTACTATTGTTAATATAAATAAACTGCTATGTACTGTAGCTATGGGGGCAGCCATTCAGTTTGAAAAAAGGCGAAAAGGCACAGGTTACACTGCACACAACAGATAAGATCTGTCCAATACAATGGTGCTTTATCTGTCATCTACTAACCTGTGCCTTTTCAACTTTTTTCCAGATTGAATGGCTGCCCCAATGGCTACCGAGCACAGCTTGTTTATAAAAGGTATAGTAGTGTCTCTGAAGCAAACACACAGCTTTTACCAGTGCAGAGCAACAGAACATTATACAGGTTGGGACCTGTTATCCAGAATGATCGGGACCTTTCCATAATTTGGATCTTCATACCTTTAGTCTACTTGAAAAATCATTTACATTAAAGTCAGTGGGGTATGTTGCTCTTTGTATGGAGCACTGAATTAAAAATGTGCTGTGTGCTGCATTAGCTTCATACACAAAGCAGATGGGGTTAGTCTGGGCCCAAAGTACAGAAGCCTAGAGCTCACTATAATGGTGGAAATGTCAAAATAATGGAACCAAATTTTGCCTAGTTAAGAGAGTTATTCCCTCTCAAAAATAAAGAAGGAATTATTTTAAATAGTATGGGCTGAGATTTTACTTATATATATATAGATGAACACAGTTCAACTTCACAGAAGTTGTTGGAGGCCATGTCCTTTAGTATGAAGGCCAACACAGCAACAACCCTTACTGTTTATTTGGTTCCTACGTAAACTAGACTACTTGCATGTATGTTGGTAAGTACAACAGCCACAGGAAGCCATAACTGTATTTCCAGAATTGAATGTAGGCCGTATCCTCTCCATACGTCTACTATGTTATTTCTGTTTTTATTGCAATGTCTAACCTGCCCAACAGAGATCAGATATGACATGCTCAGCCAGCATCTGGAATTGTCATCAGAATTTTATAACCATTACTGGACACAAACAATCCCATAAATAATTGTGTCTTGGGAAGGGCAATGGATATGTATTTGCTGCTCTTCAACCCTCCTTCTTCTGAATCAGGAAGATACAATTAACAATGGTATTATGAAAGATTTCTCACCAGATAACGGCGGTGTTTCTGATGTAGGAGTACTTCCACCACTGCATCCACTGCTTTGAGAAGCTGTCTCCTCAGAGGGAGCCATACTTGGTGAACCATTTGTTTGCCAGGAAAATAATTGTGGACAATATCCATTTGTGCTACTCAAGGGTTCTGTTATGCTGCAATTACCATAATTACTGTTAGCAGTCTGTTTCCCAGTAAGCTCTCTAGCAGACTGTCCACAAGCATCTTGCTGTAAATGGAGAGGATGACCAGAACCAGTGGAAAAATAACTGCCAGTCTCACTTTCCACTGAGTTGTCCTCTGTATCGGACACACATACTGATCCATCTATAAGTTGCCTTGTCTCCATAGCATCCACGGTCTTTCTTTCTAGGTATTCATTTTCTATAGGGCCACTTCTTCCTTGTTTCACCTCATATTCTCTTACACAGCTTGTCCCTGGAGTACCACTTTGATGCTTAGGATCTTTATGGACCTCAGCACAATCAGTATTAATGGAAACAGCCACATATGATGTAGAATTCTGGAGTCCTTGCCCATAATTATTTGTTCTTGTGCAGACATTGCATGCAGATTTTTTCTGCAAAGAAAGTAAAATATGTTTTTTAAAAGATAATTTACAAATAGCATCTTCATAGATCTTAATGTTAATGTTTTCACAAATACATTGTAATATACAGAAATTGGAACTTTTATCCAGAAACCCTGATGTCCAAAAAGCTCCATATTATGGGAAAGGCATAGCCATTAAGTCTATTTAAGCAAGTAATTCTGATTTACCTTTTCTCTGTAAGATACCTTGTACTTGATACTAACTAAATATATTTTGGTGGTTAAGCAATGCTATTGAGTTTAAGTAAGATTTCATTTTTTTTGGTGGACTTAAAGGGATACTTTCAAAACACAGCAGTTAATAGTGCGGCAAGCAGCAGTAGCTTTCCATATTAGTGTTTTTAGAGGCAAACAGCATGTTTGATATAGCATACGATGTAGACTGAATTATTTGTCTACATGGCTATCCTCAACTGCTACATTTCATTAAACAGAGACCTGCAGCACAAGGCGTTCTAAATGTCTTCAGGAGACTGACGCACTGACATTCCTCTTGGTCCCCAGTTGCCTGCTAAAGCTCTTGTTCTGTAGTTCTTTCTTAGTTTTGACTCCTGTCTGTGCCTTGTCTTGATTATTGCTTCTGCCCTGACCATTGCCTGCCCTTGACTTCATTTTCATCTCGCCCTAGCCTGTAATGCTCAATTAATCATATAAATATATATATTTATATTTATTATAACTGGTCTGATCTCAAGTGGGTAGATTCCTTATCAGTTTCCACTGCAGAAAGTTCTGCAGCGAATAGTCAGTGAAGACAGGTGATGATAGGGGTTCCCCTGCTTCACAAGAGAGTAAGATCACTTCAGCTGTCAATCATGAATTCTAGTAAACATTTTTTTACAGCCAGTTATCCAAACATTGTCTGGCCTGAAAACACCATAAAGGCCACAGGTCTGGTACCTGCAAAAAACATTACAAGTAAAACCTTACCTCTGCTTCTTGAAACCGGTGGCATAAAACATTCACCCACTGCTCCAGATTTTCTATGAGGAAAAAATGGTTTACTTTGGAAGCTTTATGCATTGTTGCTGAAGTTGTAACATACCCAGCAGGCAGGCCAGTAACGTATCTATACTCTGTGGGGCCCTGAGTGGGTGTGGGTCTTGGTGCAGTCGCACCCCCAGTAGTTCCACCACTGAGGCAGGAACCTATGTATCACTTTGTAGTGGTTAGGCAGTTAAAGCCGCAGTATGAACTATCTGATTACTATGGGGCACATTTACTAAGGGTCGAAGTGAAT
Organism: Xenopus borealis; assembly: GCA_024363595.1. Lineage (NCBI taxonomy): Eukaryota > Metazoa > Chordata > Amphibia > Anura > Pipidae > Xenopus > Xenopus borealis. Next base: position 74,292,457 of record CM044442.1, on the reverse strand, counting down.
TTTTGAATGAAATTAGAATTTTGGGCTACTTCGACTATCAAATAGCCCAAAATTCTATTCAAATTGAAAAAAGTACTGGCCCTTTAAATAAATTCACCACCTTAAAGGGTGGTTCACCTTCAGGTTAACTTTTAGTATGTTATAGAATGACCAATTCTAAGCAACCTTTCAATTGGTCTTCATTATTTTTTTTTATATTTTATGAATTATTTGTCTTCTTCTCCTGACTCTTTCTAGCTTTCAAAAGGGGGTCACTGAAACTCTCAAAAAATAAATCCTCTCTAAAGCTGCACATTTATTGTTATTGCTACTTTTTATTATTCATTTTTATTTCCTGACCCTATCTTATTAATATTCTATATTCACATTCAAATCAATGCATGGTTGCTAGGTTAAATTGGGCCCTAGCAACCAGATTGCTGACACTGGAAACTGGAAAGCTGCTAAATAAAAAGCTAAATAACTCAAAAACCACAAACAATAAAATATGAAAACCAATTACAAATTGTCTCAGAATACTACTCTCTACATCATACTAAAAGTCAGCTCAAAGGTGAACAACCCCTTTAAAGCTGCCAAATTGCCATTGTAGCCTATATGGGACCTCATATAAGCCTCTCTGAAAAATATTTTATGTCCTGGAAAATCGAAATTTACAAAAAAACGTTCTAATTGAACGATGTGCTCGTTCGATTCGAACGATTTTAATTAGGTCATTTTAAACGGTAATTTTCGATTGAATGCAGTTAACCATAGCTCTGTGTGCCTTTGTACCTATTTTCTTACATGTAATTGCTGATTAGTTGCTGTGGATAACAGCACTTCACTTTATATTACAAAAAAAAATTAAAATCCACTGCAATTTCCATACATCAGAAAGAACAATATCCCTAGTCTGGGGATGCATATGGCAGAGGAGGGTGAGATGAATTTATTCGATATTGTAATACACAGAATAATCCACTAATGGATCATTAGAAACAAAATGAATCATTCTCATGCACAAGGGCTCTTCAACAAGCAAGTTGGAGCATAACTGTAATGAATTTGTATGGAGTCACTGAACAGGGGTTACACTGCTTTCATATTGGACTAATTAGTTGGCTCTTTTACTGACATAGGTACTACACAAATGCACTTAACCATAGCTCCGTGTGCCGTTGGACTTATTTTCACCTACTAATCAGCAATTACATGTCAGAGTCTTTCTCAGCCAACTAATTAGTCCAATACGAAAGCAGAGCAACCCCTGTCCAGTGACTCCACACAAATTTATTCCAGTTTGTCAGTAAATTGAAGAAAAGCAGGGTGTGGTGCTACAACGTGCTTGTTGAGAGCCCTTATTCATGAGAATGATTCATTTTGTTTGGAATGATCCATTAGTGGATTATTCTGTAAATTACAATATCAAATACATTCATCTCACCCTCCTCTACCATATGCATCCCCAGGCTAGGGACTCATTTGTGAGAAGTTCTAACCATTTGCTAAGTAATAGTTAAAGGGGCCCTACACCAAAAATCATTTGGTATAGTGAAAGAAAATTAAATTCTCTTCAATATACATCAGTAGTCTTATAGTTATCTGTAAACATAATTGCAATTGAAAGCAGTGTCTCTCTGTATATATTTATAATACACAACAGCCAGGAATCTTTGGGGAGACTTGTAGCCCACAATAGCAAATTTTTAACGTGGGTGACAAGTCTCCCAATTTTGTTATGAGATAACAACATTGGAAGACTGCTGAAACATTGTGTCTCTGTGCTGTTTTTGGAGTCAAATGATCATACTCGTTTCTAAGGGGACTAGAGAAAACTACATCTAATTTCTGTTATTAAATACCTTTTAGATCTTTCAGGCGATTTGTACGGCACAGAAAGCAGATTGCCATGAATACAATTACTGCAACCACCAAGGATAAAGCAATGATAATGCCAACCTTCTGCCCTGCAACACAGGAAACATCATTAAATAAGGGTAGTACAGGGGAGTAACTACAAGTGAACAGTATTTTAGAAAAGATGACAGTCTGTAAGTTTCATATCCATGAATTATATATATTTTCTGAAGTATGATTTTTATTGAGAAGGTTTAAGGTAACAAATACAAACAACAGTACCATGTTTTGGCATATACAATTAATAACCACTGCACACACAATTCAAAAGGATATGTTTTTAAAAATATTCTCTATTCACAGGTTGTTTGTTTTGGGAACACATTGGTACAAAACTAAATAGTTCACACATAATGGGTAAAGATAGAGGGGTGGAAGATATGTCATGTTAAGACATAGTTAAGAAAGCCCACATCCTGATTCAGGCCTGGATTGGCAATCTGTGGGTTCTAGCAAGTAACATAGTAAGTTAGGCTGAAAAAAGACTCGCGTCCATCAAGTTCAAGTGCCAGAGGGGCTGCTGTTACATGCCATCCTCTATTTGCTGGGCTGGTGGAGGGTATTTGGGCCTCTGGGTAGTTGAAATGTCAGGCCCTATTCTGAATACCAGTCCAGACCTGTCCTTATTCCAGCAGTAAATTCAAAAACTATAAATCTCAAAATCACTGGGAAGGGGTGCAAATTAGTTGCCCCAGCCCCAGGGTGTGTTTTTGCAGCCACCATCTTATTCCTTTCTCTTTTTCTGCAAGAGCATGCACTGTAAAGAAATTGCTGAATTGCTAGAATGCACCCACCCCAGAAATGCAGGGGATCCCTGGGAGAAACAATAAAATGAAGGCTGCAAACTCCGTGCAACAGGTTTAAAGGTTAGTTATCAGAGTCACTTGGGGGTGCCTAAAATGACATCTCACCCTCAATAAAACATTGTTTCTAGTCCTTAAATAGTGACAGCAAAACAATAAGCAATATGCTTTTACGTACAATTATTGTTGAGGTGATCACATACAACATCAGAATGGTTAGATCCAGGCTTACTCACAAAAAGACCAGGCTTTGAACAGCTGCAAGAGAACATAACATATTTATGGTTGATCACAGCATACAGTGCTCCCATACATAACATGCACAGCAATATTTTGCGTAGACCAAGGTGTACTAGAAGACTTTCTATTGTGGTACTACTTCCCGTCTGACCTTGTGTATCCATGCACGGATTTCAGAGTTGGCGGCGCTAGCACCGGCACCGATCTAGCTAGAGCAGGTCGCACCAGAGCACTGGGGAGCTGCACATCCCCAGTGCTCCTCAGCAAGCAGCTGGGCGGCATGCCACCCCTACCAACTTGCCGCCTTAGGCCCAAGCCTTTGTGGCCTGTACAATTCCATCATGTACAATTCCAGTACTGTAAAAGGTAGCTAAACTCCCATAAAAAGCTGTTCTAAGGGACAAAATATGAAGCACATATTGTTACTGACAAAACACCATATATCTGTTATTGGGACTCCAACATAGATAGATAGATGTTTTGGGGTCCAACTGTGGTGAAATGGAAAAGAGAATCACTTCTGTATTAGTACAATCAAAATTAGAGAAACTGGAAGAAAAAAAAGTGCCTTTCTCCTTAGGCTACTTACTTGGTCCATGGTTTGCATGACTCGTTCGAAAAAGAGGAATTTGAGAAATATCCTGCTGGGCAGGCTTTACATATGGTGTCTTTATTTAGCTGAACTATGGGAAAAGATAAATGAAACAATTATTCACATGAGTTTAGATGAAACTGAGAAACAGTTCTATCTCACAAGCCAATGTCAAAATATTTTTGAATTATTTTTTTAACAATGCTTTTAAAACAAACCTAATGAACCCTTAAAAAAAGAGAAATGGGTGGTGATCTTTCTCTGGTCCACAGAAATATGACATGTTGCAAATAAAAAAACATGAAGGGTTATTAAACACCACAAATGCTGTGGAATTTAACATTTTATAGCCACAAGCAGTATTTTCCCCATCATTCCAGAGTAATTGTGGCTGTATGGGGGAAGTTGGGTGTGCACACATTGGGGCACATTTACTAAAGTGTGAATTTTCTCTTCACGTAACTTCACCAAGTTTGCCTCACTTCACAGGTGTATCTTCACGTATATTTACTACAAGTCACTTTTTAAAGAGAAATGTGGTGATCTTTTTTCTTTTTCCTGGCATACATTCTCTGCAGAAATTTGCCAGTATATTTCTTCATACAATAGTAGTGTGAGAGGCTAACTTACTGGATTTTCTCCTGGTGAAAATTTGCCTGGCAAAATGGAGCCTTTTAGAAAATTGGCAAATTTGCTGTGCATTGCCATTTTGCAAATTTTTGGCAAAAAACACAATTTTTAGTAAATAAAGATGGATGTATCCTTTGTCATCGTGTTGTTTGCAGTACTTGGTGCCAAAATGATATTTGGGAGTATTTCTGTAGAAGAATTACACTGCCAATAATCACACATTTATGCAGGCTGGCTGTGAGAACCCTGGAGCCACTGCCCCCTTTTGAGGTAACATAATCTTCATGGTTCCCTGGCAACAGGAGACAAGTCCAATATACCAGTCCTGAGTGTGACTGTGTTGAAGTGCAAGGAGCTTGTTAGGCCACAAGTACATGTAATGAATTGTGACAATTTTCACTATGACTTCATCCATTTTTTAGGGACTGGAATGCCAGCTGTATTTGTAAATGAGCCCCTATGATCATTGACTAAAATTTAGTTCAGAAAGTGTTATTGTTGTGAAGCAGCAATTCTAGGAGATCTGGTGATTAGTGATGTGCGTGTTGGCCCGAAATCCGTGGGTCGGGCGGGTTTTGGCTGACCTGCACTCCTCATCGTGGGTGGTAGGTCTGGGTTGAGGTCTTCTCCTGTTCTCCCTGCCCGCCACCTTGCACTGACTTCTTTTATAGACACTGCACCTGCTTGCGCAGGGCTGGCGTAGGTGGAAGGAGGGCGCACTTTGGGCAGGTGCGGGTCAGGAAAAACCTGACCCGCACATCACTACTGGTGATACTAAAGTATACTGTAATACTGTAAACTCTATAATAAAGTATGGAAATAATAACTACAGGAATTGTTAATTATTTAATAGTTTGTCGGGCCAGCAAGTCCACAGACAGCATACAGACATTTGATGGACAGTATAATGAAATATAAAATGAAACGTAAAAAGAGTTGTCGGTGGCCTGATATGATGGTGTTTAAATTGATTCCGACCTCTAATATGGTCAATTCTTCTTCTTACTAAATGAACTGAGCATCAAGGAAAACTTACCTGGGTAAACCACCTCATAGCCAGGTGCGCATTTGGTATTTTTGTTACAGAACTCATAATCATCACTAAAGTGGTATCCTTCCTCACAATCACACTTTCTGGGAGAAGTGCTGTTTCCATAAAATGCCACCTTCAGAGCTTTGCCTGGAAAAGAGATATACTGACATAAAACCTTCATATAACCTTTTTGTTGAATGTGAGTCTGATGGAAAATACTTTTACAGCAGTGGTTGGCCATTTCCTACCTACTTGTTTGAGTCTTTCATTTCACACAAGATAGCAAATTTTAGAGTCAAAATTGAATTCATTTGAGTTTTTAAAAACTCCCCTAAACTACCATAAATAGTAGATGAATTAAATCAACCCAAAAAGGGAAGGCTGCAAACAATTCTAAATTTATCCCTGGACCTCTCCCATTGACTAAAACAGCAATTCGGCAGGTTTTAGGTGTTGAATAGTGGAAACTCAAATTCCTACAGGGCCGGGGTATGCTGAATCTTAAAAATCTAATTCTTATTTTTTTAAAAAACTCCAATCAAATTTCAATAACTCCCTAGTTGAATTTGACAGTTTTCATCTAAAAAAAATCAGAAATTTGAATTTCAAGTTCCAATTTTCAATTCCTCTCTTAATAAATCTGCCCCTTAATCTTAAAAAATTAAGATAAAAAATTGTCAACCCTTTTTGCCAGAGGAAAGACAAAGCTTATACAAAGATACAAGATACTTATACATAGGGAAAATATATATATATATATA
>CM044442.1:74233989-74255893 GCA_024363595.1 Xenopus borealis | reverse complement strand
CAGTACAGAAAGAGTGGATTTTACATTTTAAATGATAAAAACAAGAGATTGGGAAGATCCTGTAAGTAAAAAAAAAAAGGAACTATTTTACATGACTCATTTCAATGCAAAGGAATTAAATCTAAAAATAGTGTATTGTTATCTGGAATTTAACTTAGCAAGGAATAAAATATTCCACTGGACTGAAAGTTTTATAGAAATCTTTTTAGAATGGTCCAGTTTTTTCACTGTTCTTCAGCGGAATATAAACTAAAAAAAGCACCCACTGAAGATGGTAAGGAAATGAATAGTACTGTGCATTGGACTGTTGATAGGCTCGGATTCATAAGTAAAAATATAACTTGAGTAGTTCACAAAAATGAAAAAATACAAAATAAAGAGCCAAGAAACTATGGGGATTGTGTATAAGCCTTTGATGTGGGACATATGGGCCGAGTTTGAAAACATCATTGATTTTCCAACTTCAGCTATTTATAAGAACTTGTTCATTACTATATGACTTGGAAGCAAATTTGCGCATTTTTCACCCTTTCATATAATAAAATGTATACCAAAATATCAGTGAAATGCCCTACCCTTCTAAGACCTGGTGAATTCCATTTATTTCCTGTGGTAGAATAAAGAATTAAGTTTGAGTAAAAGTGAGAGACAAAATGCTATTCAAATAATGGAAAATAGAAAAAAGTGTGCATGTTGCTGCACCACAGCATTCAGCAAATTACTGCAGGGCTCTTCAATCCTTTTTTTTGTAGAGACCTGAAAAACTTGACCTCAACTTGTATGTGATTTACAAATGCTGATTCTAATTCATGTCCACATTGGTAAATCCCTTACAAGCTTGCAATTGCAATGAAATTCAGGAGATAGTAGTGCCTTGTTGGTAAATAAACGCAGTCATTTGTATTTGTACTTGTATATTAAATATGGCCTAACAAAACTGTATTCCACATTGCACTGGTTTAGGTTATCACAAATATTTTTACATTTACATCTAGACCTTTAAATACCCTCATGCCACTTTTTGTTATTTTTGTAACCTTTGCCAAGGTTCCTTTTATTATACTCTGCTCTTGGCAGCAGTTGGATGAAGTTCATATATCAGAGGGAAAAAGTACAAAATGTTCCAGAGGCAGGAAAAAACATCTGCCTCAGTTATTCTTTTATGTAATGTTTTTTTTCTTTTTACTATGATTGAGTACATATATCCTTCTAAACCTTGCACTCACACCAAAATGTGAAATTAGCATCAAATATGTGAAAAACCTTGTTTTATATAACACTGCAGATTATGTTGGTGCTTTATAGATGCATTGTAATAGCAACAATAATTTAGCACTTATTTTAGACCACTACCTCTCAGTGTACATAGTAGCTGGTTTACAAATCTAGGTACAGAATTGCACCAGTTAAGGCCCCCATACACGGGCCGATAAAAGCTGCCGACAGACCGAGTTGGCCAGATCGCGATGGGGCACGATAAAAAGCCTAGTCGGATTGCAGGCGCATCTGTGTGTGTATGTGGTCTCGCGATCACACCACCCATATCACCTCTTTTCTGATCCGATCGTTGGGCCCTAGGGCCCACGATCGGATCAGCCCGACATCGCCCACTTCAATGTGGGCATATTGGGGAGAGATCCGGTCGTTTGGCGATTTCGACAAACGAGCGGATCTCCCTGTCTGTGGCCACCTTTACACAGCAACCAGTGAGAGTTTTGCTTGCATTTTATAAATGTTATTAATAATGTTATTAGCCAGTTTCAAAATATATCATACAGTAAGTAAATTGTTGATAATAACTAAACAAGTTATGTTCAGAAATATGTAAACATAACTTAATTACATCAAGACAAAAATATAACATTTCTCACATATTTTTAATAAAAATATAAATATAGGAAAGCAACCAGACTTTAATCTAATGGAGTTGTTTGTATACCATGCCCTGGTCAAGATCTACTAATCACTGGTCTACTGGTAAATCATAGACCTCTGCTTGGGTCCCATAACCAGTGGTATGCAGAACACTTTTTGGGTTGAGTCTTGCACTGCATGAAATATTCTGTGTAAAGGGCTGTGTGTAATTAGTAGTGTTTGCACCATGTTGGCAATTGTTTTAAATAGACAGTCAAACAGTCGGGTAAGAGAAAGGCATTATTAGCTAGAGCAGTGATCCCCAACTCAGTGGCTTGTGATCAACATTTTGCTTTCCAATTCCTTGGATGTTACTCCCAGTTACCTTGAATGAATTGTTCAGTTTAAAAATAAAAACTGGGTAAATGGATAGGCTGTGCAAAATAAAAAATGTTTCCATTATAGTTAGTCAGGAAATGTAATGTATAAAGGCTGGAGTGACTGGATGTGTAACATAATGGTCAGAATGCTACTTCCTGCTTTTCAGTTCTCCTGGTTTCCACTGATTGGTAACCAGGCAGTGACCAATCAGTGACTTGAGAGGGGGGGGGCATGTGTGTCATAGCTGTTTGCTTTTGAATCTGAGCTGAATTCTGAGGATCAACTGCAATCTCACTGAACAGTTATGTCCCATGTTCCCCTCCCCCCCTTCAAGTCCCCGACTGACTCAGAGTTAGAGAGCAGAAAAGCAGGAAGTTGTGTTTGGTTCTCTTATTTTAGATGTAGGGACCCTGAGATTTGGGTGTAGTTTACTCAGGCAGTTTCCCCTCCGTGTTTGGGCACCTAAGGGTCCTTAAGTAACTCAGGCAGCTATGTCCCTTTTCCTGGGTCCAGATCAGTTCATGGGATTTGGCCACCAGGGGGCAGTAGTTAAAATATAAAAGGAGATAGCACCATGTGCTCAGGGTCTTACTCCTGGGACCGTGCCTCCCAGAGAGGTGTTACAGGGCCATGGTCTTGTTCCTCTAAAGTTAGGTTTAGCCAGTGGTAGTAGTCTCTGTGATAGTCACTCTAGGAGTGAAAGGCAGCTCAGGTTAGCTAGCGAGCAGCTGTGGCTCCACCAAGGAGAAATAGTGGGGTTAGGACCCTGTGGTATGTACACCACTAAATCAGGGATTACAGTGGGTGAGTTGAGGACCAGATAGGGTGCCAAGACCCATGAATACAGTGGGTGAGGTGAGGACCAAATTGGGTGCCAAGAAACAAGACCCCAGGCTGTGAAATCCAGGACCTAGTGCTAACCACCTGAGAGGAGACATTACCTAGTGAGAGGGTAACTATCCTGTTGAAACATGAATCATTGCTGCGTGCTATCTATCTTGCATATTGTCTTTATCATCCCACTGGAGGGGTTATCAAAGTATCCTACTACGCTGTCTGTTCAATAAATAACTTCAAGTTTGCTGCAAAGAACTGTGTCTGACTGAATCTCCTGCTGCACTGAACACCAGGTACCGGGAGTTGCAGGGAGTTGCACGGGTACACTGGGGGTCCTGGGCACAAGCTAAACAGTTAGCCGGGTCACACAAATTCCACAAATCCACAGCTAAAGCTACACGAACGGGTGCGCAACATAGACATCCAGTGACTCCAGCCTTTATACATTACATTTTTGCCAAACTAATTATAGTAGAAACATTTTTATTCTGCACAGGCTATATATTTGCCCAGTTTTTTATTTTTACACTGAACTGTTCCTATAAAGCAGGTGCTTGAATTTGATTTTATTACTTAAAGGCAAGCTTTCGTTACATAAAAGCCATGTCTACTGCGATACCAAGCCTCCTGTAGTAGAGTTGCCATAACTCTGCCTCCAATATCACAGACATCCCCAAGACCGTCAACCAGCCCGCCCACTGACGTCACAATGCCCGCCCCCAACATCACTGGACAGACAGATTTGATATAGTCCTTAATGCTGTCAAGACACTGCCGTTTCACACGTCCATGGAGTAATGTTAATAATTACACTAGGCAGAAGGGAATTTCCTGTTTTCCTGTAGACATATATTAGCACATATTTACACATTACACATTTGCTGCCCTTATTCTGACCATTGTATGGAATGAATAAAAAGGGAGTAAATTTTGTAGCATGTTTGATGTCTAAACGCAACACAAGCCAGAATTTTTTCTATACCTGAATTTTTACACATTATATGGGCATATTGCACACCTTTTGTTGGAACACCCACCAGTGCTGGGGCCTCGAGAATGTCACCTGAGGCAAGTCAATTGCTTGACTGCTCACCCATTCAAACAGGGGTGCTGAATAACTCCCCCACTTGCTCTCTCGGGAGTAATAGAAGGGCTGGAACTATGGTCAATGGCAGACAAAGCAAGCATTGGTTCCACTGCCTGTGTATTTTTTCAATAGAGAGAAGCAGATCCTTTGAATGTTCTATCTTCATTAAATTGTATAAGATCCACTTGTGTATAGTCACACACAATGGAACAGAAGTCGGCCTGAAAATACCCAATTATGCCTATTTGGGATAGCCTCCTTTACCTACATGTGACTACAAGCAAAAGCAAGCAAGCAGATCTTATTCAAATGGATGGAGATGGGACAAAGAATAGATTTGTCTCTCACCACCTGAAAATAATATTCAGGCTGAGAGCAGTGGTTGTAAACATGGGTAAAGGGAGCACATTTTGCTTCTTTTCCAGTAACCCATAGCAGCCAATATGCTTGTGGAATGTAATGGTCAGCAGTTTGAGCACAAACATCAGGTTACTAAGGGTTACAAGACCACTGACAACTCTGTTTTAAATTAGCCATATCATGCGACTGTTGCTACATTCTCCTTTTTTCTTTCCCCCTTCTTAGCAGTGTCAGTAGCCAGGTAAGGGTTGAAGAGAGCAAGAGCGTGGCAGGGACCCGCATGAGGGAGAGGATACTTAGGCTGAGAATGTGCCCTCAAGCTTACCTGGCCGCAGGTGCACAGAATGGCACAGTTTAGCAGGAACAGCCGGTAAACAGTCAGACCCGCACAGGAGTGCAAAGTTCCCATGATATGGACCAGTTTGTTCATTTGTACACAATCCGGCCCCACACTGCGCGACTCAGCCTTGCGCCACTTTCCCCGGCTCTGCGCTTTGTATTCTAGTTAATCCTTCCCAACTGGCGTGAAGTACGAATCCAAAACTTTCATAGCGCTTTCCCGTGCCCGTGTTTCCCTAAATAGCTGGTCGATTCTACTCCACACTCGTTATTCTGTGGTGCCCATGCTTATTCCTCTCCCAATGTTAATGGCTCACTGCCAGTCCTCCACCCCTCAGTGATGCAAAAAATCCAGTTATTTCTAATTCCTAGTCTCTAGAGCGCGTAATTTCCCCTCAGCCAGTACAAGCGACGCCCATTAGACAAAGATAAACCGGTGTAAATCCCCGCGTCGAGATTCCCTCACAAGGTATACGGATGCGCAGAGGGCACCGCTGACGCAGGGTGTAGTTCAGCAGTAGTGCACTGGCCAATATACTACAACTCCCCTTCCTCTAGCGCCCACACACGCCAAGGGAGTCTCCTTTCTTTACAGAACTGCCCCTTCTCCCGAGCTTTCATTTTCCTTACTGTCATCCACTGCGTTTGCGTGCAGAATTATTCTGTCTTCCTCTGTTTCTGTATTGTAATGCTGTCTCTCTACGCATAATTCAGTTAGACTATACTATGCTAGCAACACTCGCTTTCAGACACTGTCGGACTGGCCCACCAGAGGCTAAATAGATGGAATAATTGATTATAGAATGTAAAGAAAACAGACTAGGAGAATAGAGGTTGATTGAGGAGATGAAGAACATAAGTACTGAGGATTGGCCCCTGGTCTAAGGTTTTATGGTGCTGAAAATCTCGAAGTGCTTTAGCCCTTGATCAAATCTCCCAAATGAGGGTTGTCAGGTGCTCAAACTGGATGACCTTCGCCTGCCCTTCAGGTCCAAAATGCCATGTAGAGTAAAACCAGTAGCACTCTGATATTCTTATGAAAGCAATTGAGTGATTTATTTAGCCCATGTGCATACAAAAAAGGGGCCCCTTTTTTGTATGCACATGGGCTAAATGAATCACTCAATTGCTTTCATAAGAATATCAGAGTGCTACTGGTTTTACTCTAAGGTTTTATGGTGGGCCCCTGGTCTAAGGTTTTTGGGTGGGCCCCTGGTGTCGCAGTCCGACACTGCTGCCAGAAATTTATATCTACATGTGAAAACATTCCAAGTTGTCATAATTAGATCAGCTGCTGTACAGAGCAGAGCAGGGACAAGGTGGAACAGAAGGGCAAGTATGGTCGGCACCTGTTGGCCTATGGCCACACCACTTGCCTACAGCCAGCCACCCTGAAAGCAACTGATCTCAGAAGCTTTCCAGGGCCGCGCCTGGTTAATACCTGATGGGAGACCACCTAGGAATACTAGGTGTTTGTTAGGGTTGCCATCTTTTCAGGTAAAAAATATCATCCTGTATTTTTTTTGTTTTTCCCTACAAATAACATTAGTATCAAGCAACAGGCCGGTAAACTACTGGCCGGGTGGCAATCCTGGGGGTCTTTGGCTTAGGAGGCCAATAAATCCTGCAGAAAAACAAGCTAAAATCGATATGGAGAAGGATATTGCAGCAAGCAGTAAAAACAATCCAAAATAATTTTTTAAATATACAAATAGTAAAAAAAAAATACAAGAAGGGGTGGTACCCTTAATATGGGGGGCGGGGGGTCAGCTGGTTGATGAAAAACAAAAAAAAAGCTGAGATTTGTATGTCTACACAAATGACGAACCAGTTAATGAAGGTTCCCTTAGTCCCAGTTCTAGTAATACTACTAATGATGCATGGTTCACACATGAAGAAATTCAGAAGAGACTAGAACATGTTAAGATAAACAAAGGTCGACCAGATGGTATTCATCATAGGGTACTAAGTGAGCCTAGTTCTGTGCCAAACCTCTTTACTTAATTTTTCAGGATTCATCAAGGATTGGCATGGTGCAGAGAGACTAGCGAATTGCTAATTTGGTGTCGCTATTTAAAAAGGTATCCTGTTCTCAGCCTCTATAGGCCAGTTAGTCTGACGTCTGTGGTAGGAAAGCTTTTTTGAAGGGTTAATAAAGGATAGGATACTAGATTTCATAGCAAATCATAATAACAGGGTCAGACAGCACACCGGGGAAAAAACCCGGTGTGCCCCTGCCCTTGTGGGCTCTGCCGGCCCAGATCCGTGTCTCCTTCCTGCTGCCGCAGCACAGGAGGGTCTGGAGGGGGCCCTGGATAGCAGGGCCCCAGGCTCCCCAGTCTGACCCTGCATAATACTATGAGTTTGTGCCTCCATGGTTTTATGTGTAATGGATCTTGCCAGAATAACAATTTCTTTTTATGAGAAGGTGAGCAGGGACCTCGATTCAGGGATGGCAGAGGATGTGATTTACTTAGACTTTGCTAAAACATTCGATACGCTAAGTACCCTGGGATGAATAGCATCCAGACCTTTGTCTTTGTTTATCTTAATATGTTCTAGTCTCTTCTGAATTTCCTCATGTGTGAACCATGCATCATTATTTTTATTACAAGAATTGGGACTATTAAGAAGGAAACCTTCATTAACTGATTCCTCATTTGTGTAGACAGACAAAAAATATGAGTTTAGAATCTCAGCTTTTTTTTTATCAACCAGCTGACCCTCCTCTGATATTAAGGGTCCCACCCCTTCCTGCTTCATTTTTTACCATTTACCATTTACATATAAAATGATTTTGGATTCCTTTTACTGCTTGCTGCAATATTCTTTTCCATCCTTTCCATTTTTTTTCCAAAGCACACCATTTAATAGTCCAGCAGATTTCTACACTGAAAATCATTTTTAAATGTAATTTTGAAATTTGGAATGGGGCAAGATATAGCGTCAGTTTCCCAATTACCCTTAGGTCATGTGCTCTGATAAACTTTAGTCACTCGTTACTGCTGCACTGCAATTTGGAGCAGTGGCATAGCTAGATATTAATGGGCCCCACAGCACATTTTTTTTCAGGCCCCAAAATGTTTAGAGGTTGACTTGTTTTATCAATATTTATTGAAACATATGAATTAGCGCTTCATGTGGCCCCTATATCTCCTGGGCCCCCTGCAGCTGCAGGGTCTGCTTCCTCTATATTTACGTCCCTGATTTGGAGGGTTATCACCCACTTCTCTTCCCTCCCCAGCAGCTATCAACAGAACAATTGGTTGCTAATTAGATAGCAGCTACCTGACACCTCTGTTGAAGTGGTTTTTCCTGCTTGGGTGCTACTCAGGCCCGGACTGGCAATCTGTAGGTTCTGGCAAATGCCAGAGGGGCTGCTATAAGGTCCCATAGAAAGTCGGTATTTAGTGGGCTGGTGGGGGCTGTTTGGGCCTCTAGGTGGGCTGATTGGGTCTCTGTGTACCTGAAATGCCAGGGTCTATTTTAATTCTCAGTCCGGACCTGGTGCTACTGTTATGTCTATCGCTAGGTAGGCTAGGTTGTGGTAAGTACCATGGGAAGGGGAGAAAAAATAGCTTTCTCAAATTAGTTCCATCCTGAAGTACTGGTTCCTTCTCAAAGCTCAGAATCTGGCAAAATGAACCGAGAGGGCTGCCTCCACACCAATATTACAGCTAAAAACTACATTTGTTGGTTCAAGAATAACATTTTAAATGGTAGAGTGAATAATTTGCAATGTAAACCGTTTAATTTAGAAATAAAAAGTAAACCATAAAAATCATGACCGAATCCCAGCTTAATACCTCTTGGTATGTGTGTCAGGGGCCTTTCGGCTCCAGTAGTGGAAGAGTCCGGACCAAGGAGGAAGCCCAAGGGTTAATACCCGTTTCTTAATAGCAAAAGGTTCGAGAAGTAGTTAGGTTTCAGGCAGAAGTTCAGTAGACAGGCGGCAAGGATTAATGTCCGGGTCAAAGTAAGGTTTGAGAAGTCCAGGGATCAATAAATCAGGAATTTAGCAATACCCAGGAACACTATTAGCGTTACTTATAATCGGGTATTGAACTTGTGACCTGGAAGATCTTTAATTTAAAATTTTCACTCCAGACATGGCATGATGACATCACTCATCTACGCTTTGGCTTTGTTGAACCTTTTCTACTTCTTTCATCAGCTCACATACCTTTTCTGTATGACATTTACTCTTTTATACTTGGGTCCATTCTCATATACATAGACTTAGCAGAGTTAGCAGTAGTTCAGTTCCAGCAGGCAAGGGTGCCATAAACAAAGCCACTTGTGTCATCCGCCCCTGATCCCTAGCCTCCCCCCCCTTTATGTGGCATGTAATACTGCTGCATTCCCTGGTCCCCCATGTTAGAGTCCTGCACGGTTCCATTTTTTGGGACCCGACCCAGACCCGAGACCCCCATTCTTACCCTGTTTGGACCCGCGACCCGACCCACAAATACCTTATCCGCAACCTGGACCCCCAACCCGCTAACCACCTGTACTGTCATTGTAAACAGGAAGTGACATCATCGGAAGTACCGTGATCAGAAAAAAAGAAGTAAAACAGGAAGTGCTGTCATTATAAACCGGAAGTGACATCATCGGAAGTAGCCATGCTCAGAAAAAAGGAGTAAAAATCGCTATGGAGAAGATCCGCGGCACGACCCTCAACCCGCAAACCCATAGAACCACCGACCCGCTTCTATTCCGGCAGGTGGAACTTCTACATTCAACCCGCTGGGTACTGCAGGAGTTTGCGGGTACCCGCTGGTACCCGACCCGCTGCAGGACTCTACCTCATGTCACCTTTTAGCCAGGATAAGATATGTGCTTATCACCCCACTACTGCTGCACCCTAGGCACATGCCTCTTCTTCTAGTCCTGGCCCTGGTCAGCTGCTCTGGATGTACACCCAGAACTGCCTGGAGATGCTATTTGGAATAACGAGCAATGCTTAAAAGAAATTTTACTGTAACAAAAAATTTTACTTCATAATTTTTCTTTTGCATACTGTGTTATCTTGTAAAGGAACTTAGTTGGGATGAGAAAGCTTCCAATTGACAGTGGGCAAAAAACCAATCGTTATAAGTAAGAAAAGTTGAGTCAGCGCTAGTAAAAGCGCTGGAGTTTGTATGCCAGGCCCGGACTGGCCATTTGTGGGATAGGGCAAATGCCAGAGGGGCTGCTATAAGGTCCCATAGAAAGTCAGTGTTGTGGGGGCTGTTTGGGCCTCTATGTGGGCTGATGGGCCTCTTGTGTACCTGAAATGCCAGGGCCTATTTTAATTCTCAGTCCAGTCCTGTTGTATGCGTAGCATGTAGGGAATAAATAGAAAAAAAGAGAGCGATAACAATATTTAGCGGCAAATTTACTATTTTTCACCTAAAATTCTTCGAATTTCCTTGATATTCGATTTCTGAATGAATACCGATCGTTCAATATCACGAAAAAATCGTACTTTTGCCTTTGAGCCTCGATCGTACAAATGGTATTCGAGCAAGTCTTTGCAAAAGAAGCCTATGGGGGGGGGGGTTCCCATAGGCTTCTATTGGTATCCGGTAGGTTCAAGTAGGCATTCGAATGATTTTAAAATCCTTCGATCATCGAATGGTCTATTTAATAATTGGAATATTCGGTATTCGATGATCGAAGATGCCAAATTTGCATATTCGATCCTCCGAAACAATCGTACCTTAGTGTAGCAGGTTTTAGGAGAGTAAAGGTGACCATACACGGGCAGATAAAAGCTGCCGACAGACTGTGTGGGCAGCTTATCGGCCCGCGTGGGGGGCCCTCCGACAGGCTTTCCCGATCGATGTCGGCCAGATGTCGATTGGGCACGATTAAAAATCCCGTTCGTTGATGCGGTCCTGCGATCCGCCCGCCCGTACTGATCCGCTCGTTGGGCCCTAGGGCCCACGATCGGATCAGCCCGATATCGCCCACCTCAAGGTTAAGGTTACATAATGTTACATACACATCCTCCTGAATGGGGCACAGGTACTTTTGGGAACAGGAATCTGGTCTGGTCTTCCACCAATGGCAAGCCCTTGCCTCTTCATTCGAGATGATCGGGAAGCCGGTCAGTTAGGCCATACGTTCTGGGTTTATAATTGCTTTTTTTCACTTTTATGTTTTTTGGAGATTTCAGACAGGGGTAGGAAGGCTTAGCCAACCCAAACCTTAAAAAAAATGCCCATGTTTCCATTTGAGGTAGGCACACATTCTGTGGGCAGTTTATGGGGGAGGACCTGTGTGCTCAGTCTCCTTTTCAGTTGCTGGAAGCATTCCAGTGGACCAGTTTAGTCAGGGCAGCATGACTGTGAGCCAGCTGGCAATGAAATCCTTAGTCAGCACACCCAAGATTTAATTATATGGAAGCAGATTAATGATAGGATGCAAACGAGATTTGGCAGATTTTTTGTGTAGTGCCCTGAGTGTGAACTGTAGTTTGGGAACATTAGGAAAACTGGGATAGGAAAGAATTTCTAAGTTCATTCACATGTGGAAAAATATATTAAAGATGATCTAACATAAATGGGTCAGGCACTGGGGATCACCATCTTGGATTTTGTTTGGAGTCAGTGACACAAACACTCAGTGAGGTCTGGGCAGATGTTGAGAAACTTAGGCGTTGTTGCAAATCATCAAGTAGAAAAAGAGGTTCACATGTCACAGAAGCCGACAGGGTTGATCCTTAAATTCTTATGGAAATTGCACTGGTTTCTGAGCTTCATGTTATTTGATTCTGGATTCATTAGTAATCAGCCCTTTGTTATTTATTTTATATTGAATTTGTACAATATATTGTAAGTCAACCCCTGATTTTAAGTAATTGACTGTGTTGTGAATTAGCAGAAATGAAGATGGGGAGCTACTGGGGGCAAAACTTCCGGCTTGCACCGCACCACAATATTTGGTTTTGGGGCTCCACAGATTAGGGGGGGGTCTGGGCCAGTAGGGGCCCACCATGGGGTTTGTCCGAGTCCCGTTGGCCCAGTCTGACCCATGCTAAAGTGCCGTGGTTGCTGTGAACTGGTATAGATTCTCAAAACATAATATGAAGCTAGTTGGTGACAGTACTTCCAGGGTTCTGCTAACAGGTTGTTTCAATGGCTACTACTGACAATGCCAATCTTATCTGATCTCCTGAGTGCCATAATTAATGGCTTACACACTGCCGCTTGAAAAAAAAAAAGTCTAAAAACCCAAGTGTGATTCATTCTGATGGCCAGTATTGTAATAAGTCAGAGGAGCCACGGGACCAGGGTTTGATTCACATGGAGCATCATCTACCAGTGGATGCTTATTGGCCAGAGGACAATCAAGATGCCACTTGAAATAGGCAGGTGACACTAGATAACAGAAAGGACAACCAGATGGACACTTCAGATTTTTTTTCTGAGAGATACTGTGCCCAACTTAGATCATGCCACAGTTAATACACAAAATACATTTGACAATAACCAGGCACAAACACTCAAGATGTGCAAACAGGTTATCGCTGTATTCTCAAAAAAACATCGACTAGTTTAACAGTGTTAAAGTGACACGGTCAGTTGTTTACAGTAGTAAATCACCTGTACTAAGTTACAACTATTAATGGTTAGTTGTTGATGTTTCAATGTTAAAAAGGGAAGGATGTGTTGATCGTTGGTGATGTTAATAAAGTTTGTTATAGAAAAAGAAGCACATAAGTGGGTCAGAGGAGACTGAGCTGTACAGTCAGAGAGCCATGCTTCTTTCCTGCACTACAGTTTATTTTTAATGAATGTATTTATAAATACAGAATCTTTCCTGTTGCAGTCAGAATGTCATGAGCGGCACCCAAAATCCAGAAACGAATCTAGGATCCCTGGTCTCGGCTCTTGCTTCTGCCTCTAAGTGCCACCTTTCACCTCAGGAGGAGCCCTCGGCTAATTGGATGCCACCAGGTCTTATTAAGAGAGGAAGAAAAGTAGTCAGCACTTCAACCCCTTTATCAAAAGCCACTTTAAGTATTCAAAATTCATGCCATTGATGACTTCATGACGCACATTCGCATCATAAACTGGAAGTGCACCATAGTGAACCCGCCAGTGAAGAGGATCAACGAGGCGGGTGTCCCCACTGGCCCAATAGACCACCAGGGTGAGTCGCTACATTACCCCCGTGTAGAGGGTGCCACTGGACCCCTAGGCTTATCAGGAAACCTGAGATGGAATTGTTCTTTAAGCCTATCAACTCTAACATCAGAGGCCGGAGTCCAAGATCTCTCCTCTGGACCATACCCTTTCCAGTGCACAAGGTATTGTGACTTAAACCGAGAATCAATCAATTTCTCAACCAAAAATTCAGGTTGTCCCTCAACCATTATGGGAGGAGGAGGAGACCCAACCTGATATGCGGGCGCCTCCCTACAGAATCTATCAGCCGCCCTTTTTTTTGAGGAAACAGCCTTGATAATAGAATCTGTACCCCACGCTAGATTTTATCAAAGTGACCCACAGAAGTATTTACCTCAGGGACAGGTGACCACAATAAGAAAATGATTTCAGATGTAGACCATATACTATGAAAAATGGGGACTGACCAGTAGATGCATGAGAAGATTTATTATGCACGTCAGCCCACTGGGATTGATTATCAGACACGTAACATCTCAAAAACTGTTCTAGAGTCTGATTTACTCTTTCCATCTGCCCATTGCTCTGGGGATGATATTCAGAAGAGAAAGATAGGTTAATAACCACCAATGACAATGAGCAAAAAGCCTGCCAAAATTTTGAAACAAATTGTACTCCCCTGTCTGACACAATATTTTCAGGAAAATCATGAAATGTGAAAATCTTACAAATAAACAATTCGACCAGCATTTTAGCAGAAGGAAGAGTTGCTAATGGAATAAAATAAATAATTTTGCTAAATCTATCAACAACCACCCAAATCACAGTATTACCCTGAGAAGGAGGAAGATCAACAATAAAGTTCATTGAGATATGAGACCAGGGTCTATTAGGTATAGGTAATGAGCTCAACAGCTCCAGTGGTAACATTCTAGAAGACTTGGATCTTTGACACACAGAACAGGAATTAACAAAATTTTGCACGTATTGTTTGAATAAAGGCTATCAAACATTTCTAGCCAAGAAAGCAGTGGTCTTAGAATTGTGAGCTCCAATGAGTATCTGCTCCACCAAATTTTCAGGAACAAAAAATCTCCCAGAAGGAGTATCCTCAGGAGCCAAAGTTTGCACCTGATCTAAAAGTGTGGCAAAATCTGACCCTAAAGCTGCCACAATCATCTCCATAGGAATGATGGAAACACACTCTAAAGGCTCAGGTAGGCTTGATTCAAAGCTCCTAGAGAGTGTGTTAGCTTTAGTATTCTTGGAAGCAGGCCTGTAAGTTAAAGAAAAATTAAATCTGGTAAAGAATAAAGCCCATCTGGTCTGTCTTGGGTTCAAATGCTTTGCTGACTCAATATATAAGAGATTTTTATGGTCAGTGTAAACTGCAATAGTATGTTAAGCCCCCTCCAACAGGTTTCTCCATTCCTCAAAGGCCCATTTGATAGCCAACAATTCTCTATTACCAATGTCATAATTGGCCTCAGCAGATGAGAATTTCCTGGAAAAAAAAGCACAGAGATGCACCCTGTTGGTTACTGGATGCCTTTGGGAAATAACTGCCCCTGCCCCAACTTCTGAGGCATCAACCACAACAGTAAATGGTAGGTATGTATCAGGGTGACCAAGAATAGGAACAGATACAAATTATTTTTTTAAGAATTCAAAAGCTTGAATAGCCTCAGGAGGCCACATACTGGGAGCCACACCTTTCTTTGTCAGCTCTGTAATTGGGGACACGACAGAATAAAAAAAAAATTGCTTATAATAGTTTGCAAAACCTAAACAATTTTGGGTTGCGCAAATGATAGGGGCTGGGCCCAGTCTAAAACAGCCTTGATTTTGCCGGAATCCATCTCCAACCCCTTCCCAGAAATATTAAACCCCAAGAACTGCACCAAAGAGACCTGTAAGGTACAAATTATTCCTCCTCAACTGGATGACTAAATATTCGTAGTGGCCATCCATGGTGTTAAAGGCAGTTTTCCACTCATCCCCTTCCCTAATACGAATGAGGTTATATAAGATCAAGTTTAGTGTAGATGTTAGCATTCTTAACCTGATCAAAAACTCAGAAATTGGGCGGAGGCCCCCATCCTTTTTGCCCACAAAATGAAACCAGCCCCATCTTTCATGGCCTGAGCCTCAGGCAAAGAAAGAGGATATGTTCTCCCCTTAGTGCAGGGATAGCGTTTCAGTGGCTTTTTTTTAGAAAATGCATCCACGAAATCTGCATAGGAAGAAGGTAATCCCAGGTAACTGCCACTACTTGAGAAAAATTTAAACAAGAGTCTTTACACTTAAGGGCCCACTGAATAACCTCCCCAATTACCCAGTCTATGTGGGGATTGTGTAACTGTCAGCATGGTAACCCCAAAATTAGAGGAGAAGAAGAATCCTCAAAAATGTAGAAGGACAGCTGTTCAAAATGCATGTTATTAATACACACGGTTAAAGACACAGATTTTTTGGTTACCAGACCTGACCCTATTGAGCTCTTATAAATAGCCAAAATTCTCAGAGGAGGAAAAAGGGGTATTAGGGGAATATTATACCTTACTGTGAAAGCAGCATCCAAGAAATTCCCCGCCACCTCAGAATCCACAAAGGCAGACACTTTAACTGAACCCCTAGACCAGGACAACATGACTGGTACCAAAATTCTAGAGGAAAACTGGGAATGGAGCTCCCCTTCTACATTTAGGCTTTGAAGAAAATGACCTTTGTCCCCACAATACATACATAGGCCCCGAGACCGCCTGCAATCCTCAGAGGACAAATGAGTGGTACCCAATTGCATTGGTTTCTCGTGAGGAAGAGGCAATATTCTTCTATATCCCTTTTCCCTGGCATCATTTACGAATCGCAATATCGGCTGAAGAAGCGAGATCTGGGTCATCGTAAAGGATTGCCATACAATTAAAAAATGTTTCAAGGGAAAAACGTGCAGGATCAGAGGGGGGTAATCTTAAGGGCAAGGCTTTTTTATGGCGTTTTTACGTCACGTAAATAAGTCGGAGTAAATACGCATCAATTGCACTACCACAGAAAATAATGGAAAACGCACTTCAATTCACACAGGGCATTTGCAAGTTGAAATCCGCCACAGGACACCAGTATTGGCTTTTTTTAAGCAGAAACACCAATACAATGTACACACTCCTTTTGATAGCAGTAAGACAGGGTATAATATTCTCAGGTAAATTAGTAGAACTCACCAGTTGTGAGAAGAGGTCCAGGTGCACCGACCCTCAACCCTCAGCTTGGGGAGTGGATTACCGTATAGAAAAAGGCAGGCACTTGCATAGACCAATCTTCCAGGCAAGCTTAGTCAAATCATCAGAGTAGTTTATTTCTTTGCAGAAGGATACTTATTATATCAAAGGACAGAAGCATAAAAAGAACATAGGTAGCCTGGAGGAATACATTTTGATTTGAGAGCTGACATGTGGGGAAGGGTTTCATTTTAAAGAATGTTAGTTTTAAAAGTATGAATTCATTTTGAGAGGAAATATGGAAAGGATTCGCTTGATGGAGCAGTTGCTAAGGAATAAAAATAATTAAGAGCACTGTGATATGGTGTAAAGAGTGTTGAATACCTTTAATTATTAGTGTAACCTATATAGTCAATAAACAGGAATGCATAAATGTTTTGTGAAGAGCACATCTCTGCAATGTTTAACAGATGTGAGCAACAGTATTTGGGCTAGTCAAGAGGTTAGAGTAAAAAGCTTGTCCTAGGAAGCTAAATTGAAAAAATATGACCAACTGCATTAGGTTTTGGAGTGAAGACAAAGACAAAATCCATCAAGTTCAACCCCTCCAAATTAAAACCCAACATACACACACACACCCCTCCACTCTTTCACACAAACCATATATGCCCATAGCTATACTAACTGTAGCATTTAGTATTAAAATAACCTTTGATATTATGTCTGTCCAAAAAAGCATCCAAGCCCCTTTTAAAAGCATCAACAGAATCAGCCATCACAACATCACCCGGCTGTGCATTCCACAACCTCACTGTCCTCACTGTGAAAACCACCTACGCTGCTTCAAATGAAAAGTCCTTTTCTTCTAGTCTGAAGGGGTGGCCTCTGGTGCAGTGATCCTCTTTATGGGTAAAAAGGTCCCCTGATATTTGTTTATAATGTCCTCTAATGTATTTGTAAAGTGCAATCATGTCCCCTTGCAAGCGCCTTTTTTCCAGAGAAAACAACCCCAACCTCGACAGTCTCCCCTCAATTTAAGTCTTCCATCCCTCTAACCAGTTTAGTTGCACGTCTCCGCACTCTCTCCAGCTCATTTACATCCCTCCTAAGGACTGGAGTCCAAAACTGCACTGCATACTCCAGATGAGGCCTTATTTTTTCATCCCTTGAGTTTATGCCCTTTTTTATGCAGGACAGAACCCTATTTGCTTTAGTAGCTACAGAATGACACTGGCCAGAATTAGACAACTTGTTATCTATAAAAACCCAAA
Source organism: Xenopus borealis (assembly GCA_024363595.1). NCBI lineage: Eukaryota > Metazoa > Chordata > Amphibia > Anura > Pipidae > Xenopus > Xenopus borealis. The sequence goes on along the minus strand of CM044442.1, from coordinate 74,238,429 downwards.
GATCCTTCTCAGTTAAGGAAACTCCCAACACACTGCCATTTAGTGTAGAACTTGCATTTATATTATTTTTGCCAAATTGCATTTATCAACGATGAACCAGTTTTACAGTTTGCTGCCCAGTTTCCCAACTTAGACAAATCACTCTGCAAAGTGTCAGCATCCTGCAGGGAACTTATAGTTCTGCACAATTTAGTATCATCAGCAAAAATAGAAACCGTACTTTCAATGCTCACATCCAGGTCATTAATAAACCAGTTGAAAAGCAAGGGACCCAGTACAGAGCCCTGCGGTACCCCACTAACAACACTGGTCCAATTAGAAAATGTTCCATATAAATATGTTACTTGATTTAAACAAGTGAATCTGTTTTCTTGGAGATGTAGTGTAATAGAAATGCAGCTTAAGATTCAAGCAATGATAAAAATGGCAACAGAGAATGTAGTATCTACAAATAGGAGGTCACCAACTGTGTCCAAGGCTGTAGAGATATCTGTAGAGAGATCTAATATGAAATATAAAATATAAGATCACTTCATACAAATGAGAAATGTTGCTTGTATTTAGAAATAAGATTTTACACACTCACATAATAGATACATTTGTTGGCCACTTTTGGGAGGGCAGATTTTGTCTGGTGCTTTGGGCAGAAGCCAAGTTATCATCATCATGAGTAATTGGCTTCAGCAAGTTATACAGATGGGATCTGTTATCAGGAAACCCATAATCCAGAAAGCTCAGCATTATAGAAATTATTTTGTTTTTCTCTATAATAAGAAAACAGTATTTTGCACTTGATCCTATCTGAGATATAATTGATGATTACTGAAAGCAAACAATATTAGTAGAAAGATCCAAATTACAGAAAGACCCCTTATTCGTAAAACCCCAAGTCCCGAGCATTCACATTCTGGCTAACAGGTCCCATAACTGTAAAGCAATTAACAATAATATTATAACAAACATATAGACAAATAATATTATAACATAATAGACAAAGCTTACCGTATTTGCCGGCGTATAAGACGACTTTTTCCCCCAGAAAAATATGCCCCTAAGTGGGGGGTCGTCTTATACGCCGGGTACTACTTCATCCTACTTCATCCGACGTCGATCGCGATCTGCCCCGCTGCTCCAGCCACACTTCCTGGTTGTGACGTCAGAAGTCTCGCGAGACGAGACTAGACGCGCAACCAGGCAGCAGTGAGTTCTGAGAAAAGAGCGCGGGGAGGTAGAGCAAACAGAGTTTGAGCAGCAAGACGTAGAAGGTAGGGCTAAGCACCTAACTGGGACACAGGGAAACATGGACACAGTGACACAGAAGGCGGTCTGAAAGCAGCAAGCAGGGACACAGAAGGGGGGCTGACAGCAACAGTGACACAGAAGGAGGGCCAACAGCAGCAAGCAGGGGCACAGACGGTGTGCAGAAGGTGTGCGGAAGAGGGGGTAGTCTTATACGGCGAGTATATAATATAACTGTACATTTTAAGTGGAAATGTTGGGGGGTCGTCTTATACGCCCAGTCGTCTTATACGCCGGCAAATACGGTATGTATGGAATTGAAGGCAAGATACTGTCTCAGGCAGCGTTCTATAGTCATAGACAACAAGGGAATCTGCACTCTTAAGCTGGCCATAGACATGCAGATAAAGCCTTCATATTGGACGAACTGTGTCATCTTCGACCTGTCACTAACTATTCAGATCAAAAGTAGTAAAAGCAGCAAAAGGGAACAAATCACACGATATCCTGCCTGTGACAGCAATCGTATATATATATATATATATATATGAAGAGCACTGGTAAATTGCCAGGAATAGGTCATTCTTTAACATACTATATATAAATTGACTAAAGATGAAAAGATGAAACACCCCTTTGCCTGGAAGGGGGCGTCACCTGAGGATGTTGCTGTAACATGCATCCACCACAATGTTAGATGGCTGCTGGCCTGCAAAGATGTCTCAGTGCTGGTCTCTTTGCCTTAGCAGCAAAGATTCCCTTTAAAGTATCAGATTTTATATTATTAGGACTGTCATAGAATAAGATTTTTGGGGTAGAGTGGCCCATATCTATCAAAAGGTATACCTTTAATATGGTAGGAAAAAATAAAGACAAAGGAAGCAGCCTATGGCTGTCTTTACACACCTATTCTGACATGCAGTCTTTTCCTAAAGACAACATATTGTACTAGTTCTCTTTTTTGTTTTGCCTTTGAATATTGCAGAATGCTAGGAACAAAAAACACATTGTTCTTCAAGCTTGTTATATTACTCTAGGTGAGATACTTGGGTAGGAGTGAAAACAGAAACCTATATAGAATATTTTCTCATGAACTACTGGAAAACAGTACAACAATATATTAAACTATGTAAATATTTATATGGTTTCCACATACCTGCAACTCATTCAATCATTACTGTCCCTTTAATCAAAACAGGCTTTCCAAATCAAATAAGAATAATACCACCTGGAAATCCCCAGTATGTACTAGGACAATGATTCTATGCAGTGGTTTATCCAAATAAACAGTAAACACTCTCGCTAAATGGAGCATAAACTGATATTTACCTGCTTAGTGTATCGGTGTGAAAATGGTTTTTCAACATGCATCTGTTACAGGAATTAAAGGCATAATATGTTTCTCAAAATTTCCTTTTTAGAATAAATTTTATTCAGTGTGCACTTCTATTTAATGCTGCATAGCTTCCTTTTCATAAATATAGTAATATATTTTATATAGGTCTTATCTCACCCTAGGTAAGCACTGTAATCCTACATTGATGTTTCAGTTTTAGATCTGCAATCATTTCATTCCATTACACTTACCTAGATGGATAACTGTTATTTAGAAATTGTAACAACAGGTCATGTAAATATACATTTCTACATTGTTCTCACAGTTCTTTACTAACCACCTATCATACTAAGTGGGTTATCTCAATAAGAAGGCCATGATATCCAATCAATGTCTATACTTATGTGAGATATACTAAAAGCTATACATAGAGATTCCTATACAACGTGTAGACTATAACCTGTGTGGCCGAGTAAAAAGGAGCAGGCACTTCCAAAGATCAACCTTCCAGACAGACTAGGCCGATGATCAAGTATCTAAATAAAACAAAACACGTAAGGCTGTATCCTGGTGCACTGAAATAAAATACTTTTTATTTGACAAGACTGTCTGGAAGTTGGTCTTTGGAGGTTTTATGCAAGCCTACCACTGCAATCTAAATGGTCTTTGGAAGTGCCTGCTCCTTTTCTACTCAGTTGTCCACTCCCTCAGCTGAAGGTTCACGGCGTGGAACTGGACCTCACCTCCAAATTGTTGAGACCTAAGAACTTCACTGGTAATTAATACTAGTGTTCATCATTCAGTTTTGATAACTTGACTTACATTTATTGACAGTGTGGCCTAGATGCTCCAAGTATACTGTCATTTGGTTGGATATAGTGCAGAGATTAAAAGTAATAATCAGGTCCGGATTTACACAGCAGGCACCCCTAGGCCCGCTGCCATTCATCGCCCTTGTCCCTTCCCCTACCTTTGTGCACATGCACAACTTGTTAGCATTGGGTTCAGAATAGTGGAGATTGGTGCACGGGAAATTTGAAACTTTTGTATCTCCTTCAAATGCCCGGTGCTTCTGAACCATTGCAGGTGTGATTGGATGGAATGCGGCCCCATCAATATTCAGCTGCCCTAGGCCCAGCTATTTCCCAACTATTTCTTAGGTAACCTTAGCATAAAAATATCTGAAAGAAAAGCATGAAACATAAGGGTGATTTAGACAAGCTGTTTGTTGACAGTGTCTTGAGATCTACTGATCACCAGCTAAAGGTCTACTGGTAGATCCTGATCTACCTTTTGGGCACCCCTGCTCAAATGTATAAAAGTTTTCCAAGGTTTGGGAGTCTTTGGCCTCTAGTCTACGGAGGAGAGGAGATGGTATCAGGTAGCCTGAGGCAGAAGGCTTCAGAAGAAGAAAAGTGCCCTGAGTTAAGGAAAGCACCACAATGGAAGACCTATGAATTTGCAAGGTGTGAGAATAGCCTCTTATTACCCCTTTTATGGCACGCTGTAGCTACAGTGTGTGTGAGACATCTCTAGTGTAGCTAATAAGAGCTTAATGGAAAAAAAAAACAAAGGTATAAAATAAAATGATTGTATAATGGCTTCCTGCAGTACATACCTAGCAAACAATGTGTATTGTTTAGTTTTATTTACATTGTATCTATACATTTGCTTTGGTAGTAATTACAAGCAGCTTTTGTATATGCTTGGTAGCCTAGACAGCAGTTTAGGGTTAATACTTATTGATTTCATAACTAGAATGTAAAATGATCTTAATCTCTTTGGTGGTTTCTAAAAATATGATACTGCTTTCTGGTACTCAGGTATTCATACCGCCGGGCATCAGGGTCTTTTATATATATATA
>CM044442.1:74202081-74233908 GCA_024363595.1 Xenopus borealis | reverse complement strand
ATATATATGCTCCAGGGCGACAGCTTGAAGTGGACAGCCCTTGGGTGCCTATATAACAAATTCGTTAAAAAAAATCCCCAGCGCCAGAGACTTGTGTGCAAATCCGGTAGCTAAGGTTTGGGGGGTGAGAGGGAGATAGAAGTAACATCATACATTGTATGCATGACATCATGCGCATGACATCATTTCAGCATCAGGGGGTGCACTGAGGTCCAGTGCCTAGGGTAGCATAAGACTTAAATACAGTGCTGCAGGTCATATACATGGTTCTATCGAGTTTCTGCTGAGATATTAAACCACACAGATACTGGGATTTTCTCCAGGCCGAATAATATGAGCTGTTGTAGTAAAGCTACAGATATGAGTCTGAATAAAATGGCAGAAGGTTCTCAAAATTATCAGTGACAGTCTACCATGAACAATGAATGCAGAATCTTGTAGTCCAAGTAGTTAAAGCATATTGAGCATTAAATGCAGGTCTGCAGGTGTGTTCTAAATAATTTTTTAATGCAAGATAAGAAACACCATTTACAGTTTGTAATTTAATCCGATGCCAAACAGAAAATGTTCAAGTGACATGTATCTTGTTTCTTTTCTGTCAGAGATATAAGATCAGGGCTGTTCCAGAAAGAAAGTCCATTATAGGTTCTCTGGGGATCTGTCATTGGTCATTAGCAGCGGAGCAAAGCCAGCCTGCTGTCACGTAACTAATGACACATAATGAATCTCTTGATAATGTACATTTTTATTTACAAGTGTAAGGGCAAGAATACTGTATTGCTCTGTATTTGCCAAACTGAGGTAAGGCAAATGAAGGCACAGAAGTTTCATTTTGCAAGTAACAATAGATGCACTTGCTCAGAATTTGTGGGACAAAGGCAGTAGCGCTGGTTGTAACAATTCAGAAGTACAAGGAGTGGCTGTGGACACAAGTACCTTTAACGTATGACATAAACTTGAGAAACAACTTAGACAAAAGTTGCACAACTGCATTTGTCATTGTAAAAGACACAAACAGTGTCTATTGCCCCAGCATACTTCATGGGTGCCAGTGGCTGTCAACATCTGACAGATTTTTGCATTTAAGGCAAATCTATTTCTATAACTCATATTTCCGGAGAATGTTAAACGCTGCAGAGAGTGAAGAAACCAAGGCAACTTGAAAACATGTGCACGGTTTGCTCCAGGACTGGTACCCAACAACCACCACAATCAACATGACGATTAGTTGTGAGGGGTAATATAAATGGAGAACATTTTGTATGTTACATCACCTGTCAGCAAAGTTCTTATTTCTTTATCTCTTGAACTTTGCCCAGAGGCTACTGATGAAATCCTGTATGGTTAAATATGTCTTTATCTGAACCACCAAATACTTACTCCATGTTTTTACAAGACAGATGATTTACAACACATCTCATACAGAGAAGCTGAAAAGTAGATCATTAGCCAGCTCCCATATTCCAGAACACCTGCCAGTGCTAGCAGCAGTGACCTAACATATGGTTCACATCATAGAGTTCGGCAAGACTTTCTACTTAATTTGCAATGTATTTCTTTTGTTTTTTTATATATGCAGTTGCAAGTGGCTACATGGATAGAAATACACCTTCTCTCCTGATTAATGACGAATAAGGGGGTCATCAAACCTGGGGACTCGCAGTAACTCAGCCTGTCTTCTCAGGCATACAACAAAACCCGCCAATGCCTGATGTCTTGTTGCCTTGATACTTAATCCAGAGGTGTAACGTGACAACAGAAGTAAATTTGTATGATAAGTAATAATGTTCTTTTGATATGATACAAATCCTGCACTAAAGAAATAAATATGGCATCTATAAATGATATAGTATGTAATAATGCAAAAAGCAGAGGATATCCAAAGAGTGTGATGCAATAGAAAACCTATAGACAATATTGGGTTGATAATCTATTGTTCATCACTACAGAATCTACAGGCAAATCACAATCTACCTTTTCTGCATCTTAAAAGATACTTTTTTTTTACAAACTTCTTTAAAGATGGAGTAAAATTGATTGATTTGATGTCCTATAACTCACACAGTGCACCACAGATTAGCATGTAGTAGCTTGTCATGAATTATCAGACTTCTTCCTTCTTTGTTGCTTCTCTCATTTCATGTTCATCCTAGAGGTTAAATAAGTATATTGACATTATACGGCCTGGTTTGACTCTGTCCCTAACTATTCTGTCCCTAACTATACGTTTCTTTCATTGGTTATTTGTTTTATTCTTGATTCTTGTGCAGTGTAGAGGTTCATTACTGTATATGAACAAAAGTGATGCTTTTTCTCATTTTATTGAATAGACACATTCAGACACTTCACTATAATATTGTATGAATCTTTATATAGCGTGATCCACTTATTTACCAAATGATCTTAGAGCTATCTTGTATAATAAAGCAAGTTCTCCTATTGATTTTTTTATGGAGATAAAATAACTGATCAGCTTCATGTGCCTGTAATATATTTTGTTTTGAAAGATTTTCTCTGTACACACAATGACAGCAGAAGGTATTACCAGCCACCTCAATATACAGTTAGTTAAATAGTTAATTTTGGTTGACAACAACCACAGTTCATTAAGTTCAACCCCTCCAAATGAAACCCAGAAGAATGGCATGGCATGTGAATATAAATATATATATATATATATATATATATATATATACACATACATATACAGACCTACAGTATGTATACACTAGGATATAAACTATATATACCAATTTCTATACTAAAGCTCTCGCTGTGAAAAACCACCTACACCTAACTGCTTCAGATGAAGGTTCTTTTCCTCTATTCTAAAGGGGTAGGCTCTGGTTTGTTGATCTTTACTATGAAAAAAAAGATATGTTATTTGTCTATAATGCCCTCTAATGTACTTGTAAAGAGTAATCATGTCCCCTTGCCAACCGTGACAGTCTACAATCTAAAACTTCCATCACTCAAACCAGGTTAGTTGCACATCTCTGCACTCTCTCCAGGTCATTTATATCCCTCTTAAGGACTGGAGCCCAAAACTACACTGCATATCCAAGGTGAGGCCTTACCAGGGACCATACAGAGACAAAATTATGTTTTCATCCCTAAAGTTAAGCTCTTTTCAATGCAAGACAGTACTTTATTTGCTTTAGGAGCCACTGAATGACACTGCATAGAGTTTCACAGCTTGTTATCCACAATAATCCCCACATCTTTCTTAATAAAGTGTACCTCCACCACACTACAATTTGATCTCCAATTTAGCCCAGATGGCTGCATGGTACTTGGAGTTTTGTACAATTTAATATCATCAGCAAAAATAGAGAAAATACCTTAAAATTTTAATTAACATCTTTAGGTCAGTAATGCACAAGTTTAAAAGCAAAGGGCATAAGACAGACCCCTGCAGAACTCCACTAACTACACTGGTCCATTTAGAAAGTATTACATTTATTATCACTTAGTAATATTGTCTTTCTTCTGAATGTAAAGCAGTAAGCATTGTGAAATGATAAATAAGAAATACATACTTCTATATTTAAGCAGCCTTTTCTGCAAAAGCACTGAATGGTTGTCAGAATAACTAGAAAATATACTTAATGGATTAACTGCTTGGAAAGTCCCAATTTGAGAGAGTGTTTACTTAACGCAAAGAATACTCTGATCATGCTTTATTACAACAATAGTGCAGGATCAGTATAATCAACAGTTTAGAATAATTATTAAAATTTCTACTGAAAATGTGGTTGTGGTTGGACAATTCTCCCTTCCAGTCTCCATTGCTATAAAGCTATATTTCACAATCATTCAGTATATAAAACACAAGAAGTAAAGCTGATAACACAAGCTTAGAATGGATCTTGGTGGAGCTTATCCCTAGCCGTGACCTTTGTCAACAAGAAATGGAATTGCTGCAGCCTTTTGACGAATAAAAATTTAAAGGGGAAGTCATTCGACCATCGAATAGTCGAATAAAATTTTATTCGAATATTCTAATTATTCAAATTCGTCTATTCGATGGTCAAATTTTCCTAATTTGCATATTCGAAGATTCGAATTTAATTAAAATTTGCTCGAACTTCGAAATATTCACGTGAATTTAGTAAATCTGCCCCTTGGTGTGTAACCTACATACTCTGCCTCAAATGTTAGCATTATCCCTATAGAACAGCCGCCGTCCAGTAATGATTTAAACAATATTACTATCCTTAGATCAGGGATCCCCAACCTTTTGAACCTGTGAGCAACAATCAGAAATAAAAGGACTTGGAGAGCAACAATAACATGAAAAAATTTGTTGGGGTGCCAGAAAAAAGCAGTGATTGGCTATTAAGTAGCCCGTATGTGGATTGTAAACCTATATTGAGGCTCTGTTTGGCAATATACTTGTTTTTTATACAACCAAAACTTGCCTTCAAGCCTGGAATTCAAAAATAAGCACCTGCTTTGAGGCCACTGGGAGCAACATCCAAGGGGTTGGAGAGCAACATGTTGCTCACGAGCTACTGGTTGGGGATCACTGCCTTAGATAGTCTTGAACTTTTTTGTGTGGATATAATACATATAGAATGTACATCCCTTTTTATCTTAGTACGTCACTAATTACTCATGAGTTTATTGCTTCACAGGAAATATGAAATTCAGCCAATGTGGAGTTCCCCTTCCAGAATGTCAACCCCTACAAGCTACAAAAATTCCTATTTCAAACTAAAGCTCCTGTTCTCTGTGGTTTCGTTCCTTTCTCTGTATTTAGAGAGAAAGCCTTAAAGGAAAAGTAAATGTTTTTCTTTTTCTTTCTGTAAATTTGCTCTAAACAGCCCCCCAGATTAATGTACCTTAGTCCCTGCTGCAAGTCTGCTCTGGTTTCTGTGTTATCAGCAGCTTGTTTCCTCTTCTTCCTGGTGCAGAGTGAAGCCCAGCCCCTTAGTTTACTGAGCAGTCCATTTGCTGCTGTTCCACAATAGAGAGGAAGAGGGAGCCAGTGTGTGCATTAGTAAGCTAGTTTCCCCAAGAAAAAGCTGCTACACACACTGCTCTCTGCTATGTCATAGTATGCAAATGATCTCCTGGACTAGTCCAAGATATAAGGTCAGCTCAGTAAGCTAAGGGGCGGGGCTTCACTCTGCACCAGGAAGAAGGTGAAACAAGCTGCTGATAACACAGAAACCAGAGCAGACTTGCAGCAGGGACTAAGGTACATTAATTTGAGGGGCTGTTTAGAGCAAATTTAGAGATAGAAAAAAAAAACGTTTACTTGTTCTTTAAGGAAGTCTCCCTTTACATTATGCTTTACATTCAATATACCGTAATAAACAAGAGGGCTAATAACAAGTTTTGGAGAAGAAAACAGTAGTGTTTCCATATTGAAAGGTGCGAGATTCAGTAGATAGAAAGGCACCAGTGCACTTGCATACTAACACAAACTAACCTTAAACAAACATTTTTGGGTCGTCATAGCACAGACACACAATCATGTATACACACATATTTTTATTTTTACTATATCAATATCCCTAAAATATTCTTTAATGCCAACATATTTACCCCATTTCTGTATTCTGATAATAACCACTGCAGAGACAGTAACATCATTTTAGGGCCCCTCAAAATTTTGGAAAGTGGAAAGTGCCCAGCAGTCACTACAGTTGACCCCATATTTGTCTTTGGAATAGAGGAAACCATACAAACAGACTAGAGTTATTATTATTGGGTTTCATATTCTTTTCTGTATTATACTACATGGTTTTTGCTGCCTTGGACAGGTTTAGGGCAATATCCAGTGAACACACGATCTTATAATTAGATCATTTAGCACCATTTTGTCATTTTCCAAATGTTATTTGGTGAATCACAGACACTAAGGGGAAGATTTACTAAGGGACGAATTTTTCGAGGGCTATTTGCCCTCGAATTCGACCTTTCTACTATTTTCGAATAGTTTTTGGCCGCTATTCGATTTCACAATAAAATCATACGATCAAATGATTTTATAAAAAAATCGTAAAAAACTGTGTTTGATCATACGATTGGTATTCGAACATAAAACTTAGAAAAGAAGCCTATAGGCTTCTATTGCAATTCGGTAGGTTCAATCTGGCGAAGTAGGCAGTCTAAAAAAATACTTCGATCATCGAATGGTCGAATGATCGAATATTCGATCTATTCGATACAATCGAATTTTGCATATTCGATTATCGAAGTGGCCAAATTTGCATATTCGAATATCCGATTGGAATTCAATCAAATTTGGAATCCTTCACACAAATTTAGTAAATGGGCCCCTAACTGATCTGGAACCTGGTTAAAGGTGTAAAGTTGCCCATCTGTGCATGATTGTTCAGATTAGGGCAATGGGTATAATAAATACTGTAGCACCCTATGAAAAGCAGCACAGTGAGTGCCCCAGGCAATTTGGAAGGATTATACTGTATAAAACTCACTTGATCAATGTTCTGTAAACATTTCAACACAGGCCAAAACCGGTTACAGTTGTGTTCAGAATAATAGCAAAGTGTTTAAAGGAGAATGTAAACTAAACTAAACCTCTAGAAATTTTGTACATTATGTTCTGGGCTTTTGCATCAGCCAAAGGCAACCACAGCCCTTTAGCAGTAAAGATCTATGACTCCAAAGATGCCCCAGTAGCTCTCAATCTTCTTTTCTGCTGATTCACTGTGCTGTTGTCAGTAACTGAGTTTAGGAACTGGCGCACAATATACAGTACACGTCAAATATAGTATAAATGCCACAACTTATGGCTGATTAATAATAAATACAGATATTATAACATGGCAGCACAGAAACCAGTGCAACTAGTAGCAGAATTTAATAATCAGTCCTGTAGAATCAGCTTATATCACAGGCCAATTTAATAATTTGCGACAACCCCTAAGCTTAGCTTCTCAGCAGCTGCTCAGAGCAAACTGAGCATGTGAGTGTCGAGGACACTTTCCAAGATGGTGGCCCCCGTGACAATTCTGAAATCCTGGATCATTGCTGCTATTGACAAGCTGAAACTTTAGGCTGGTGCAATAAATCCAGTATATAAATTATGGCATTCACTTTTAGGGTTAAGTTCTCCTTTAACAAGGTAAATAAAGCTTCTATTCCAAATCAAAACAAGAAAAAAAAGTATTAATATGTGTTATTCCTTTACAGAAATAATGAAAAGGGAGCAGTATCTGCATTCTTCATACAAACTCATTCACTGTATAAACTGAAAAATGTTTAAAGATTTTGCTTTCCTTTGAATCACTGAATATTTAGTTGTATAACCACTGTTTCTGAGAACTACGGCACATCTGTGTAGCATTGAGTCGACCGACTTCTGCCACCTGTTACATTCCACGGTTCTTCTGCATTTCTTGGTTTTGCCTCAGAAACAGCATTTTTGATGTCACCCCACAAGTTTTATATTGAATTAAGGTCAAGGATTGGGCTGGCCACTCCATAACATCTTGTTGGTAAACACTTGTTTACTGGAGTCATTGTCTTGTTGAAACACTAATTTCAAGGGCATTTCCTCTTCTGCAATGCAACATGACCTCTTGGTCATGGGCCCTGGTATGAGATACATAGGCCCAACACCATAGAATGAGAAATATCATGCTTGTGCCACCATGCTCTTCACACTGTACTGTGGCTTGAATTCAGTGTTTGGGGATCATCTGACAAACTGTCTGTGGCCCGAACAATCTGGTTTTTATCAGTCCACAAACTTTTGCACCATTTTTCTTTAGGCCAGTCAATGTGTTCTTTGGTAAATTTGGAAACTCTTCAGCATGTCGTTTTTTCAACAAAGAAACTTTGCGGGGCATTTAACCTATCTCTTGGCTTCACAAAGGCATCTAATTGTAACAGCACTTTAATTGTAACAGCACTTTAGACCTTCTTTGACCTTCCTGGAGCTGATCATTGGCAGAGTAGTAGTTTAAAATTTTCTTCCACGACTTTCATGTTTTGGTTGCCATTTTAAAGCATTTGAGATATTTTTAGCCGAGCAGCCTATGTTTTTCTGTACTTAATATTTTCTCCTCTCAACTCAATTTATTAATCAAAGTCCACTGTTCTGCTGAACAATGTTTGAAGCGACTCATTTTACTCAGATATTCAGAGAGAAATGCACTATTACCAGCATGCACAATGTTTGCTGCCTTCCTTCTTTAAATAAGGTGTACGTAACACCAGTTTTTTTAGTAGTTTAGTTCTAGTAAATTCTAGTAAATTAGTTCTAGTAAATTATTTGCCATGTAGAAATATATTTTCTACCAAAAAATTGATCAGGTTAATGATGTCGGACTGCTATTATAATGAACACAGCTGTACCTTTCTATCCAGACTAAGGTTGGATACCAAAAATGTATACTGTGCTTTGTAAAATGCATTTTACACCCCTTTTTTAAGTGAATGCTTGCTGAAAATATAATGAGGCTGATGCATTTAATAGGAATTGGTGGAACCTATTTTAATTTCATAATCTCATGTGGAATCACTCATAGGGGGCACACACACCCAAAAAGTCTTGGATTCAGTTGAATGGTCTAAATATTATCTGCATAGTACACGTGATCTTCGCTGAAGAGATGCTGATCCTAGGTTGATAAGGTGCAGATGTACAATATGCAGCGTAGGGCCATTTCATTAAATTGGTATTTGCCCAGGGTTAATTAGTCTGTTGATTAAATGCATTCTCTGAGGGCAGTGACAAATGGGAACATTTGCCACTTGTGAATTTTTAGATGCTACTGTGGGCAACAAATCTCTAGAAAATGTATAGTTCTCCTTTAACACTGGAACAGTTTACCCAGCATGCTGAGGGGTAGTGTTATTTCTTGTAGAGAATGAGATAAAACAAAGAAAAGTGCTCATCACTAGCACAGACAGCTGGCTTTTGCTACACAAGGTAGAATTTGCCCATTTCTGGCCTGGGTCTGATACTAAAACCTAAGGCAGTAGTGCTAACTTACAGCTGAGTTGCATGGAAGATCAAAAATCTAGACAGCACATATGTGATGGCACACAGGGAGAAGAGTGATATCTTTTACTTAAATGACAAGGAAAGTGTAAAATAGAATAAGGCTAGAAATGCTGTATTTTGTATACTAAACATAAACATGAACTTACTGCACCACAAGACTAATCAAACAAATTATTTATGCTTTCAAGGTTGGCCACAGGGGGCTGTCATCTTGTAACTGTGTTATACATCTTTGCAAGACTAGACTACATACACATGCTCAGTGTGGTGTGGGCTCCTTAGGGATTGTCATAAAAAGATAAAAAAAAACAAAGCTTCTTCAGTTTTGCATGGCTGGTAAGTAAGGCAGGGGCTCCCCCTGCTGTTCATAAGTATGATTGTTACCCTGCCAGAAGTTAGGGACCGTCTGACAATTCCTATCCACACCACTAAATGAAGGGAGAATTTCACTGCACAGTCAGGTTTCTTATAAAAACAGTACCCATTTTTAAACTAAAGTATATTTGAGAAAGGTTTCTTTTTCATTAAAGAAATAAAAATGGGATTCTTTGCCTTTCCTTGCCCTTTAAGGCATGACAGTTCCTTACAAGAATCGGCAGTCTAGAAGGGTGAGATAGAAACAGTTTATCAATTTTTAGTAGCGCCAATAAATCACTGAATATTGTACCCTTAGCAATCATAACAAATAAGGTTTTGGGCAGAATTTCTACCACCATCTATATGCATTTCACCTCCTTTTGTTATAGCATACACTTGCTTTGTCTTCAGCTCAGGGTGATGTAACCTCTGGGTCAGGGCTGAAAAAAAAAAAGGGCACTATTCAGGATGAGTGTCCATGTTACGAAGCCAAAAACTCCCACCCAATTTTGTTATAATTTTTCATAATCTACTTGTGTGCGCATGTATTACCCAGAAATACTGAGAATATCTAGCAAGGAATGTTGTAACAGTTTATGGAGAGATATCAATCAATCCTGCAGATGTCCTGCCCTGTGCCCTAGCAAGCTCAATATCCTATACCACATCATTTCTGGAACAAACTTGAACGTTACTTTTACATTTCCTGTCCCAAATCATATTTTCACATGAAAAAAAAAACATACTCTGCCCCTGTATCACAGGTAAAGCGATGAGCCCACGATACAGAGCAATGAGTACTTTTTTCAGATGAAAACTATAAGGTTCAAATGAGAACTGAGGGGACAATGTAAAGTAGAAAAAAGTATGATTTAGGCTATGCTTGTCTTTTAAAGGAGAAGGAAAGCTACCAAGGCACTTTATTGCTAATAGATTAGCCAAAACAGTGCAAGCTAGAACACCATTTTTATTCTTTAGAATGCTTTTCCATACCGGAGTAAATGGCTCAAGACACTGCCTCTGTTTGTTTAGGATCGCAGCTGCCATATTAGCTTTTTGTGACAAATTCCTGCCCGAGTCTCTCCCTGCTCCCTCATGCCCATGTGTACACAATAGAAGGAAAGAAATGTGGTGTTTCTTTTGACAAAGCAGCATTACTTTCAGGGTTTACAGATGGATGTGTGTGTGTGTGTGTATATATATATATATATATATATATATATATATATATATAGAGAGAGAGAGAGAGAGACCTTTCTAATCAAGCTTACTTAGTTTTAAGCTTTTGTTCTTTAACAATGAAAGCTACCCAATAATTCCAAGGATATCTAAACATACTCAGAATGAACACTGCATTCAAGGAGACCCCATCAAATACTTTATTTCTTTATTGAAACAGGAATACTTTCCACATTGGATTACCCATACAGTTGGTACTTACACAATCTCGCTCCTAATAATACAAAAGATGCTCAGGTAGGAGAGCAAATGTTATGAAAAACAAAGTCAATGGTAATTGCTGTTTCACAAGAAATTATTAAAAAAACCTTGCCACTGAAACTTGCATCAAAGTCGAACCCACACACTTGGTCCTTCAGTACCAAAATAATATCTACCAATCACGTTAATCTCAGTGCACACAATAACATATCTCGGAACAAGTTACACTGGGGACATTCACGTTCTTTCAGAAATAGCTGAAATAGAAGCTTTTTGTTCCACTAATACAGGACTGAATTATTGCAATTTGGTTATACTTTAATTTTAGTGAAGTACAGGTATAGCACCTGTTATGCAGAATGCTTGGGCTTCTCTGGAGAAGGGTCTTTCTATAATTTGGATCACCATATCTTAAATCTCACACAATGGGATAAGGATTAATTATATCTTCGTTAGGATCAAGTACAAGGTGCTGTTAGGACATATTTTTTAAAAAGTTTAATGATTTGGAAATGGAGTCTAAGGGAAATGGCATTACTCTAACTCTAGCTTTCTGGTTAAATGGCTTTTCGGATCCCATACCTGCACCAAATAACTTCAATGTATAGATCTTGTAAGTGTGTTAGACTTTATGAAGATCGTTAAACAACCAGGAATACTACAATGTCCTGTGTAACTTATAATAAGGTGCAGTGTTACCTCACACCTCCTGCAATGGGATTCTAAGCATGAAGCAGACCTGTAATTAGGGGGTTTAGAAGCTAGGATGCAATAAAGAGAGAAAAAAAACAGTAATTATTTAAATTGGTTAAATCCACAGGGATAATAAAAACTAATATATAGTAGCCCATTAAAAAATATATTACTTTTATAAGAAAAAAGAAAAGGTAAATTCTTAGTAACCCATAGCAACCAATCAAAATGTTGATTTCAGTATTATTTAGTGTTAAACATAAGATCTCATTGCGGATTGGTTGCTATGAATTACTACTCTCCAAATCTAACAGTGAGACAGAGAAATCGTTCAGCATTTGCTGTGTGCGCGACTATTGCTCTATATCAGATGATAGGGAAAGGCCCACAGGCGAAGATTACAATGATGTCCAATACTCGCAAATAAATGTCCACAACTTGCTAAACAGTATAATGCTGTTTTTCATTTGGCTGGCTTAAACGCTTTTTAAAAAATAGAAGTCCAATTGTCTGTGCGCTAATGGAAGAGGTGCTTTTTTAGACACTCATTTTACCAAACTGAAAACCATTTTAAAGTAAGTATGTCACTTTAGACTTTTCCATATTGGTAAAACTTGTTCCCTTTAAAAGGGATCACCAAGTGATGGGTGAATCGGATCAGTTTCTCCAAAATTCACAAATCGGCGAAAATTCACCAAAATGCATTGAAGTCTATGGGCGACAAATCAATACATTTTCAACCACTGGAGTCTATGAGGGTCATTTCTGCAGCAAAAAAAAATGGTTACTAATACTGTGAATAGGGTTGACACCTTTTCTGGAAAAATAAATACTGGCCTTCCTATATATTTATCTTTTTTTCCTATTAATAATATTGGGATCAACCATCAAAAATACTGGCCAGGCCGGTAAAATCCCTGTGCTATACCTGAATAGCATCAGATAACCATCAGCTAAAGGTCGATGGGCTTGTTATACAGGTATGGGAGGGGTTATCCAGAATGCTCGGGATCTGGGGTCTTCTGGATAATACATTTTTCCATAGTTTGGATCTTCATACCTTAAGTCTACTCGAAAATCACGTAAACATTGAAGGAATACTGTCAATTTCCCAGCTGCCCCTGGTCATGTGACTTGTGCCAGCACTTTAGGATGGAATTGCTTTCTGGCAGGCAATTTAACTTAAGGAGTCTCAGTGGGACATGGGTTTTTACTATTGAGTGTTGTTCTTAGATCTGACAGGTAGCTGTTATCTTGTGTTAGGGAGCCGTTATCTGGTTACCTTCCAATTGTTCTGTGGTTAAGCTGCTGGGGGGAGGATATCACTACAACTTGCAGTACAGCAGTAAAGCGTGATGGAAGTTTACCAGGCAGTGATCTACCAGGCAGCTGTTATCTTGTGTTAAGGTAGTGACACACTGGCAAATTCGGGGACATTTAGTTGCCTGGTGACTAATCGCCTGTTCGTGGCGACAATCTCCCCAAACTGCCTTTGCGTGTCTTCCCTTCCCTGCATAATGAAGAGTCGCCTACGCTAAACACACGTGGCGCTCTGTTTTTCAAAGTGGCCCGAAGTTTCCTTGTGATGCAACTTCGGAAAATGAATCTGCCCATGTATCATTACCATAAGGGAGCTGTTCTCTGGTTAGATTCACATTGTTCTGTTAAGCTGCTGGAGGGAGAAAAGGAGGGTGGGTGATATCACTCCAACTTGCAGTACAGAAGTAAAGAGTGACAGAAGTTTATCAGAGCACAAGTCACATGACTTGGAGAAGCTAGGAAATTGACAAAATGTCTAGCCACATGTCAGATTTCAAAACGAAATATAAAAAAAAATCTGCTTGCTCTTTTGAGAAATGGATTTCAGTGCAGAATTCTGCTGAAGCAGCACTATTACATTTTTCCGTGACAGTATCCCTTTAAATAAACCCAATAGGCTGGTTTAGCTTCCAATAAGCATTAATTATATCTGTTTTATTTACTACAGATAAAAAGCAAGTACTTTTAAAAAATGTGGATTATTTCTTTATAATGTAGTCTATGGGAGAAGTCCTTTCTGTAATTGGGAGTTTTCTGGATAATGGGATGACATACCTGCACCGCTTACGACAATAACTAGTAATGCTCAGTCTAAAATATCCACAGCAGGAGATGGAGAATTCAGGAGTACATGCTCCCACCATCCAATTAAACTAGAGTTCCTTATGTAAACTATCATGATTTAGATGTAGGATACTCAAATAGAAGGTAAATGAGAGTGCAGCCTATTTGAGGACACATTGAGTGATTGCCAGACGGTTAGGAAGTTGATGGCATTGGCAAAATCAGACAAAACCCCGTCCCCTAAAAGGATTGTATAGTTAATGGCCCAAAAGGGGCTGATATAGTGGTTCCCTTATCACTATAACCTTTGTTTATGAACTGTATTCAAATGACTTGGAAAATCAAATGATTGTTATGCAAATGGACGTAGATGTGTTATTTAGGATTGCGCCCCTGGCACAGTCTAAAACAATGAATCCATAAAGGCACCGGGTAACCATACTGGCTCCTATATTCTTGTTCAAAGCAAAACGATAAAAAAAAACAGAATCATTGATCATTTCCATAATTTAAATACATAGTAATCCTTCTCTTTATTACTTCATGACAATCAGTTTAAATTTACATTAAAGTACCATTGCAATTTATAACAGAATAACCGATGTCTGTTCAGAAAAAATATTTCCCCTATATTTATATATTTATATATATATACTTATAAAAAAAAATATAGACAAAACACAGAACTGAGACGTGGTAAAGAATTCGAATTCTTTTTAAGTTCAACTACAGCATTGACTCCAAAATCAACAGACATGCCAAGATTCAAATGAAGTGCAAATATCTTTGGAGGCTTAATAAAATATATTACAAGTACGTAAGACGGAAACAAAATGGGATAAAAAGGGTCAGGTACTTCAAGTACAAGGAGCAAAGGAGTGTGTTTGTGGTCCATGTTAGTGTTTGTATTAGCTGTAGCACAAGTCGTTTCACTTCTTTCTCTGGAAAACATTGGCCAGCATCGCCCCTGAAGTGGTCAGCTGCCCCATTTTATTCAAGAACTTAGTCTTTGTATCTTCACTCACAAGACCAGCAGCTATGGACATGGACCTGGAAAACACAATGCACAGAAAAACACATTCATTACACTTAGGGGGTTAGTCAAAATGCCAACAACGCAAAAACATTTTCCCTTATAAAATCCGAATTTTAAGTTAAAAAAAAAATAGAATTTTTCAAGATTTATTCTAGCCCGAGGATTGAAAAAAAAAGAATCCAAAAATCCAGCATCTCAGACCTGCTGAGATTGTATGTAAATCAATGGAAGAAATCCCTATCCTTAGTGAAAGTTTCTGTGGTCTGAGCTGAAATTAGCTGAAAAATCTGACTTTTCTGCCAAAACTCCTAAAAAATTGTACAGTTCAGGTTTTCCCTAGATTTTATTGAGTTTGTCCCTGATCCAATAAAATTGGGTATTTTAAATAATAAATTGTGGATTCTCGTTTGGTTAGACTTTTTTATTTAAATAATTAAAAACAAATTCGGATTTTGATAAACAAGGCCCTAAGAGTTCAGAGGTAAGACATGGAATCAGTCACAAAACAGAAGTGTATAAAAGAGAGAAGCATTGACTAATGTGTCTCCAGCAGTGCTTTATTATTGGGGTTGTTCACCTTTAAGTTAACTTTTAGTATGTTATAGAATGGCTAAATCTAAGCAACTTTTCAACTGGCCTTAATCTCGTCTTTTTTTTAGATATTTTTTGAATTTTTTGCTTTTTGCTTCGGACTCTTTCCAGCTTTTAAAAGGCAGTTACTGGCCCCATCTAAAAAACAAATGCTCTGTAAGGCTACACACATTTTGGTTATTGCTACTTTTTATGACCCATCTTCAGATTCAGGCCTCATATTCAAATCAAGGCATAGTTGCTAGGGTAATTTGGACCCTAGAAAACCAGACTGCTGAAATTTCAAGCTGGAGAGGTGCTAAAAGCTAAATAACTTAGCAATGAATAATAATAAAAAATGAAAACGAATTGCCTCAGAATATCAATCTCTACATTTAATAGCTGTACACTGCTGAACAGGACGAAGGTTTCATTTTTTTGTTCTAAATAAAGCACTTCTAGCAGAAACATATTGGCAAGAGCTTCTCTTTAATGGACTCCTATTTTGGAAAACAGTCAGTTACTTAAGAATGGCTCAACCATATATTTACAGCATATTCCATTCTTGAGGGCTGCGGGATGAATTATTGTTTCATGTTCCACATTTTCTCAGACAATATGATCAAACTAGTCACTAAACACAGGTGGGAAGACAGTGAAATCATTAGATATAAATATAGAACTATTGCCCAGTTGACCATGCTTGGTGGCACTTGCCAGAGAGATTTAGCTAAAGCCAGTTTGCATTACTTCACTTTTAAAGCAATAGGAGAACTCACTTCTACCCCTTCTTTTCGGCGCCTGACTTGGACAGAGCCCAAACGTTCCAGGTTGGAGCACGAGCACATGACGACATGGAAAACAGATTTGCCGGAAAAAGACAAGCTGAGAGCATTCTGGAATGAGATCAAGAGAAGCTGAGAGCAGAGAGAAAGAAGCATACGGTATTGCAGCGAGAGCAACAGGGGAAGTGGAGAACATGTTAGGAATCACGCAGGAAGGAAACGAAAAGAAACCATGGAACTAGGCAGAAAATGCTCAGCTTCTCCCTCTCTCAAGTAGAAAATGCTCAAGTACCAGTCTGGAACGCTTGGTTTCAGCACATTGCCTTTTACTATGCAGTGGAGCAAGAAACTTACATGAAACCTAGTAACCCTTATTAAAAAAACATGGCTGGAGATTTTGGTTTAGATCTTCTATAAAGATAGTAGGATGAATTTATAAACCTGTGGTGCAGCCCAGGAAAATGTGATTTGAAGAAAAAGTGAAAAACAGAGACTGTAACAGAATTCTTGCTCTGATGCCATTTACTAGCTTGCTCATTCTGGTCTAAAATAAACAAAAGGAATCCTGGGAATGAATTCCAAAGAAGCTCCAAGAGAATCCCGTTTACATGGGTTTATCCTATAGGCTAAAGCTCACCCACTGGGTTTTCAAGCAAAAGCCAGGATAATAGCTCAACCTTTGTCACTAGTATGCGAAACCACACGGTGGCTCTACTTAAGCTGATCAGACAACCCTACACTACACTGATGAGCCTCAAGAAAGGCAAAACCGGTCTGTAGTTGGGAATCTGATCAGCCAATTATCCTGGCTTTTGCTTGAAAACCCAGTGGGTGAGCTTTAGCCTTTAGGATAAACCCATGTAAATGGGATTCTCTTGGTGCTTCTTAGGAATTCATTCCCAGGATTCCTTTTGTCTGTATGAGGCAGTCTCCTCAACCTTTGTCACTATCATTCTGGTCTAGAAATTCCATTTACAATAACATTACAAGCATCACTCGCTCGGCATAATGTCTATGCAGTACTATATCTGTTGAAGTCTATGCATTATAGAAACTAAACACAAGAAACATTCTCACAATCAATGTATTGCTATTAAACGTTTACACTACAATAAAGAATTTAGAACCAATTACTTTTCCATAGAATCACACATTATATTATTTTTTCCATAAAATTTTTCATGTTTTCACTGCCCCTAAGCAGAGTCAATTAACAGGAAAAGAAACAATCAATCATGGGGGGAGGGGGGGGTGTGTGCGGGTGCCAAAAGTTTAGGCACCCCCAGTGATTATAATGGCTTACCCAAAACTCCAGGCTAGTGCTCCTGTTTGCTGAAACTTGCATTGGGCCCCGGCACTAATTTAAAAGCACCACAGCTCGATCTTCTTCTTTCTGGATTTAGTTGTGTTCTGATCCATGTACCAATGCATAGTAGAGTGAGAAGTCAAAGCAAAAGCTGCATTTTCACTCTACTGCACATGTTCTGCACAAATGGAAGAAGTGGTAGAAGGTTGCAGTGAGGTGCTCCTAAAGAAGTACCACAGCTGGTGACATTTTCAGCAAAGAGGAACACTGGACCAGGGTCTATTTAGCAGGGGTGAGAGCTACTACAGGTATGTGACCCGTTATCCAGAATGCTTGGGTCCCAGGGTATTTCAGATAAGGGATCTTTATGTAATTTGTATCTCCGTACCTTAAGTTTAATTGTATCTTAGTAGGGATCAGGTACATTCTACTGTTTTATTACTACAGAGAAAAGGAAAATCATTTTTACAAACTTTAGTTATTTAATTATAATGGAGCCTATGGCGGAGCTTTCTGGATAATGTGTTTCATGATACCTGTATAGGAAAATTGCTGACTATAATAAATGCCAACACTAGAACTAAAAGAAAAAGGTCAATATGCTTGAAATAAAGGAAACGTAAAACATATGAAACTGTATAGTCCCCACCAACAAAACAAACAAGATATGAAATGATAAAGGATCTGTGTCTCTGCTTCCCATTTTACATATTTGAAAGCACACACAAGTAGATTTAGACTTTGGGGCAGTTTATAAAAAAATGTGTACAATACAAACAGTAACCTGTAGGAATGCATTGTTATTTAATGTAGGACTTGTACTAGTCAGAAACTGGTCTCATTCTTGTGGGTGAATGGGAAGCAAAACTACTTTTGAAACAAAACGCAGATAAGTTTGTATTCACAACTTGAAAAACTTGCATGTTTATTTGAAACACTTTATTTGCACAGCACTAAGGCCATTTGTTCCATGGCTAATTGCCAAATTATATTTTTGTGACTTTCTGGTCGAGTGGTATGTCACAAAGCATTCATTGTTACCTTATCTACCTGCAGAGAATTAGACACAACTGAGTGGAATAAAGACAGATTTCATCGTAATATTGGTTTGTTGCTGACAAGGCACTTGCTATGTTAGATAAAAAGTGCAGCTGTGTATTTACAGCAGGAAATAGGAGCCTTTTCTTAAACAAAATCTGGAAGGAAATCAAAACCTTAGAAAAGAGGAAGGCAGTGTAAGGGAAGCAGCACGCATGCAGCCAAGAACTGGAACTTACCTTTTCAGAAATGTATATTAACTGTGATACACAACCGTAACACACAGTTCTGCTATACACCAGGGATATACTGTATACACAGTGTTCCTCAACTGCAACTCTCAGAATTCTCTAAAATATGTAGTTGAAAGGATGCTGGCGATGCTGTGTAAGTTAGCTACCCTAAATTCCCCAATTTTATAAGCAAAATGGTGCGTTTCAATAAGTTATTCTTCCTTTAAAGCTGCAAGGTTCTTTGTGTCATAAATATTATAGCTGTCTAGCCACACAAAGGGATCACAGTGATTTAAAAATAATGGCTTATTGCTGGTGTTTCAGAATCAGTTCACAGTCTAGGACACGATGATCCAAGACATGAAGAAGCAACACGTTATTTACACAATGTCATGAATACTTCACAGAGGGATACTTTTACTGGCAGTAACTGTTTCCTAAACTGAAATCCCAAACGGTCTGTGCATATAGCTAACTAATCCTAACAAGCCCAGCCAAGCTAAATTGCGCTGGACAAAGGGAAGGAAATCAGGCCCATTTCAGATTCGTTGTTAACTAAAACTAAACACAAAACCAGGATGTGATCATGGAATAAAACAGAGGCAGATAATGTTATTGAAACAATGTATGAATTTGACCTCTCTTTTCCTGAGCAGCTCTGCTAGCAATGCGGACATTCATTGAGGCAGGCATAGATGAGCTGCATGTGTGTCAAATAACTTATTTTTTGCCTCAAGGTCAGGAATTGATAAAAATTGTTCTTGACAAGGCAAATTTGGCCTGAAGCCATGTGTATTCCTATGGCCATAGAATATACTGGTGATTTTGAATATACTTATATATATTACATTAAGGCACATTACCCTTTTCATAATATACATTATGAGCAGTTTATAATATCCATTCTTTAAAAAAACTTAAAGCCACAGGCACACAACCTCCCTGTACTATATTTGACTTGCTGTCAGCCCAGTTGACCTGCAAGGGCCTATAAATACTGCCATCAGACAAAGTCAGCAGCTTATTGGCTAGTGTATGCTCCCCCCTTGATCGGCAGGGTTAAAGTTCGGATCAAGGGCCGCATTGGTTTGTTTATGTCGCCCTCAATCCCACTGTCTGTTTTCCTAGGCTTGTGAGCTGATCTTGTGCCAGATATCGCCTACTCAAGATGGGCATATCGGTGCAAGATCTGCACATTTGGCAACCTTGCCCAACCAGTAGATCTACCTATATATGGCTACCTTCGCACAACACAAATGATTGCGACTGTAGCATCAAGGGGAACTTTGTGTGAGTGCTTCTTTTGCCACTACTTCAGACCAAGTCGGCAGCTTATCTGCCTGTTAGATGGCCTATCTGCATTGCCGCCTATTATGACCCAATTGTTTGGCCCTGAGCCAGCACAAGGTGGCCTTATACAAATGAGCAGATTTGGGTCACCTTTAGAGCCAACGGTAGTGTTGACAGATACTAAAGGTGTCCATATACAGAGATTTCGCCAAAAGAGCGGGTCTCTCCCCTATATGCCCACCTTGAGGTGGGCAATATTGGGCTGATCTGATCGTGGGCCCTAGAGCCCAATGATTGGATAATAACAGGCAGTTGGATCACAGGACCGTATCAATGAAAAGAAGCAGCCTGCAATCAGATGGGACTTTTAACCCCTGCCTGATCAACATCTGGCTGACTCTCGGCCAAATATTGATCGGAGAAGCCTGTCGGAGGGCCACACACATGGGCCAATAAGCTGCTGACTTGAATATATATTTAAAAGGCTGTTGTTATAAGTAAGCATGCCATGAATTGATAATATTTGGATTTAACCAATTACCTAATCAGAATCTACCAATCCTGCACCTGCTGATCCTGGAAGTCTTATCAGGTTCACAAGAGCAATTAATAATGCTCTTGACCAATAGAAGCCTATTTCCATACAAGTGAATAGAGAATGCATTGGAAGCTGCTGCTGGCAGGCAAAAACTATTGTTTTCCATCAGCCTAAAACCCAGCCTTTCCTCTTTAAATTGTATACACAGGTACTTGATAATTTAGCAGCAGGAAATTAAAACAGAGATAAAATGGAATATGGAATAATATGCTCCCTTTGCATATTGATCTCTATCAATGTGCATCTGTCAAATCAATATCCCCCCGATGAATATAGAATAGAACTAAACATGAAAATTGGCATTCATTCTCACTGGAGCTGTTTAAATGACTTGTCAACCCGAAAAATAAATATTTTTCCCTAATAAAAGAAAACCTGATTCTAAGCAGCTTTGCAATATAACATTCATTACACATTTTCTATGGTTTTTAAGTTATTTGTACATGTATTGCTATTGAAAGAAGTTTTACTCTTTCCCTTTCTATTTTCTGTACTGGTGGCTCTGGCTTTTGAAACAATATAACATAAGCCAACCGATTAACAGACCTGTTTTACTGGAGGAGACTGGATTTTGCAACAAGCATAATACAAATGCTGCTTTCAATAGCAATTACACAACACTTTTGAATACATACATTTTGGAAAGTTGCTTATCATTGTGTTTTCTTTCATTAGGCAAAAAGTCATTTTTTGGGTTGACATTTCCATTAAGGGTTAACAAAGCTTTCATAGCTGCCACTGCATATACAAGCTGCACTTACCCCTGGGGCTCTTGGGCAGTCTTGTTTTCCACCTTCTGTTCACATTCCTTTATCATAGAACTTAAAATAACCTAGCAAAGGAAAAACATTTATTAATTAGGTATCAGTATCATACAATGACAGGCGACACAAATTCATAAAGAAAAACAAAACCGACAAACCATAGTAGAAAGATGGCTACTAAAAGGCATACATTTGGGACATTTTGATCACTACAACGTTCTTTTTTTTTAAAATTTAAATAATTCCCTTTTTATAATGAACAACTTAACAGGAGTTAAAAAAACAATGTTTAGATGGTTAGCATGCGTTTATAAGCACACAAAAAAGCCAAAGAGATGATGGGGCAGATGGACATATATAAAGGCTAAACTACATGGGAGATTTTGTAGGATGGGGTCAGAGTGACAGAACACATTGAATGTAGTGGCATGGGTCCAAATGTAATGGCACGGATATACATTAAATCTGGTGTATAAACTACATGGATGATTTGCCATATACCGTGATGCACCTGTCAGAAGGGAATCTTCTTAGAATTCGATTGAGTCAGAAACACTTTCTTCTTATTGTAATCTGACCCATAAAATCTAACCAGCATCTCCTGTGTAGCTTATCCCTTAAGGTGGCCTTACACAGAGATCCACTTGTTGACTTTAGGAAGAACTCTGCTACTCAACCACTACTCATCGATGGCTCTCCGTTAAGCACAGGACACTGCTTAGTTTCCAATCAGTATTTTATCAAATAAAAAGTAGCAACACAAATTTCAAATGAAATGTTTTGGCACCATAACAAACAGCTGTATGCCTATCAATGACATTTTTAAGTACAGTGTATTGCCTTATGTTTTGCCTTTTATTTTGTAACACAGGAAAAAGTAACTAGTATTATTTTAAAATTGTTACAGTAAAGATTTGAACTCCACATCTTCATCCTAGCTGGACTGAAACTGGTGAACACAACTGTGACAGTGTGCATTACAAATTGCAGTGGTGTAACAAACACGTATTACAATCATCTGCAATGATTGAACATTTATAAAACTGTGTGTGGCAGCGTTGCACTTTGTTGTTATTGTGACAGTGACAAAGAAATCACAGTAACTAAAAAGTCAACTTGTCTGTATATGACAGGCAAATATTGTCTCAAAACAGTCTCCGAGTTTCTTACACATAGGTTGTTTTTTTTGTGTGCTTATAAACGCATGCTAACCATCTAAACATTGTTTTATATGCATGTTTTAGACATACCTTAATGCTATTTTGTGATTTACAAACTGGAACCTTAATTCTATTGTATTTTGAATGCAGGCCAATTGCAAAAAATAAAAAAGCAGCATGTTATGTTAAAAAAAAAAATAAATAAAATGTGACGCTAACAGGACAGAATATGAAGGAATCAATTAGTGCTCACACCTGCGCCTCGAGCACAAAAAAAGCTCCTGTTTTTAAGAACCCAAAGATGGCATTTTGTGCTTACCTCATGTTCAGGCGACAGCTGTTCCATATCAGTCCGTAAACACCTGAGACCCGGCAAAAAGTGATTCACCATCAATTCTTCTGATAGAACTGCAGAGTGTAAGTTAAGGTTTATTTTAAATTCTGCTGTGACAGTGCAGCTGAAACGGGACATAAGCAAAGTACCATATTTGATCATTCTATTGTTTATTTATACACCCCTACATGAACAGCAAAGGCTATGCAGTTTTGTAAAAGGAAAGCAAACATATTATACTTGGTCATCAATTCCACTGAAGTATTTACTCCTGAAAAATAACTAATAATGAATGCTTAATGATAGAGTCCTGCCACCCACTATGCCCTGCCACCCAGACCCATTACCCGACCCAGCAGACAAACAGCTTACCCTCCCGACCTGGCGGCCGCAAAAAAACAGGAGTGACATTGTTTTTTAACTAGACGTAACGCCACTTTTACCTGGAAGTGGCATCGCGCAGGACCCTATTCAGCTAGGTAAGGAATGAAATGTTACCACAAACTCAGGAGAAGGTAGGAGGGACCAGTCCTGCAACATAGCCAGGTATCCAGACAGGTTACCCGTGGACTAGCTGCACAATCAGTTTTTCTACCCGAAACCCGAACACTTTGTGAAAATTTTGGGGTGATACACAATATCAGTATCCACAAAATGGCTCCTACCTGCTTAAGTAAAGTTTATTTTATTTAACTAACATGATAAGAAAAGAATTTGGAATTATTTCTTAGGATGGCAGGTCCGCTTTAAAAGTTATTTCAGGTGTAATTATTAATAACTTCATGCAGTCAATCGCACCTCACTGCTCACCAGTTTTAAAATTAAGCCAATTCTCCAATAAGGAAACACCACTGGTTTATTTTATACAGCAAATAATGGTTTAAAAATCTGTTCTGTACAACTTTCAGAACAAGACTCATTTTATTTCATTAACTTTTTCTTTCAGATCGCTCCAGCTATACCTTTAAGACTAAAAATAATAAACCTAGATTTCTTCATATCAGAAAAAAAAAAGATCATACCAAAATATATACCTTAGCTTAGGGCCCTTACACACGGGCGTTTGTTACCTGCGCTCCCCTGCAACATGCAGTGTCTGAACCTGCATTCAGCGCTTACATGTGTCTCGTGGGTAAAAAAGTCATTGAAAAGAATGGAGTGCATCTAGACCTGCGCTCCCCTGCGGCTGAACGCAGCCAGACGGCAAGTAACAAACGCCTGCGTGTAAGGGCCCTAACAAATATATCTTGGATTACAAGACTTGAGAACAAAAGATCAGAGAAAAGCAAAATGTTAACTGTTTACAATTTTGGTTGCTGCATTCAGCATAAAATTGTACTGGAATCATTAGGCTAAGGCCAGACGGGGAGATTCGGGGGCATTTTGTCGCCTGGCGACTTCTCGCCGCGACTTGTAGCCCCCGAACAGCCAAGTCCTGGGGCGCACCGGCGTTGCTTGAAAACGCGGGCGCCTATTCACACGGAGCGGCGCGCTTTTTGAAATAGAGATATGTAAATCACTCATTTATGTCCCTGTGGCCATCTATACCCATAGAGCTGCTGGTTTTATAGACCAGATACAGGCCTAATTGTTAATTCTTGCATTGTGAAGGGCTTTTTGACTCCTTTTAGCCCACCTCACCCTAACCAGGTTGGTTTCTCAGCTCTTCTACTCTCCAAGTCCTACCTACTCAGAAGTCATGTTCCAATACCTTGGATGAGATCTAAACAAGTTTTGATATATGGCTCTGAACCATTACACTGTAACTGTGCAAAAAACCAGCAGTTCTAGGTGCATAGTTGGCCACAAGGACATAAAGGACTGATTTGCATGTGTCTGCCCATAATGCCTTATGTGAGAGTCATTGCTATATATGTAGCATAAGGCATAAAATACCTTCTGTTTTCAGAAGGTTTAACAGTGCTTGGGAAGACACTATGGGGTATATTTATCAAAGAGTGAAGTTAAGGGTGAAGTTCCGCCACTAGAGGGAAATTCCACCGCTCTCCATTCATTTCTATGGGATTTGTAAAGGCGTATTTATCAAAGGGTGAACTTCACCCATTGATAAATAGGCCTTTTAAAATCCCATAGAAATGAATGGAGAGCGGCGGAATTTCACTCTTTTATAAATTTACCCCTATGATTCTTTGAATGATCACTTTTATTCATCCTGTCCAAGTGAAAGTTAGTGGAAATTGTCAAAAACTGCATTGTACAGGTATGGGGCCCATTATCCAGAATGCTCGGGACCTGGGGCTTTCTGGATAATGGCGCTTTTCATAATTTTGCTCTTTGTACCTTAAGTAAACACTGAGGGGCAGATTTATCCAAATGAGTGCTCAGAGCTCAACATTGGAAAAAAACTCACCCACTTT
The DNA here is from genome assembly GCA_024363595.1 of Xenopus borealis. NCBI lineage: Eukaryota > Metazoa > Chordata > Amphibia > Anura > Pipidae > Xenopus > Xenopus borealis. The sequence goes on along the minus strand of CM044442.1, from coordinate 74,208,837 downwards.
CTGTTCATTCGAATGGGGTTTTTAGAATTGTATTTATTAATGAATGAAAGTTAGGACTCACATTTGTTAAATACGGCTCTAAAAATCCCATAGGAATGATTACAGTGTGGGTGAATTTTTATTTATTAAGCTCCTTACTCACATTTTGATAAATCTGCCCCTAGATCAGGAGTGTCCAACCTTTTGGCTTCCCTGGGCAACCTGGATATTAAATAGACTTATTATTATTACTACTAACTGGGCAATGGGCAGAGTCCCCCCTGCTGCCTACTCCTATTTCCTTTGCAACATGACGTTTCCTCGGGAACCAAGGGTTTCAAGCTGGGCCGTATTCATATCCATCCCGGGCCCCAGGTTGGACACCCCTGCCCTAGATAAACCAAGTAGGATGGTTCTGTTTCCAATAAGGATTTATGATTTCTTAGTTTGGATCAAGTACTGTTCTATTATTACAGAGCAAAAGCAAATTATTTTAAATGTTCCTTCATTTCTGGATTACTTGGACAAAATAAAGTGTATGGGAGAGGCCTTTCAGTAATTAGGATCTTTCTGGATTCCATACCTGTCATAACAAACAGTTTTACAATATATTTCATAAGACTGTGTGGCTTACACCTTTAAATCACTGCAAAGGGTATCCTAATCTGTTTCTGTAATGAAACTCTCTAAGAACAAGAAAAGCAAATCTATAATTGGCAGTTTAGAGCCTTGAATACATCCACTGTAAAAGTCCTTGAATACTTCCACTGTATAAAAAAATGTGACATTAAAAGGAGAAGTAAATGTATCCATATAAATTATTGTTCATGGATCTTCCTGATCCTGTTGTCCTAGACAACTATATTCATCAAACTGTTACTATACTCTACGAATTGCTGCTCAAAGTTCCCTGGATTCTGCAGAAATAACGACAGGAAATTTAGTTGGCTGAAACATCATTGATCATGTGTCCTGAAACAAATGTAAGAGGATAGTGTACCTAAAGGACTGTCTAAAAGTATATAAGTAGGGGGTTTGACATCATTAGTCTACAAGAGACCTTGTGACATTATGGCAGACGCTGGGGACAAAAGGCAACAGTGCAGTAAATGACAACCAAGTATTTTGCAGTGCCTTTGCCAACAAGGTATTGTAAAATTGTCTAGACCTACACTAGCATTGGACAACCTTAACATGAATCAGAAATAGTTAAGTTCCAATAAATATGAGGGAAGTGGAAAATTCTAGGGTACAAAATTTTGCAAATGCTGCCAGATTTGTTTACAACTGGGCCTATCAAACAATGGTTTTGAGGGTTACACAGTGATTATAAAATAAAAAAAACATACTAGATGGCTGCAGAAAAGAGGAAGGTGTTGGGAAGTCACAAGAATTGATCGCAGGCACTTCTCTTTTGAAAACACAAACTTGTCAATTATACTAAGACAAAGGCATGTGTCTTGCACAATTCTGGAAGATAATTTTATACTGTATGCGCCCAGAAAGCTATGTTCCGGATGGTAACATGCTACTTACTCAGTCAGCCTTTACAGCAGTTGGCTGGTCGGCAAGAATGGAAAAGCTTTAGAGAAGAAGTAAGTTCAGCCAACACCAAAGATACAGATAACAGTGGGTGTGAGGCAAAGGCACTAAAGAAAAAAATTCAAGTAAAGCTTGTCAAAAATGTCATAGCTCTTTACAGATGTGCAAGCTGACCTGACAATCCAAACCTTTATCTTCTTACTATGCATATTGACTGGGCCAACTTTCTGGCAGGTTTGAAATGATCACTTGTTGATGCACCATCTCCATCAGTGAATGGCACATCGGTAAATGAGCAAATAAAAAAAAAAAAAGCCACAGAGACTCTTGATTTTCTGGTAGTCTGATTATTTGGCCCATTGGACTGTTTAAGCAGAACAACAGAAAGCTGGAGTAAGCTACTGTACATGGACCTACATGGGATTGGGCCGTGTGTATAGCTGCCTTAAGAATGAGTAGACAATACAAATTTAGACCGCACTTACGTTTTCTTCCCACATTTAAAGTTGAGTGCATGTCTTTTAGCCTATTCACAAGGGCCACATCTGGGTATACACATTTTCATCCAGTAGACAGCACTACCGTTTAAATGAAGACATGCTTCCTTTATGAGATTTTAAAGGTGCAGTACAGTGTAAAATAAAAACTGGGTAAACAGATAGGCTGTGCAAAAATGTCTCTAATATAGTTAGTTAGTGTGCAATGTATAAAGACTGGAGTGACTGGATATCTAACATAATAACACTACTTTCTGCTTTTCAGTCTCTAAATCTGAGTTAGCCAGCGATTTTAATGGGGCCACAGAGGACATAACTGTTCAGTGAGTTTGCAATTGATCCTCAGCATTCAGCTCAGATTCAAAAGCAACAGTTATGACCCATGTGCCACCCCTCAGGTCACTTTTTGGTTACTTCCTGGTAACCTGTCAGTGGAAACAAAGAGAGCTGCAAAAGCTGAAGGAAGTTGTATTCTGGCTATTATGGTAGACATCCAGTCACTCCAGCCTTTATACATAATCTATTTACCCAGTTTTTATACTGAACAATTCCTTTAAGGTTGGGATTTGGTTCAGTCAGGCTCTTTGATTCGGCCAAATCCGAATTTCTGACAAAGTCTCTGATTTGGCAAATACATGATTTGGAGCATTCCCCAATATAAATAAATACATACACAGACTGCAAAATCACTACATATATTAGATATAGGTATCTGTGCACAGACCAAAATGTTGATAAACTATAAACTTTTGGCTTTTGTGCTGGATCTCCTTTGTTGTGTGTATGCTGAACTTGACTCTGTACCTAGTAGTGAGCCAACTTTGGTGTGTGTGTGTGTGTGTATGTGTGTAGCATGATTTATTGACCTCTTTTTAAAGGTATTCGCTACTCTTAGCTAATTATAACTATATATATAACGACCCTAGTGAAGATCAAATACAAGCCCCAGAGAGCAGCAGTTTTTGTTTCAGATTATATACAAATTTCTTCCAGCACTGGAGCATATCCTTCCTCTTTAAGTTTGTGCAGAGGTCATCCCTAATGCTATAAAAAGTTGAAGGCAAAACATTGGGTACCCCTTGCCAAAATACATGTTAAGTTAATTTTCTATGTGAAAAAGTATCTACTGCAGAAATTAGCAGTGTGCTTTAAAACCAACACATTTGCAATGGTTAATTCCCACTTTCATTTTATTTCACCAATACAGGAACAAAGAAAATACTAATTGTGGCATTAGCATTTGTAAACGTAACACAATGATTCCTGCAGTACTTTTCACTTCCAAAATTAATTAAACATGTTATTTGACATGGGGCTCAAAAATATACGGATTTATTTGTTTACCCTTTAACAGACCCAGCTAAAGAAATTAATCTTTCTAACATTTTTGTAGCATTCTATCAAGAGCTTCAAGTATGTGTCAAAACTTGATAAACATTTTAGTCTGGGAGGAAATTCCTACTTCTCATAACTCAAATGCATTCAAATGAACCCAGTTGCTCCCATGTTACTCGCTTAAGACCTGCCATGCACCAGAAATACAATTTATTGAGCAGCCACACACATTTAGCCTAAAATGTTATTTCTTACTCATCCATAAAAATACTATGCTGTGGGAAATCTGCATTTCTTTATCAACACCAAAAACATCTGCAAAAAGCTGTTCATTTTCTTTATAGAGCACCCACCTGTTTCATAAAAATACATTGTACAGCTCTTCTGATTAAAACAAAATGCCTGTAATTTAAGAAAGCTTTCAAATGTCAGAACTAACCACTGTTCTATTGGAGTCATATAGTAATTACTTTCAGATTTCAGTATTTAGTGGAGAAAAAAGTACTGCAACTTAATTTCTTTAAACCTACTTTTGACAATACATTTTGACTGAAGTAATTTTTAAAACAAGAATCTCAGTGTCCTTCAAAAAAAGACAGACTCGTCCTTTCATTCAGCTAGAGTGTCAAAGAATAAAAATCTCAAAAGATAAAGTTTAAGCAATCCACTTGGACCCTGGACAGGGGATCAAGGGAAAAAATAATGGCAGAGCAGAGAGAACATGGGGGTGAAAGTGATTGACACTACAATAGAAGAAGGAACCTTTAAAAATGAGTAAATATGTAACTATCTTCAAGTATGTGTGGTGAATACGTTAAAATAATAATTGTGCTTTTTAGTTTCCATAAAGTTGGCCCACATGCAGGCAAGATTTTAATTGGATATTTTATGCAAAGAGGTCTCTGGAGCCTGTGAAGGACTATACATGGCAAGGGATTCTAGCTGGAAGCCCCTGTACAGTACAACACATTTTCAGTGAATACGCCAAAAGGATACAGCAGCAGGAGAGAGCACTATACGCTTCAAATAAATGGGTAGCAATATCCAGTCTCTTGGAATCCACAGATTGTTGATTATTGACAAAAGCAAGTTTGTGCAAATGAGGAAGAACAACTGAATTAAAACAGAGAAAGGACAGTTAGGATGCATTTTTCAGATAAATAATAGTTTAACATTTGTCTGTCCAAGAATCTAAATTTTCAAGGTTATTCTCAGATCCATGACCACAGAATATAATGTATATATGTTATAGCTACTCAGACATACTTAAATAAGTCGGAAGGAAAGAGATCATGTTGTTAAGAGGACAAGACACAATGTGAAAAAGAGAGCAATATGCTTGTGTTTTACACACAATACACCTTTGATAGTTGTGCAAATCTTTGTACCTAACTTTGTAAGTATACAATTTGCCCCTGCAAAGACAAGGACTGTCTGATGCTAGTGTATTTACTGCTTTCTTAGGAAAATACAAAGCTTCTTTTTGAAGAACACAAGGATGAAGCAGCACTGCACAGTGTTTGTCACAATGACTTTGTTAATTGCTCAGCATTAACATATGACCCCCCTCTCCAGATTGCACATAATCATGAGCGAAACTTTCCCATTGCACCACTCACATTCATCTCTAAACTTAGGTTCGGCATTGGGTCCAACTCTCCCGAAAGTCCTTATTATCTCTGTTTGTAGAGAATGCTGGTCTTGATACTGAGGATCTTCCAAGAAGGATGCTAGCTGCATTTTAACTCTTTCTAATAACTGCAACAAAACAGTCATGAAGCAAAAGTAAATTAGCACCAACAGTACAATTAGCTACTCATAGGCAGATAAAGCAAGGTGCAATGGCAGTATTCTTCAGAGCTATGCACGGTGTTCTGCTGGCAGATAACTGTGCAAGGTTAAAAGGTTTATGCCGTAAAGTAAAAAAAAAATAAAAAACCTGTGCTGCTGTAATACAACTAAGGATCTGTATTTGGCAGACAAAAGCCACAACCCTTATAAACATTTGCACAAAATATGTTATCATGGCTTTATAAATATATATATATGATTAAAAAGTATTGATGTTTGGTGTTGCTTATTGTTTTTTATATAAAGGTAATTTGTCCAATATTGGTATTCCCTCTTCACATGGCTTAATCAGAACCTGAAAAGATTCTTGTTTTCTACAGCAAACTAAACTACAAGAGAATGTTCATTATGACTCATGAAAGACTTATTTTTATTAGTTCCCTTTTCAGCTGTTGAGAAATGTACATTCTTGTAAAAGAAGCAAGAAATGATCATATACATCACTTCAAAAACATAAGGACACTAGTTATCCCCTTTTAAGGCAGGACATATTCTGGTTAAATCTTATTTCCAGAAATACTACACAGTTAAAGGTTCTAAGTTTATTTTAGGGTAAGAAGAGAGAGAGTTTTGCTTCCAATTGGCCCTAACTACATTTCAGGCATTGCAAATACACAGGACTATACTAAAAGGTTAATCAGATTAGATATATTGTTATCCTGCATGAATGCTAAAAAAAAAATCAACAAATACAGTGTCAGATGAAACCTTTAACTTATTATTCTAAAAAAGTTGAATGTAGAGAGAAAACACTTTATTGGACATTGTATCCGTGGGATTTCTGCTATCTATATATATCTGTATATGGTATATCATGGTATATCTATATATACTATGGTATATCTATATATACTATGGTATATCTATATATACCAGGGAGATTTAAAAAGGCTCACATTATGGAGGCAACTCACAGTGCAATCCTAGAGGATGGGATGAGACCAGCAAGTGTAATGACAAGTGTTGACAATTGGAACTGGGTGTTGTGTCCATTGTTTCTCTCTGGGACAAAATGACCAGTGTACCAGGAACTTGGACTGGCGCAACACTGGCAACTATTTTGCCCAAAATGGCTCTGATGTATCTAACTCAGCCAGGTAGTTTAAAACAGCAACTGGCCTTTTCCGTCAAATTATTGTGATACAATCAGATGGAAGTGATGCACAGTACCCTACACAAAACACAGTGCTTCAAAGGTCACTGAGAAATAAAGTTTATAGTATAGTATAGTATAGTATAGCATATAGTATTTATCGTTTCTTAACCATTTTTCAGAGAATATGAATGATAGTACAAAAACTTTTCTTTCACTCATGGTTAGTGGTTGGCTGAAGCTATTTATTGTCAAAAAACTGTGTTTATTATTAAATAATAATCACTACACAAACTACCCAAATGACCCTGATTATAAGTTTACATACTCTGGTGATTTGATAACATGCAAACTAACTTGACACTAAAGGATTAGAATGGCTATTAAAAGTAACTATCTTCACCTGTGATCTGTATTCTTGTAATTAGTGTGTGTGTATAAAAGGTCAATGCCTTGCTG
>CM044442.1:74172989-74183991 GCA_024363595.1 Xenopus borealis | reverse complement strand
TCTGCAGAATACATATAGTGTTATAGCTTGCACTATTGTGGCTAATCTTTTGGCAATAAACTACTTCTGTAACTTTTCTTCTCCTTTAAGAACCTCATTAGCTGACATATATTAGAAAGTAATGTATATTTGTACATTGCTCTGTAGATGCAATTTGATTCAGTAAACTCCTGGATAAAATAACTTACAACTGATTTACGACCCAGAGCAAGCTTTCCCAGCCAGTTGTACCCTCGTGTTCCAGCTGGTAATCATAAAGCTGCAACAAGGCAGCCAGCTGCTCTCGACTCCCAATGATGGTGGCCACATCCTGAAGAGGCGACACGGGTCTAGGGAATCTTGTCACTGTAAAGAGCATCAACATAAATATATATCAGTCAGTGACTGCTCAAATATCTGGAGGGGATGTTTCCAGGCTGACAGCATCTAGCAAGTACAAGGAGGAGAGTGCTGCTTTAGTGCGCAGGGACATGGGCAAGTCCACTCAGTTCATCACCAAAACTTTTTCATTTTTCACAAACCTTTCACATTACTGCAGACACAACACATTTTAGTCATTTGGAAATAGCACACGATATAGTCTGTTTTCACAGGGACTTTCTGTGCAGAGATTAATCATCCAAAAGATACATCTTTATAAATGAAGAGAAAAAAAAGAAATAACACAAATTTTGGAGTTTTTTCAGTAGCTCTCCAGTCTGCAGTTTCAGAAAGTTAGTTGCTAGGTTCCACATTATCCTAGCGACCATGCATTGGCTTGAATAAGAGACTGCAATATGAATAGGAGAGGGCATAAATAGAATGAAGAGTAATTAAAAAAAAATAACAAGAACAATACATTTGCTTTTTTAGATGGGGTCAATAATCCCTATTTGAAAGCTGAAAAGAGTTTGATGAAGAAGGCAAATTAAAAAAGTATATATAAAAAAAATGAAGACCAATCAAAACATTTATTACAATCTGCAGTATAACAACATATGAAAACTTAAAGGGGAATCCAATCGTGGCGCTAACCCCTACCCCTCCCTCGGCCTACCTCTCCCCCCAGCACAGACAGATCCAGGAAGAAGCGGTTGGAAGAGAAGATGGCCCCTGTGAACTTCGCTGGATGGGTAAGTAGCAACTTAGGGGCAATAGCCCGGGGGGAGGGGCTAGCGCCGGGGGGTTGGATTCCCCTTTCAAGGTGAACCACCCCTTTAACCAACTGGCCGCTGAGATGGCCAAATAACTGTGATTTATTCTTTAGTTTTAATGTGCAATATGAAGGCGATCTTAAAAGTAGGGAACTTTGGAATTTAAAAGTGCTCCATCCAGCCAACAAGAAGCTGCTTCTGAAAGCTGCAGAAATCAACCAACCCTGACCTGCCTAACCAATCCTGTGCAAACTTAAAGGGGTGGTTCAAGTTAACTTTTAGTATATTGTAGAAGGGCCAATTCTAAGAAACTTCAATTGGTCTTCATTATTTATTTTTCATAGTTTTTTAATGATTTGCAATTTTCTTCTGTTTCTTTGCAGCTTTCAAATGGGGGTCACTGACACCATCTAAAAACAAATGCTCTTTAAGGCTACAAATGTATTGTTATTGCTACTTTTTATTACTTATCATTCTATTCAGTCCCTCCCCTATTCATATCCCAGTCTCTTATTCAAATCAATGCAGGGTTGCTACGGTAATTTGTACCCTAGAAACCAAATTGCTGACACTGCAAACTAGAGAGCTGCTGAATAAAAAGCTAAATAACCATAAAACCACAAAAAATGCAAACCAATTGCTAATTGTCTCAGAATGTCACTCTCTACATTATACTAAAAGTTAACTCAAAGGTGAACAACCCCTTTAAAAGGGTTGTTCAACTTTAGATTAACTTTTGTATGATGTAGAGAGCAATACTCTACAATTTACAATTTGTTTGCAGTTTCACCAATCTGGTTGCTAGGGTCCAGGGCGGCCATAAGGGGGGAGCAGGGGGTACAGCTGTACCCACATAGGCCTGAAGGGGGGCCCTAATTGGGCTGTAAAGTTCTTGTGCCACAGAAGACCCAAAGTTGAAGTCCTGAAGCAGTGAAAAGACCCGAAGCTACGAAAGGAGCTGAAGGAAACTGAAGAAGTTGAAGAAGGTAAGTTCCACTGAACACCAATTTTTTTTAAAATGTTATTATTTATTGTATCTACTTTAATGGGGGGCCCGGGCACCACTGTTTTTTTTTTAATCTATGGGGGGCGGGCTGGCCACTTTTTTATAAATTGTGAATGAGGGGGTTTACCGATTTTACCACTGGTGACTGTGTGTAAACTTTTTACTGTGGTTTGGGGTGGGGTGGATCTGGGGTGGACGGAGCCCAGAATATTTTGCTGTATGGGGCCCCATGATTTCTGATAGCGGCCCAGCTATGGTCCAAAGCACCCTAACAAACAGGTAGTGGTTTGAATAAGAGACAGAATATGAATAAGAAAGTGTCTGAATAGAAAGATGAGTAATAAAAAGTAGCAATAACAATACATTTGTAGCCTTGTTTTTAAATAAGGTCACTGACCCCCCCATTTGAAAGCTGGAAATGGTGAACTACCCTTTTAATGACACATGCTAGAAAATCAAGTCCAAATAACGTATTTAGGTGCGGATTTATTAAGCCTTGAATTTTTTCTGGTCTAGTTTTTAACGGGAAAATCCAAATTTTTAGAGGGAAAAAAAACTCAAATTTTAATAGATTTAGGGGCTGATTCACTAAAGGTCAAATTCGAGGGTTAAAAAACCCTCAAATTCGACCATCGAATTTTAAGAGAATATCGATTTCGAAGGATTTTAACGAAATTTGATCGAACGATTGAATAGTAAATATTTGATTGAATGATAAAATCGTTCGAATTGAACGATTCAAACGATTTTTTTATTCGATCAAAAATAGTTAAAGGCAATTCGGTAGATTTAATCTGGCGAACTAGGCAGTCGAAAAAAAAATTAAAGGGCAAGTAATTCGACTGTCAAATAGAATTTTATTATACATATTATATATTTTATAGAATTCTAATATTTTTGAAAATTCGATCGAATTTCGAATAATTGATGTGAATCTGATAAATCTGCCCCTTATTGTGCTCCAAAGCCGCTAAAAATCTGAATCCGAAAATACTTCTCGATCATGTCAATAGCAGATGCCCCTTTTAGAATTGGAAGATTTTTTTGCCTTCATGATTTTTGAGGGTTTTGGGCTGTTTGACCCTGGATTTTGGTTGAAAATCCAAAAAAAATTTAAAAGTCACAAAATTCGAATTGCCACACAATTTTGTCACAACTATTCTTGCACATACAATTTTTGTTCTAATTTTTTTAGATTAAGAGACATTGTGTTTGGGAGTTAGGTGGAATTTTTATTTTTAAAATAATGGGAAACGTTTTAATAAATACCTCTCTTAAAAGAAAACTATAGTATGTAATAGGATTCATGAAAGATAGAATCACTATTTGCCTGAGTAGATTATTTGAGTTAATGTACCCTTACATAGCACATAGAGTCAAAGAGTTTTGCCCAATAGGACTTCTGAATAAAGCACCTGGCACATTGAAACGTCCTTTTAAAACACAAACCATATAAAACAATGATCTCTGATCCATTAATGGTCAGTGAATGTCCCAAAAATGCAAACAACAATTATCTGCAATCTTTTTATCAAAAGGAATTCTGTAAGAACTGTAGAAAATGAGCAGCAATGAAAAACAGGGATATAGATATTTCTTATTAACTGAAAAATAGTTTCTTGCAATTGTTTTTATGTGCTTCACTGGTTCAACTGTATGACAAGTAATGCCATTGGTGTTTTTGTTTTGTCAATGGCAAAATCATTGGTCTTACGCAGGGGATATAAAACAGAATACCCAGTAACTGTTTTACTATTAACACATCTATTGCAAATGAAATTTCAGTAAATGCACTCCTTCTATTTTGGTGGCTTTCATACCCTTTAAATCAGCCTGTAAATCTACAACACACAAGTACCCCTTAAGTTTTTTTCCTCCAAAACAAGCAAAGCATGTTATACTAAATCAGTAATATTGTGAAATACTAAAGGATAAAAAACAGTTAAAATGTTTCACATCACATGTATCATAAACGATACACAGATACAATGTGACATGAAAAGGTGGGGTAGAAAAAAAAACAGCAGTACTGATGATTTTACCTTGCCTTTTCAGGGTTTCTATACCAGAACAGTCAGCTATACAGATATTTCTTACATGGTGCACTATTGTGCTGCTCATTAATATGGCAATATGTGGTTTGACACTGTTTTTTTTTTTTTTTACAGGTTTAACATATGGATAACATTATCTGGAGGAAATATATAGGAGTCTTATTAAGACTCTCTTCATGATGAAATACAATTAAATTAAATAATTTAGGGGTTTATCGGTTAAACAGACAGTGTAAGAGTGTTCCTATCTTATTTTGCATATGTAATCTTATCTTTTTGTATAAGGACAACACTTTCCTGAAATAAGGATTAAGATTGGTAAGAGTTATAGTTATACTGAGTGGACAGAAATAGGATCACTGTTTAGTGAGGGATTTCATTACTTAAGTAATATTGTGACCGAGTTGATGACAAATTTCAATATACAAGAACAGTTGCACCCCTACAGGATTATAAACACAAGTACTGAATTTTCTATGCTAACTAGAAGGAATCAATTTCCATATTTCTTTTCTTTCTCATGCTCCATACGTTTCTATATTCCTTTCCTACCTATTGTTTTTTTCAGGGTTCTACATTTGGATTAGGAAGGTGCTGATCATTTTTACTACAATGTGATACATAAAACCATGTTACAAGGATATGTGAATTGAATGTAAACCCTCTTCTCCTTTCAATTATATTGTAAAGCCCTGATAAACTTGAATAAAAAAAAAAAAGACAACTCTATTTTACAGAGAAAACTAAAAGGAGAAGTGTATTAACCAACATCTGAGACTAAATACGAAGGGTACAGGTGTGAGATGTCCACAGTTCAAACTCTGACCACTACATAGTTTGTTATAGTGGAGAAACAATCAGGTAGAAAAAAAACACATAATTCATACTTAAAGCAGAGGATGTTACAAATCCTCACATGCTTAAATTGTTGAGTCAGATACAGGAAAACTACATAGTTCGCAAATCTATTTTAAGTGCTGTCTAGAGGGGTGGGGGCAGTGAAATTTTTATGTATCAGGCCACTGAAATACTAAAGGGTCAAAAGCATTTGTCTAACTATACAGAAATTCTGTTGCTACACAAAAGCCAAAAAAAAAATGGTAAGGTCACAAATACACACGCATGTCAGAATTCAGAACAGGAAAAGACCAGATCTTAATAGTTAAGACATAAAAATGATCCAAAGCAATGACAAAATTAACCAAAATTACAGGGCAAAAAGCCACTCAAATTGTTGTTTTTACCTTCTATCTGAGGCACTTCCCCCTGCAGCTTGGCTTTACTTGTAAACGGCGCATTCTGCAGCACAGTTGCAAATAGTGAAGGGATTATGGACTGCAAGGCAGAGAGATACATGTGTAGCTTGTGTTCATCCAGACCATGCTCTCCTTCCTGAAATACAGAAATCTGATTAGTAATAATCATTAGGATTTTAATGATATGGCTTCTTTATAACATACATCTTGCCTATTATTTATATTAAGTATTATCAATGTTTTTTTGCTATTTTCTTCAGCAAACTTGAAAAGTAAATCACTTTTGTTTTGCAACTTCCTGGTTCTGCAAATTCACTGTGATATATATGAGCAACTGCTTATCCCAAGGCTTGACAAGTGCTAATGCTTATTGGAAGGTAGCGGTTTGTTTACAAAGATCTCTTTTCCATTTAAACGAATTGGGGTAAGGTTTTAGACAAAACAAAACATTTTTTCATACACACTTTATATGTGCAAATTAGGAAAATATGGCATGTCATGAAATTTAAAGAATATGCAGAATAAAAAGCCATTCCATATATTGTGCAAAAGGTGTATAAAACCCCTTTAAACATTAGTACTTTAAAATCTATATATATGGGCAAAAATTAAACTAAAAGTTTCCCAAACTGTTTTATAAGGGCTGTGGAAAACATTTTAGCACTTTAAAGAACAAGTAAACGTTTTTTTTTTCTATCTGTAAATTTGCTCTAAACAGCCCCCCAGATTGATGTACCTTGGTCAGCTCAGTAAGCTATGGGGCGGGGCTTCACTCTGCACCAGGAAGAAGGGGAAATAAGATGCTGATAACTGAAACCAGAGCAGACTTGCAGCAGGGACTAAGGTACATTAATCTGGGGGCTGTTAAGAGCAAATTTACAGATAGAAAAAGAAAAACATTTACTTTTCCTTTAAATATTTGTAGGTTGCTGGTTCTGGGTCATTTATGTTCAACAGTGGCCAGTCATATTGTGATACATTCTATTCCTATAGGAAACATTCTCATGACTATGGTCCACATTAAGCATGATTTATGTATGTGTGTATGTATGTGTGTATGTATGTGTGTATGTATGTGTGTTTTGTATGTATTTTGTATGTATTTTGTGCCCCCACTGAAAGTCTACCTGCTGTGATTCCTTAACCTTGGGTAAACTTTTAAAAGGTATCAGTACTGGGATTAACTGGTCCCTACATTGTTCACACCTCAAATTCAGACTGTAAACTACTGCAATGTTTACACCTGTATTCCCCTGCACTGTTCACAACCCTTACATCTTGTTTTGTTCACACTTCACACCCAGACTGAAAGTGTCTGCATTGTTCACACCTCAGACAAACTGTTGGAGGGGCACCAGTGTCACTGTATGTAGCACAGTATGAACTGTCCATTTCAGAGTCTTAGTAGGTTTCCCAGTCACTTGCTCTATTTTGCCTTCCCTATGTCCCCTGTGTGTGCCATACTCTGCCTTCTGTCTACCTCCCTACTCTGTGGGATATGAGCCTGGAAGGGTTTGTTCTAGCATTTGGAAATTGCTGTTAAGTGCCCATAAGGTTTTTAATCATTTGCTGGGAGGTATGTTTAAGCCCTCCACTATGTAGGCCAGAAAATTACAGCCTTTGGTACCACAGAAGTTGGACAGTACTGTTCTGCAACATTATATTATACATTTATATTCTTAAAATGTTTGCACATCAAAATAAAATAAAAATAGCATATATGTCATACAATTTAATGATCAAATAATGGCTAAGTAAGATAATGAAGGTAAGAAAAAAAGAAATAATCAGAGTCCAAATATCCATTCATATTACTGGCTAGTAATAATACAGTATATCAAAAACATATTAATACCGAATATACAAGTTGTTTAAAAACATACCTTGAGCAGTTTTTCTATTTTACTCAGAAGGGTAGGAATAAGGTGGGCTTGCAGATTACCCAGTTCCATGGTCCATGCAGCATAAGCTGGTAGAAATACCTGATGGGTGGCACTCACTACTCTTTCTGAAGGGTCACCAAGAGCTGTCAAAAGCAGTTCAAACCCCTGGTGGGAAAACAGAATACATACTGTAAAGGGGAGGGACTTGAATACCCAAAAAAATTCAGCAAAGAAATGGAAAGGAAGCTGTTCCCATATATACTACAAGCTCTGCATAGCTAAATCCATAAGATGGATAAAAAAAAAAAAGCATGCACACTGTATAATATTATCCTTCAACACACAAACATAGACACTATTGCAATGGAATTAGAGAATTATCAGTTTAGAAATTCCACTGTTTCACATGTTCTTAGCCAAGCAGATGAAAAACGGCAAGCTGTACTCATATTTATACAGTCATACTTAAAGGGATTCTGGGCAACTTGGAAACTGACAATATCTCTAGCCCCATCTCATATTTCAAAATTAAATGTAAACAAAATCTGTTTGCTCTTTTGAGAAATGGACTTCAGTGCAGAAGTCGGTTGGAGCAGCAATCTTAACTGGTGTTTTCGAAAAAAAAAGATGAAAGAAAAAAAAATTTCACATGACATTATCCCTTTAATGTGGACAGGTGGAAGAATGCAAATGTAGATAACCTATATGCCAGCACAGCAATAATAGATATAGGGAGCACTAATCATACCTGCAAGTATTTGTTTGGGTCATCAATGTAGCCCATGATGATTCCCAAACTCTTGATGACAGCTTCCCGAACCATATCTGCTTTATCTTCCATTAGCATTTGCTGCAACATTGCCAGCACAAGGGAACTTCTGATCTCCTTCTATAAAGATAAATGTATACTATACACAATGTTTAATTATTATGCAGTGATATAAAAGAAAATTATGATCTACTTCAGAATACCTTTAACTGAACTTTGATTTAAAGCAGACAATGAAAACTAAGGCACACCTCAACTGCCACTAGTTGAAAAAAATATCCAATCCTTGCTATTCAACCTTTGTAAATAACAGACAGAACCACTACAAATTGAACACCTCTCCGTCTGTGTTTTGAGATTACATCTGTCTTCTTCCAGAAGAATTTTCCACCACAGTGGGACAAAAAAAGTGCCCCAGTGGGCTAAAATAGATAGATAGATAGATAGATAGATAGATAGATAATAGCTGGTGTACCAATTTTAAACTGTATGGATATTATAAGTCATTATAATCACCATATAAAATCACAAGGCTAAAAGGCTAGCCACATTTATACTGGTCAAGGAACCCTGAGGTGACGATGACCCGCTGATTAGGAGGATATTTTATTTTTATAGAACACAAATATCAGTGAGTCACATGAAACAAATTACATGCCTGAGCACTATGTAAAATTTATAAGCATATAATATACAGGATATTCACGGCTTGTGTACTCGTTTTTAGTCCCACCTTGCAGTCATGTTGTACTGTCTCCAGGTCAGTGTTTAATCTCCCAAATTCCATTCCTATCACATGTAGTATTTGCAGAGGTGCACAGTACAGAAGTTCTCAAATGTATATAGTCAAGTCATACATTTCACTTTCATAAGACATACAGGTAAAGACATCTATAGACAGAACTTACAGGGAGATATGGTGCTAGGTCCCCACATGCTTCTGCTACAAGCAGCCTTCTTTCAGGGTATTTATGATTTATCTAAACACAAAATGTAATTGAAATCAAAACAAGAACTTTTACCATTGCAAATGACAATTTAAATATTTCATACATTCATGAAAACTAAAAAGTTACACATGGACACATTTAAAAACAAAACAAAAAAACAAACATAAAATATATTTCCAAACTAAGAAATAGCACAGGTATAGGAACGGTTATCCGGAAACCCATAATCTAGGAAGCTCCAAATTACAAGAAGGCCATCTGCCATAGAATTCATTTCATCCGAATAATTAAATTTCTAAAAAAAACTATTTCCCTTTTCTTTGTAATGATTAAACAGTATCTTTGGAATAGATTTAAATTAATCAAAAGATAAACTGGGTTATGTAATAAAAGGCACTAAGTTTGCCCAAGGGCAGTAACCTATAGCAACCAATCAGCAGGTAGCATTCACCAGTCACCTGTTTAAATGCAAGCATCTTATTGGTTGCCATGTGTTACTGCCCCTGGGCAAACTTAGTGCCTTATATTACATATAGGGGACAGTGCCTTGCAAAAGTGCCTTGCACCCCACCAACTTTTGCAGCAATTACAGCTGCAAGTCACTTTGGATAAGTCTCTACGAGCTTGCCACATTGCCACTGGGATTTTTGCCCATTCCTCAAGGCAAAACTGCTCCAGCTCCTTCATGTTGGATGGGTTTTGCTTGTGAACAGCAATCTTCAAGTCTGACTACAGATTCTCAATTGGATTGAGCTCTGGACTTTGACTAGGCCATTCCAACACATTTAAAGGTTTTCCCTTAAGCCACTCGAGTGTTGCTTTAGCAGTTTGCTCCAGGTCATTGTCCTGCTGGAAGGTGAACCTCCGTACCAAGTCAGAGGCAGACTGACACAGGTTTTACTCAAGAATATGCCTGCATTCAGCACATCCATCTTTCCCTCAACTTGGACCAGTTTTCCAGTCCCTGCTGCTGAAAACATCCCCACAGCATGATGTTGCCACCACCATGTATCACTGTGGCGATGGTGTTCTTGGGGTGATGGGATTTGTTGGGTTTGCACCAAACATACAATTTTCCTTGGTGGCCGAAAAGTAAAATTTTAGTCTCATCTGACCAGAGCACCGTCCTCCATTCATTTGGGGAGTTGCCCATATGCCTTTTGGCAAACTCAAAAACGCGCCTTCTTATTTTTTACTTTAAGCAATGGCTTTTTTTCTGTCCACTCTTCCATAAAGCCCAGCTCTATGGATCGTACGGCTTATTGTGGTCCTATGGACAGATACTCCAGTCTCTGCTGTGGAACTCAGCAACTCCTTCAGGGTTACCTTTGGTCTCTGTGCTGCCTCTTGGATTAATGCCCTTCTTGCCCGGCCTGTGAGTTTTGGTGGGCGGCCCTCTCTTGGCAGGTTTGTTACCATGTTCTTTCCATTTGAAGATGATGGATTTGATGGTGCTCCAGGGGATCATGAAAGATTTGGATATTTGTTTATAACCCAACCCTGATTTGTACTCAACAACTTTGTCCCTGACTTGTTTGGAGAGTTCCTTGGTCTTCATGATGCGATACCTCTTGCTTAGTGGTGTTGCAGCCTCTGGGGTCTTTCAGAAAAGGTGTGTTTATACTGAGAGATCATTTGACACTTAGATTGCAAACAGGTGGACTTAATTTCACTAATTATGTGACTTTTGAAGGTAATTGGTTGCACCTAGATTTTTAAGGGGCTTCATGGCAAAGGGGGTGAATATACATAACAATTTTAATTTATTTATTTTCAAATTTTTTAATACATTTTTCTCATTTCTCACTTCCCCAGTTTAAGACTATTTTGTTCAGATCCATCACATAAAATAAGATTAAGAAACATTTAGGGCTAGTCCATACAGTAAGATTCAGGGAGATTAGTCGCTTTCTTTGAGGCGACTAATCTCCCTGAATGGCTTGCTGGTATC
>CM044442.1:74137953-74156896 GCA_024363595.1 Xenopus borealis | reverse complement strand
AACCGGAATGCGGGCTCTTTCAGCCCGCACATTTGGTTGGGGGTAACTGTTTTTGACGATACGTGCCCTTTAAATATTATATTGATTTATGAAAAAATTTATATTGTCATATTTAACAAACAACTATTTCCTATGTTACCTTAAAATAATATTTTTTCAATTGAAATCATGAAATAGGAGGGTGTTTAGACAAGCTGATAGTGTCTTGAGATCTACTGATCAACAGCTAAAGGTCTACTGGTAGATCCCGATCTACCTTTTGGGCACCCTTGCGCTATAGCATACTAAAAGTTATTTTAAAGGTAAACCACCCCTTTATTGTTTACATGCTTTTCTAGTAGACAAGGTATGAAGATCCACATTACGTAAAGATCCATTATCTGGAAAGCCCCAGGTCCCAAGCATTCTGGATAATAGGTCCTGTACTGCTAACTTGATGGGTCAAATATTGTACCAAAATTGCACCACACACATTATTAGAATACGTATTTTTTTTTAATGTGCTATTTGTTGGGATGCACCGAATCCAGGATTCAGTTTGGGATTTGGCCTTTTTCAGCAGGATTTGGATTCGGCCGAATCCTTCTGCCTGGCTGAACCAAATCCGAATCCTAATTTGCATATGCAAATTAGGGCCAAGAAGGGAAATCACGACTTTTTGGCAGAAAACAAGGAAGTAAAAAAGGTTTTCCCCTTCCAACCCATAATTTGCATATGCAAATTAGGGTTCAGATACGGTTCGGTTTTCGCCCGAATCTTTTGGGAAGGATTCGGGGATTTGGCCGAATCCAAAATAGTGGATTCGGTGCATCCCGAGCTATTTGTAGGGCAAGACTAATGCATTTTGCTTGTTACCAATGTGTTTGTGATAAGCAGCAAAGCTTGCTTCTTGAAGACCTGCTAATGTGGAGCACTATTATTATTAACATGTATTTCTATAGCGCCAACTTGTTGCGTAGCGCTGGTGCTTCATATACAATATCACTACTTCTTTCTTGCATATTTATGTGCTCCAAAATTCTGAAATGAGTTCAAACAGGAACAGAACTACTAATAATGGAAAGACTGATACAAGCCGAGTGGCAGATTTTTAAGGTAAATATAGTGCCCTGATTGCTAGATTGAGTAGATAAACAATGTTTGTCAAACTAGGACAAATTATTATTGTTATTTAACACGGTGCTTTAAGGGATACAAAAATGCATCTGTTTACATGAAACAGAGAAACATGTCACCAGAATAGATGCAATTAATATTGCATAATCTTAGAGAGTAGGGATGGGCCCTGGTCATGAAAGTTTAGCCTTTAAAACATGTAAAACAAATAAGGCTTCTTTACCTCTCGAGATTACCAATTTGCTCCAGCAAAGTAGCTTTCTCATTGTTGCACAGGATAATTTTATCTTCCAGTTCTTTAATTATTGCCGATTGCTGAAATAAACCATAAAGAACAACATTAGATACATATTTCATTTGCACATATGCATGTATGGGAGAAACAGATAGGGGTACATCTATAAAATTGAAGGTGAGAAGTAAAACAAAGGGGCAAAATGTCATGAATTTTAATACAAGAAGCAAGGATTAAAACTATGGTAGATTGCAATTGCAGCAGACGTATGCAAGGAAAAATGCGGCCAGTCATACAGATATCTAAAAATTAAACAAAATTACTTTTAATGATTTTTTTTACCCGAGTTTGCCATCTAATTTTGTCTTTAGTGTGCAGTGTTGATGTAGCCACATGTAAAACAATATCAATACAATTTTATGTATAAACCACCATAGTTACAAGTGCTATTTAAGAAACTTATTATACTGCTTTTCATACTTTTATCACATTGATTTTAATCAACTCTGACATATCCAGGGTGCTGTGCAACTGTAAGCTAATATGGAATTAAGAGGCAGATTTAATAAGGATCGAATTCGAGGGTTTTAAAAACCCTCAAATTCGACCATGGGAATAGATTGGAATAGTCCGGGAACCCTTCATGTGAAATCTGCCCCTGACATCCGCATATCTCCACATATCTGCCCCTAAGGGGCAAATTTACTAAATTCACGTGAAATGATCGAAGTTCGATGGTCGAATGCTTATCGAATTGCGAATTTGGCAGACCAACATACACTACAGCTTTAGTGCCAATTGAACTAGAACAGATACAGTACCAAACACTACAGAACTATAGCCTCACCATTTACAACAATGAAAAAAACTGTAATATATTACATCTGTTTTAACCTTGTTTCAGCTGAAGTTCCAAACTTTATTTCCACTGGTTGCATTTTTATAGAGCAATGTCTATACGTATTCAGATAAATATCTACAATTAATGGGCAACCAAAGTATAAAATCATTGGGTGCCTAAGACCATGCACGTGAGCAGTATAGATGCCTGGAAACTTTGCTATTTTAAACTTGTGAGTGATCCTGGAAAGTTGAAAGGGACTTCTGAAAAGAGTCTAAACATGGTCTGTTTTTACTACTAGGACATTAAATTTATATCTCACCTGGGAAATATGGGAGTCTGGTGCAATTTGTTTAACAGCCTGGATGGGCTCCAGGTCACCTTCACTAACACCAACTGCAATGTCTACAACATCTTTTGAAAGAGTTTGATGGTTACTTAAGTTGCGATAAAGCTGCAGCAAGTCTGGTGGCTTTGGAGTATTCAAACCTACATCATCCCAAAGTTCAAAATCCTACAAATAAGAATATTAAAATGTTACACAAATGCAAAACTGAAGATTCCCTTACAATGTTTCTTCCGCAATAGAAATACTTTTTTGAAATGGTCAAACGTGTTGTTTAATTAACAGAAGAATGGATTAGAGAAAGGTGAAAGATAATCCAAATGATGTCTAACACTATGTTTTAAATTAGATGAGCACAAACTGTTCAGTTAATCAAGGTGACCATATAGTTTGTGCATTTGCTACATGCTTATTTCAAGATTACCGAGTAGTTATAACACAGGGAGGGAGCGCCATGTGTCACTACTAGCTCATCATGCAAATTAGTCCTATACAATATGGCAGTAAGCACGTAGAGTTCCCTCCCAGTGCAGGTGACCTAGTGCTGGTGGGCAAATTGTTTTAATTGTATTTTGCACTTATTCCATAGATTTACAACATAAAGCAAGAATGCTAGAGAACGTGGAGTGCCAAAGATTTTGCCATCACTAAGATTGTTGTCCGAGATAAGTTCTCTTCTTGTCTGATGGCAGCAGGTATTTAATAAAAGGTCATTACATTAATAAGACTAATGCATTCTTTGTATACAGACATATACAACTTTTATTTTGAATATGCAGCTTTGAAAAACAATAAAAACAAATAAATATTAAGTTAAGTTAAAGTTGAAAAGGCTGTATTAAGGGAGACTAGAGGAAGGAAGTACATGCCCATGAAGCTTTCAAGTTAGAGATCAGGAACTACATAGCAAGGCATACATCATTCATCCAAAAAAAATATTACTAGCACTGCACATGTAGCGAAGTATGCACAGTGAAAACATACCTGATCATCATTTTCATCAGAAAAAGTTATTGATGTAAGCTTGTTATTGTTTTGCAGTAAATACTCATTGACAAGGAAATTTAGTGCTCTTTTTTCAAGAGGTTTCATGGGCTCCTAAAAGAAAAAAATACAAACCACATTAATGTAAAAAAAATAAATCAAACCTAAAAGAAAGATTTAAACAATGTTAGGTATTTTTCAGTTAACACTGTAGAATGCAAAAACAATCACACCTTCATAAGGTCAGAGTGGTTGGAGCAGCTGCAGAGTGGGATGGAGCTCTGACATCACCCAGGACAAAGCACAGTATAGATTAAAGAATTGAGAATGGTATTAAATTTGGACTACTTGGCATGCTCTACTATTTGTTGGTTGAAGTCTGTGGATCCTTAGTGGCATTAAAAGTTTTGGTTAAAATATAAACTTCAGGTTCCCTGAACATTAGTCTGTTGAATGTTATCTAAATAACAGAGCCCCTTTAATTCACTCCACATTGAAATAAATAATTTTTAGTTCATAGTTCCATTACTATGTTTTAGAGGCCAAAACAGGTGGTATATGTTTTAGAACCTTTGTCATTTCTGGGTTTTTTTGCCACCGGTTTGGCTTGCCAATTTTTTTTTACCCTTGAATGTGTTTGTGTAGGAATAAAAGTTTGAAGGCCTAATCTAAAGGTGCCACAGTAAGTGAACATAAATACCTACAAGGGCAATATCAGGCCAAACCTTAAAGCAGGTAAACAACACCGGAATAAATTAGATTAACCACTATGCTAAACAGCATCTGCACGTCCCAAATCAAAATTATAGTGTGGCAATAGTTTCCTTAGGCACACCCTCCCAGAGTACATACCTGAATTTCAGGACTTGATTTATAATTCTTTCGTTCCTGCAAAGGAACTTCATTTTCTGCAAGAAAAAAAAAAAAAGCACATTGTAATAAAAAAATACTATAAAATTTACTGCCTATGTTTACAGCAGAAAAACAAGGAAGAAAAAAAAAGTTGGAAGTACGCCACCTGCAGCCAATGTCAGGTTGACCCTGAGAGCCTGAATGGTCTCCTTGGCTTTCCGTAGCTCAAACTCCAGGACTGGACAGGGATTTGGATTAAACACACACAGGCATCCAACCAAGAAAAGGGAAACAAAAATAAAAATGAAAAGCAAAGATGGGTGTGGAAAAAATATATACAGTTTGTATTGAAACAGAAAACATGCAGTCTAAATGGAACTAATGAAAGCATGCAGCAGAGTTGGCTTAGTAGCAGTTGGATAACCATTTTCATTTACATGTGAATCTCATGAATCCATGTTCATTTGGAGCAGTCTGACAAGGGCTATATATTGAGTGACAAAACATTAAAGATGCCGCCATGTGTTGCCATTTTGAATTTTGTTGAAAAGCGGACCCTGGGAGCAAGGATACTCACTGCATGCTCTGCTCAGATTAAATGCAATGCTTACAGTAGTGGCGTTGGCATTCAGGACACTACAATAAGTTTAATACAGCCAAAAAAACCTTTCTGAAAGCAAACAAAAAAGTTTGTTTCTATAGCGTTGGACTACTAAGTATATAAGATACGATAAGTGCCATTTATTGTATTGATGCTTTTTACTAGCATCCTGGCTATTCACCTATATCTAGTGTGCTCCTCTCTACAATGCATATATAATTATCATATTTTAGATAATTTGGTCACAATAAATCCAGATTTCTAAAAGTCTGTTTTAGTCTCTTGACTGACTATGGTTCTTAACTGCACAGTTATATTCAAGAGGTTTTCACATTTTGAACATGAAGTTACATTGCTTGAGCGGAGTAAAAAGTTAGATGGAAGAAACGTCATCAATGTTCCCTTTTCTATGTTTGTATAGAAATTTGTGCATGTAATAGAATATGTATATATATGCAATCTGCATATATTTTGCACAGTGAAGATAATATCAAACAGCCTTTGTGGTTTCAACCATGAGGAATGATGAGAACTTGAGAAAATGTTTCTAATATAGAGTTAGTCAGCAACTTTAAGGGGGGCCACATGTGACATAACTGTTCAGTGAGTTTGCAATTGATCCTTAGCATGCAGATCAGGTTTAAAAGCAAACAGTTATGACCCAGGTCTTTGATTTCTTAATGACTGGTAACCAATCAGTGGAAACCAAGAGCGCTGCAAAGCAGGAAGTTGTGTTCTGGCTATTATGTTAGACATCCACTCACTCTAGCCTTTATGGATTACATTTTTGGTTAACTAACTATATTAGAAACATTTTTGTTTGCAAAAATGCAAAGCCTATCTATTTACCTAGTTTTTATAGGATTGTTTTGACTTCAAAAAGGTTTAATTATATCATAGTTTGGTCTAAGCTACGGTATTATTATTACAGAGAAAAAGGAAATAATTTATTAAACATTTTAATGGTTTGATTAAAATGAAGTATGGGAGATGGCCTTGCCATAATTCAGAGATTTCGGGATAACAGTTTTCCAGATAATGGATTCCATATAAAATGTACTAGCAGTTGCCTACAGGAACCAATCAGAAAGCTGTGTTGATTTGTTAACCTCTAGTGCATATGAATTATATCATGCTCCAAAAGCTAGAAAATTGCACCAGAGTTTACCAAAACACTTCAAAACACAACAAATCCAAAATGGCTAAATAAGTGCTCAAGACTGCTGCTCTATTTACATTTTCCTAATGGAAAAAATGGCATCATAGCTTGCCAAGATTCAGACTTTCAGTCAAGTGGAGAAAGTCTTGATCAATGCATGTTAAGGCTATGATCAGACCGGGCTGCTTCTTAATGTATCTATCCCAGTACAGAAATATATACGGAAGCTTGAAGGCAGGCCCTAATTAGTTTATGAAAAGTAAGCAGAAACCAAGAATGTCGACAAAGATGATTGCTATGTGATGACTATGTGCTGTTTGCTTCCATTACTACAGCGCAATCCAATTTTAAGCCAAACCTTTCTGCACGTTCAGAACAAAAAAATATAGAACATATTCTACATAATATACATAAAACCAGGAATTTAAGGGGCAAAAATAAGAGAACAGTGAAAATAAATGAAGAAAAAAAAAAAAAAGGCAAAATGAAAATGATGAAAACCCATGTCAGACGGCAAGAAAGTAATGTACAAAGGCAATGCTCAG
The DNA here is from genome assembly GCA_024363595.1 of Xenopus borealis. NCBI lineage: Eukaryota > Metazoa > Chordata > Amphibia > Anura > Pipidae > Xenopus > Xenopus borealis. The sequence goes on along the minus strand of CM044442.1, from coordinate 74,150,217 downwards.
ACTCACTCCATATTTAAGGAGAAAGGACCAAAACTGACAAACACTCTGCTGTATGCTTCCTTTCAACAGAGTAAAGTCCACAAGCATTTTTTAAGCATATCCTCTTAGGGCTCAGCTACATGGGTGTTTTCTTCTGTGTCTACTGCTCAATATTTTATCAGCTGCCAGCTTGTAAATGCAGTATTCTGGGCATTGGTTACAAAAGATAAGTGGATTTTGGATCAGAGAGATGGATTAAAGTTTTGTTCTATGATTTTCACCACATGGCACCGGTAGCTTATATACCCTGTGCCAGTGTTCTTTTTACCCATCATAACTAATAAATAAAATGAGCATTATATGAATTTGAGTAGAAGGATCACAGGTCATAGCATTCATGTAACTGAGCCTTTAAGTAAACATCAATGAATTTAAAACACATCATTTTCAGTATGGGATTTGAACACTTTATTTTTAAGTGTAAAACAGGAAGAATTTGCACATTAATACAAATTAACAGGAGATACCTTATTATTGACTTAGCATAGGTAGGATCCACAGGAAAATAACTTTTTATGTCTATGAAAGAAGAATATGGCACTTGAACTACATAAACTAGAATATGCAAAGGAAGACTACTACCCTGCAAAGATTACAGTGCACTCTGGAGATTCATTGTCTTCCAAAGTAGGCTATAATCAATATTTATATATTATATTTAATAAAAGCTGAAGGGGGTTTTACTTATGTAAAATGGTGCTAAAATGCACCAACTCATCTACCTATAGCAACTAGATCTTGGCATCATTCTCTAAAGGTGGCCATACACGGGCCAATAAAAGTGGGCGACAGACCCAGTCGGCCGCTTACTGGCCCATGTATGGGGGCCCATGTATGGGGCCAAAAGTCAGGCAGATGTCGAACGGGCAGGATTAAAAATCCTGTTGGCCGCATTGGTTTGTTGATGCAGTCCCGCGATCCAACCGACCGCTTACCTTTGTTATGATCCAATTGTTGGGCCCTAGCCCCTTATTGCCTGCTTCAATGTGGGCATATCGGGGAGAGATCTGCTTGTTTGGATCTCTCAGTGTATGGCCACCTTTACTTGCAGTAGATTGTACAAAGCCAATTGTGGCAATTGCAATCATACATTATTTTCTGACAAGCACTTGTTTGAATTGTAAAGTCAAAATCATGCAGCTAAGGTACAGAAGAGGATAGTAAAAGTAAACGTCTCATTTTTATCTTATGATGTGAAAAGGCTTGTGGTTTTCACCACCTCCAGGTGATAGTGTAACCAATGTTTTTTTTTTGGCCTCATACTGGACATTATAAATATTAACAAATAAGAGATTCTTAACTGGTTGGCACCTTTGTCACTCACATTCATCCCCCTTGTAAAGGTTTTCACTGTCCCACGATCAGATTTAATCACCTACTACTCGTTTGGCCAAATTGCAAGAGATCTGCTTATGGAGCATGTTTCAGTTCTCTGTATAAAGTGCAAATACAGAGCCCATTATCTGGAAAAACACTTTCACACCATGAGAGGTTTTGTCAGTATGTGCATCTTTGGAAAATCAGCCAAAAGGACAATAGATTAGGTAGAAGGACAAGGAATCCAAATCTGGTTGAAGAGAGGGAAGATATATACACAGATATATCTGTGTAAAACTGGAGAGATGGCACATCGCTTCCACTGTATGCAGGGTACATTTTCATACATTATCCAAGAAGACCAGCCCTGGGACTTTTGTGTAAAAATAAAAATATTGTATTTTTATGCAAGTAAATATACATCTGTATATGGTCTTCTTGGAAATATACACACACACACACACACAAATAAAATAAAAGGCACAAAGTTTGTCCAATTTTTTTTTTTAACTTTTAAACAGGTGACCAATAAATGCTACCTGCTGATTGAACATGTGCACTAACCTATAGCAACCAAATTTATTTTATTAAAGCACCCTGATTGTAGCCCATATTTCATTTAATAGCAAGAAAAGCTGGTACTTGCATCATCTTTAGCTAAATATGAGATTGTCAATTGAACATTTAGCATTTTGGGTAAAATAATAGTTATAAACTAATGACAGTTAAATGATATACTCACCTGCTACACGCTCATCTGTCTCTCGGTTGCCATCATCAGAGTACCGTGCAAAATCCAGTGAATCAAGCGTACTAATACTACCAGCTCTGTCTAAAAAAGACAAAAGGAGGTTGAGAGGAAAAGATTTAGAACAGGGAATATGTATAAACCAAGAGACTACATTTGTTGTACTTTGTGTGGACATAGTCTATACCAAAGAGGGTAAAGGAAATGCATGCTACAGAGCTCTTCATCTGGCTTATGTAAATGTTGATATTTATGATCAGAAATGATTGTAGAACAAATAGAGCTTTGTGGCTTGCAGCTCCAGTTATCTCCTATTTGACTAGCAGGAACAAATTGTGGTCAGAAAATTATCCTGTATGGGGAATTAAGCCTTGGTCAACGACTATATCGACTTTTTATATTAGCAAGCAAGTTACAGATACATATTGACAGTGTGAAACAACCCATTACAAATAATATAACCAAAATAGGAATACGGAAAGTGCAGCTTTTCAGGTGCAAACATTAGGTGCATAGCAAAGCACAAAATGTAATTATAAAGATAAATGAAACTTAGATCATCAGCTCTATAATTATAAAAGTGAATAACATTCTGTCAAAGCCTGGCTACCACCATGATCTTTAAATATTAGAAGGAAACTCATCATTTCACCTGGAAATGATCTGAGAAAACAAAGCCCGTAATCAGATCATAAGGGTAAATCTAGTTATACCATGCACATAAAGAGAAGCCTTTAAACACACCCATGCCGTTTGCACATATTAGGGATTTCTACTTCAGGCAATCAGTTTCTATGGCAGCAAACACTTGTCAGTCCTCATTGCTAGAACACTTCCTAGGCAGGTCTTAGTATGCAGCACAATTCTATAAAACTTACAAGTTATCAGATTCTGGCTGCTAATTGCTATAACTTTCAAAGTGCAAATGCTTAAATGAGAAATAAAGCTAATGAAGGAGTTTTATTGCCAATAGGTTAGACACAACAGTGCAAGCTATAACACAATATATTTATTCTGCTGTAGAGTCCTGTGAAGGTCCAGCTGGCCAGATCCAAGCCCAAACCAGACCCACAACCCTGCTATATCACCTACTAAACCCAGGACTACTGGGTACAGGAAAAAAAACTACAAGAACAGCAAGGTTGGGAGAGAGCTACACCTGCAGAGAAGGCACCTAGGGACTACCTGCCTGGTTGGTGAATCTAGAACTTTCTACCCAAAACCCGACTGTTTTGAGACTATTCTGAAGGGTAACAGACTTGATGCAAGTCTCTCAAAGAAGGTCACCAAACTTACACTGGGCCAAATCAGGTTTAATGGATTGTGGGTGAAGGGATCAAGAATAAAATCATTCAGCAGTCCAATGGAGGTCCAATGGAAAGGACCACATCAGTGTACCAATACAGTGCTCACCCAATGGGATTCTCAAACATGGCCGATGTAGACAATTCTGGTACAGACAAATAAACTGGTGAGTTGGGTCTTACTGAGACAGAAAAAAACTGAGACAGCTACCAGTGGTTTCTACTGACTTCAATCAGACCTTCAAGGAAATGGAAGTGTGGGGGCTTTAAAGTGAACCCTTAACCCAGACACAAAAATCTGTATAATAAAAGTACTTTTCAAATTAAACATGAAATCCAATTTCAAATTTTTATTAAAGCATTCATAGCTGTTTTAAGCTCATTTAAAAATCTCAGCTGTTAATCAAATATTGCCTGCCACTCCTCTATGCCGAGGCCGGGTAGATAATTACTTTCACTTTCCATTCAGCACTTCCTAGATGCCACTGCTCCCCACACATTCCCCCAGTTCTCTTAACCATTTAATTGTGTAGCCAGGGCATGAGGATAGGAATCGGGTCCCCCATTCTGGTGCACAAACAAGATTCTGAGATGATGCAAGGCTTGCCTTAATAACAGTGTCCACAAAATGGCTCCTGCCTGCTTGCTATAATTATGAATTCCCAGAAAGAAGAAAACAAGATTAAAATAATTTATATAATGTAATTAATGTTCATTGTGCTTGACTAATGCGATAAAATATGATTTTGAATATTTTTTTGGGGTGACAGGTTCACTTTAAAATGTGAAAAAACACACATCCACAGAAGGTAGCTAGGTGTGACATTAGCCAAGCATACAAACAAACATGCAAGCTGGTAAAATGCTTGTGCATTAAATGATTTGTCACCAGAGAGTTTCCAAACAAAAAAGGTGACTAATAGAAGAGCGATACAATGTGCAGGAACTTTTGACAGCTGGTATTGCCATGTATGCATCTTTATTTAGCTGTATTGTTCTTGATACTTCATATGAATGAGAGCAGTCATACTGGCTTATCAGCTATCCTATGGTGACCAAGTTGTTACAATTGGGAAGAGTTAAAGTGCAGAAAGGGACAGCATTGTGTTCAAAGAGATGTTCTCTCTAAGGGGCATCTTTATTATGCTGTGAAAAAAACAGAGAGATAATACAACACACATTGCCAGACTTCATGGTGTAAAAAAAAAGCATACATTTTTGTAACAACTTTTTTCTTAGAATGACTTCTGACAGAAACAATGTAAAAACTTGATAAAGTTGCCATTTATTTTACATAGCTTTTTACACCGTTTGTTTTCAGTGAATTTCATTTTACACAGCATAATAATTATGCCCCAACTGTCCTAGAAAATCTGTACAAGCAGTGTACACAATATACTTAGTTATGCACCACAAAAGTTTGATTTGATTTATGCTTTACCATTACTGAGAGATGGCAGCACTTCATTTTGCCTCTTATAATAATTCAGGATTAAACAAAGTATAACCATTTCTGGCGATTACAGATACTGTGGTCAGACAAACAATAATTGCAACACATTATCCAAGCCTTTCATTGTTCTTTAATATCCGATACAGAAGTAACTGCAAGAGGAAGTAATAAAAAAAATGCTCTCTCTAAAGTTTAGGAAGCACTTTTATTTCTAAACCTAACTCTACATTGGGTAAAGACATAATAAGCCAATGCCAGAAATAGATGTATAACAATAATGCCCTTCCCTATCTGTAAAGCCAACAGGTAGAGACAGATTGAACTGCATTGGTTGTGCAACATTTACACTGAAGATTAGGGATTTCAAAGACACTCCCAGGAAGCTCATTAGTAGAAGTTAACCTATTGGTGGTATTTGGAATTATGTAAAATGGTTTCACCAAGAAAGTGAAAAGGCTGGGTAAAATGAAAGTGATAGAATAGAAGTCTGTGTTGTCCTCCCTTTGAAACAAGTAGGCACAATGCTGTGCAAAGTTGTGCAAAGTTAAAAAATGTATAAAAGGTCTGTATTTTACATAACCAGAGAAATGTGCATTGTTTTGTATGATGTCAAACCTGGGCACCTATGTATTAAGCTGCATAAACCAATTTATTCCAACTAAGAAGCATAAATGGCTGCTATAAAGACCCATTAAAGGAGAACTAAACCCTAAAAATTAATAGGGCTAAAACTCCCATGTTTTATATACTGAATTATTGCACCAGCCTAAATTTTCAGCTTCTCAGTAACTTCAAACTTGTCACAGGGGGTCACCATTTTGGAAAGTGTCTGCGACATTCACATGCTCAGTGGACTCTGAGCAACTGTTCAGAAGCTAAGCTTAGGGGTTGTTGCAAATTATCCAGCAGAAAATGAGGTTGGCCTGTAATATAAGCTGATGCTACAGGGCTGATTATAAAATTCTGATGCTAGTTGTACTGGCTTCTGTGCTGCCATGTAGTAATTATCTGTATTAATTACTAATCGGCCTTATATTGTGTCAGTTATATTCTATGTGTACTGTATATTGTGAGTGAAGTGACAGCAGCACGGAGCATGTGAATCAGCAGAAAAGAAGATGGGAAGCTACTGGGGCATCTTTGGAGACACAGATCTTTACTGCTAAAGGGTTGTGGTTGCCTTGGGCTGGTACAGAAACAAAAAACATAATGTACAACATTTACTACTTCTTTAGTTTCACCTTCCTTGTCCTTTAAAGGGGTTGTTCACCTTTAAACAACTAGCTGTTTTCAGATAGATCGCCAGAAATAATGGCTTTTTTCATTTACTTTATATTTTCTATGCGTGACCGGTTTTCTAATATTGAAGTGTAGAGTGTAATTTAGGTACCAATAAAAGTGTAAAAATGGCATTTAAGGCAAACATGAATTTTTATAAAACAACCCTGGCGTTTTAAAGAAGAAAGAAAATCTTTTTTACTTGGTGCCAAAATTTAGGTTCCCCCAAACGATTGTGATAATTTGTTCCTAAAAGCAGAAACCTGCACTGGCAAGGGCTCTCCCAGTAAGCACAACAGCACATTCCTCATAATGCTTCTTCTTTCTTCACACTTTTGCAGTAGAGTGAAAATTGAACTTTAACACTCTATTCTACCACGCATCTGTCTGCCCCAGGAAATATAAAGAAAGAAGAAACAGAAGGCAGATTGATGCAATTATTATATAAAAAGACTACTACTATCTCCACTTTTTAGATATGGCTTTCCTGTAAATAGGTTACAGCTGGGCATACAAAGAAAGACCTCGCCAAATGAGTGGATCTCTCCCAGATATGCCCACCTTGAGATCACAAGTAGAATACGGACGGTCAGATCGAGAATCTATGAAGGAACCAATGTGGTCTTTGATCCAATGGGATTTTTAAACCTGCCCAATCGACATCTGGCCAACTTTCGGGCAGATATGGATTGGGGGAGCCCGTCAGAGGGGCCCCATACTCTGCCTAAGTCAGCAGTCTATATCTGCTTGTGTATAGGGGCCATAAGTTGTGTTAACATTAAGGTGTTATTTATCAAAGTCAGAATGCCAAAAACTAGAAAAATTCGATATTTTTTAAACTATAAAATCAGAATTTTTAGTGGGAAAAAAAACTCGACTTTTTCACAAAATGAATTAAACCCAGAGGGTGAATAACAAAGTACTCCGAGCCAGACCTGCAGAGTTTATGTAGAACTCAATGGGAGAAGTCCTGACGATAGATACCCTGATCTGCATTGGGTTTTTTGCAATAATCCAAAGATTGTGTGATTTTCTGTCATAAATCCAAAAAAATCTGAGTTTTTCGGGTGTCAAATCTGAAAAATATGAACAATTTGAAATTTTTCACGATTTTATTGCATTTTTTCCCCCAAAAAGGAAATTGGATTGAAAAATAATAGGAAAAAAATCAGTGCGGATTTGGTCGAACTATTTTACCAAAATCCCTCGGGGGATGAATGCATTATGATATTTTTTAACGGGACCTCCTCTAGCAGAGCTTTTTCTGATCTTTTATATTGTATGGTTTAATTCATTGCTTGACAGTACTACTTTAAGCTTCTATAAGTTTTCATTAAAGGGGTTATTCACCTTTAAATTCATCTTTTGTATGATGTAGAGAATGAAATTCTGAGACAAATTGCAATTCATTATTTATTATTCAAGGTTTTTTTTTTTTAGTTATTTAGCTTTTAATTCAGCAGCTTTCCAGTTTGCAATTTTAGCAATGTGGTTGCTAGGGTCCAAATAATTGATGTAAACAAGAGACTGGAATATGAATAGAAGAGGGCCTGAATAGAAAAGAAGCATTAACAATACATTTGTAGCCATGCAAAGCATTTGTTTTTAATAGGGGCCAGTGACCCCCATTTGAAAGCAGTAAAAGGTTAGAAGATGAAGGCAAATAATTCAAAAACATTAACAAATAAATAATGAAGACCAATTGAAAAGTTGCTTAGAACGGGCCAATCTATAACATACTAAAAGTTAACTTAAAGGTGCACCACCCCTTTAAAGGAACAGTAACATCAAAAAATTAAATTCTTTCAAAGTAATAAAAATATAATGCAGTGTTGCCCTGCACTGGTAAAACTGCAGTGTTTGCTTCAGAAGCACTACTATTGTTTATATAAATAAGCTGTTGTGTAGCCATGGGGGCAGCCATTCAAAGGAGAAAAGGCTCAAGTTACACAGCAGATAAGCTCTGTAGAACATAATGTTATTTGTTATCCATTACCTATCCTGTGCCATGTAGCCGTTTTTCAATTTCCGCCATTACTACTTAGCAGCTTGTTTATATGTAATAGTATTTCTGAAGCAAAAAGATCAGTTTTAACAGCGCAGGGCAACACTACTTTAAAACACAGCATGTTCTCCACTGGCAAAAGCAACAGCAGCAACAACAACTCTGCCTTCCACCACATGTTAAGTATGCAATGAACCTACTACTTGCGGAAATCTAAATCTATTGTTTCCTCCAACTGTAGTGCAGCTTTTATAACCCACATAGGGAGAAATTCACGAAGTTCCGAAGTTGCGCCAGCGACAGTTAGCCACACTTCGCCAGGTGTAGTTTTGCCAAAAATGCACTCAGGTATGTGAAAAGTAGCGAAGTTGTGCTACCGTTACGTCGTCATGCAAAGCGAGATTACACTGCCGATGGCTAATTTGCATACGCCTCAAAGTTTAAGTACAATAGACGTATAGGTAGCAGTAAATACATTAGACTAGGAAAACGTCATCAAATAAAATAGAGGTGCATATTTTACTTTTGTGTTCTACTAGGGTTGCCACCTGTCCGGTTTTGACCCGGACAGCCCGGAATTTTGAAGGGCTGCCCGGGTCAATGATTCCTGCCCGGTTTTCCAAATAAGGAAAACCGGGTGGGATTAGCTTGATTGACGCAGTGATCGGCCAATCGGCGATTGCGGCGTCATAGCTCCGCCCCATGATGTCACAGGCCTGCCCACCGACGCCATGGCCCGGCCCCCATGTCCGGGTTCAGCCTGTGGAAAAGGTGGCAACCCTATGTTCTACGCTTCCCCTCAGTCATTGAACTCTTCCATACCCATCTTCAGTTCTCTGCTCTATTTCCTTGCCCCTCCATACTGTTATCACATCTCCTTCCTTAAGCCCCCCCTCTGTAATTTAGGGCTCCTCTGCAAAGCACATTTTACTTTGGTGCTCCAACCTCCCCCCTTCAATCACTGTACTTTTCCTTCTTCTCCCTCTGACTTCAGCTTGGATACTATTTTTCACTCACTGCTCATTATCCATGTAATTTTAATAAGTCAAATTTTAGCAGGCATTTCCAATTTAAAAAAAAAAAAACTTGGTTATATTTTTTATTGCAGCCATTAATTAATAAATGGGAAGTACTAAGATTAGCATACTTTAAATTAAATAATGAAGAAACATAAGCAATTGAATGAAGAAAAAAATGTTTTTGAAAAAGTCAAAATGCAGACCATTATGAGCTTTGCCTGCCTTTTTAAAGATTGGAAATGCCTGCTAACAGGATTGGTTAAAATGAAATAATTAAAAGAATATTGGCTGTTAGTTTGAAGTATTATGTACAAATTTTATTGGTGTGAAGTTAAAATGGGCACCCCATGGAAAATGAGCAGTGAAATATAGTATTAAATAAGGCAGAAGTTGGAGGGAGAAGAATAAAAAGTACAAAGACTGAGGGGGGGGCACAAAGTAAAATTCACACTTTGCAAGCAAGTTCTCAACTTGCTTTGTGGCCAGGACAGAGACACAATGGGGGAGATTAAAGAATGATATATGGCAGCTTTTTACCATGTGTACAATTCCTGGCAGGCTGTATTCACTTATAAAGGAAATTGCCTCTGTGCCACCCTGCTATGGGTTCTGGGGGTATTTATACATGAAATTGCCACCCTTATTTAGGGGGGGTGTGGCCACTAGAAAATTACTTAGATATTCAAATTTGTAAAATTCATGACCCTTTGTAAATCTGCCCCACAACTACAAAAACAGAGAAAACAACATTTTGAACTACATTTTCTCCGACATTTTTTGAAATGGAGTAAAGCGCAGTGTAACTCTTCCCTCTGCTCATTCACCCCGCTTGCTTATTTCCAACATAAAATAGGTAACAAGAACATGATTTTAACTCCCATTTGCATTATTTAGCTAGTTCTACTATGAGATTGAGTTGAGATGGGAATGTACCAACTATTTTCCATTTCAAAGGCATAGAGCACATAAAATATAAAAATATACTGGTCCTATAACTCAAGATAACTGAGCATTATAATCTTTACTTTCTACAGTATATGAGTGTGTGTTTGCACACATTGGCCGTGCTGGAACCTGGGCTATGCAAACACATTTTATGTCAATGATTAAACTATAAAGCTACAGGGCACAGTAGTAAATGTATATTTAGGTATGGGCCCTGTAATCCAAAATGCTTGGGACCTGGGGTTTTCAAAATAATGTATCTCTGGAATTTAGATATTCTTGCTATGTCTACTATAAAAAATTTAAATATTAAATAAATCAAATAGAAAAAAACGACATCTTAGTTATGAGTACAGGTATGAGACCAGTTCTCCACAATGCTAGGGCTTTTCCGGATATGGATCTTTCTGGAATTTGGATCTTCGTACCTTCTACTAGAAAATCATGTAAACATTAAATAAACCCAGCAGGTTGGTTTTGCTTCCAATAAGGATTAATGATATCTTGGTTTGGATCAAGGTAATGTTTTAATAATACAGAGAAGAGGGGAATACATTTGAAAAAATTATTTGGATGAAATGGAATGCGAGACAGCCATTCCGAAATTCAGAGCTTTCTGGATAATGGGTTTCTGGATAACGGATCGCATACCTGTACAAGGTTCTGTATTATTATCATTACAGAGTAAATAAAAATAAGTTTTTAACATTTTGACTTATAAGTCCCCTGGCAAAAGCTTAAGTTATAATTTGTGTTATTACCCAATAGCTATAGCCCACAGTGTAATGACCACTTCCTGCCACACAGCTTTATAGTGCTGGAAAGGAGTGGCCACTTCCTCTTTGGCTGCTGGAATCCTTACCATCTGGATATGCTCCATTGAGCCTGGGATCACCAAGGCCCAGTAAGTCCATATGCCCTAAAGGGACCTGTACCTTAAGAGATCGAGTCAGGGACCAGGGAACCCTGTGAATGAGGTTAGCAAGCACAGGGTAGTTTCATGTAATAGACTCTCTAGGAGAGTAAGATAGACAGCTTTACTTAGCAAGAGCAGCTGTGTGCTCCATCAAGGATAATAGCAGGGAGTAGCTTCCCACAAGGCTTCCCCGTATGCCTTTAGTGAAGGGACTTCAGCGGATAGGGTGTAAGGCTTTAGACTTTGTCTCCCTGACCATTCCACTGAAAGGGATCCGGACCATTTAAAGACATACTGCCTGAGGGAATTGATGTACACTTGACTACTATGCCTTATGGGAGTGACAGTCTATGATATGCTGTGTCCTCTTGATCTATCTACCCTAATTTGTGACTTGCTATACCATCCTCATATGTGAGTAACCTGTTGTTATTTGTCTTGTACATATAAATTGTTCTATTTGGTTTCATCATAAGAATCTCCTGGCGTCCATCTTTTACTACTTTTATAGCAACATAGCCTGTGAGTTGTAGTTATACTACCTCATCTGATTGGAATCTTCCACTTAGCAAAGGCCCTGATCCTGAAGTGTGAGTCCAATGTAACCCATGTTCCTCCACTAGCTGTACAGCCCAAAAAAGCGTTACAATAATTTAACCAAAATGCTACTGTACAGTTATAGTACAGAATTACCAATGAAGTACAGCAAAGAACGTTCCAGAACAACTGCAATGTGGAACAAGGAAATAAGCAATACAGTGAATTAAGTAGACATGAATAATGTAAAAAATATGCTCTATCTGCAAGAGCAGGATATCCTTATAATTTTTATTCCCAATATGGTTAAACAAGGGTCAGTGGAGTATGTCTAGCTGACAGTGGCAAGAAATATTTGAATCAACCATCTATGTCCATGAGGTTATCAGCTGACTCAAAGGGGCAGATCTATCAAAGGTTTTTGTTTGGTTTTTTTCCTCCTAGCCGTGATTATTTTTTCCAGTTCATGAAAAGTTGAATTATGCGGAAAAAAAAAAAAAATTATTTTGTTTACTCACAGTCATTTTTTCAGGCTTTTGTGGGAGGGACCTGCCAAATCTTTTCCAAGACGCCCAATTTGGTAAAACATTATCAATATCTTTAGATTTACAAAAAATGTTTTCTGCACTGTAAGGCTAGTAAACACACCAGGTAGGTTCCAGGCAAAAATGCATTCATAACTGCTGTGTGATAAGCCTGAAGT
>CM044442.1:74111840-74125081 GCA_024363595.1 Xenopus borealis | reverse complement strand
ACAAAGGTGAGGTGCAGTACTTACGGGACTCCCCAATAGAGTCACCAAAGATTAAGGAACATTCCAAGGATGAAGACTGCACACTCCAAAATTAAAAAAAATAGTTTATTACATTAAGCAAAAATACAAAAATTATAGGCCCCATCAATATAGGTCCTACATGACCATTAAGGTCTTCATCAGGGGCAAAAACAAAAAAAGAACAAAAAAGGCAGAAAGATTGCATTGTCTTTATGGTTTTTATACCTTTAACATTATGCTCAAGTGAATTCATCCATTCCTGCAGCTCTGACATCTGACATCACTTCCTCCTTACAATGTGTTTAGGTGGAGGAAGTCAATCTCTGTGGAATTTCAAATACCGGAAATTGCGTCAAATGGAATGCAAATACATTCCAAATACTGGAAGTTGTATCAAATGGAACACACATGTGTTCCAACAACCGGAAGTTACGTCCAAAAGACAGCAACTGCTATTGAGCAAAATAATGTCAGGGTCTTTATAACATTAAACAAATTTATGCTAACCTATAAATAATACAGGGCTGGTATTGTAAATTTACAAGCAACATACTACTGTACTTGCTGGAAATTTTGTGTTAACTAGTCCTCTGCATATGACTGCCTCACCACTTATTTCACTGACCTGCCCCCACCCTGGCCGTATTTGCTAAAAGGTGGCAATCCCATTTTATTGTTTGCAAAGCCCACCACTAGGGTTGCCACCTGGCCGTTTTTTTACCGGCCTGACCGGTATTTTAGATGTCCGATCTCAATGTTATTAATAGGGAAAAAAGCTCAATATATAGGAATGCCGGTATTTTTTTAAAGAAAAGGTGGCAACCCTACCCACCACCCAGGTGACCAGTGGGTTAATAATTGGGGCCCTATGTGGGAGAGCACTGTTAACTTAGTAGGATGGAGCCTCATTATTATTCAGAGAATTCCTCAGTAATCAGATTTACAGATGTGAACAAATCTGCCACTGTAGACAATTTACAGGAAAACTTACAAGCACAGGAGTGGCTCTGGGTGTTTGCTTTGAGCTATAAACAAAGCCTCACCCTGTCTATTATGTTCAGTGTAACTTTAGGGCTCTTACACAAGCATTTGTAACTGAAGTGGCTTTTTCGTGCTTTCCATTTAAAATGTGCAGCAAAACATGTTTAGCAAGTCATATATTGGTGGCAGGTCAAACTCCCTTACTGCGACTTTAGCGTGCCCTCAGTTCCTCCAATGGCGGCCTGCTGACTACTTATTTATATACTAGGGCATGCCTGCCCCCTTAGGTGATGTTATAGATGGGTCTGGTCATATAAATAATGAGGGCTTATCATGTCAGGTCTAAGTTTAGGGAGGGCAGGCGCAGGTTGTCTTTTTTCTCAACCCAGAAATCACTACTTTCTATTTCTTGGGAACACTGAAGTTAACTTCCCATGTCCAATTTTATCTGCTTTTAGTATTTATGTGCACTCCTGTACAGTCACATCAGCATCAGGTCGTTCCAGCTGAAGGCAGCAGGAAGAGTTTTTGGTGCTTTTTGTCCAGTCAGCACCCCCGCCCCCCCCCGCCATATCCACCATTAATACTGCATGCCCCAAGCTCTCACCCCCACCTGTACCTGTGTTGTGCCCAACCCAAGCCCCCATGATCTGTACCTGTGCCACTGCCAGGCCAGGCCAGCAGCCAAAAATGACCCCAGCCATATCCATTAACACTGCAGCTGCAGGCCCCTAGCTCACGTCCACACCATATCTGTGGTCAACCCAAGCCCCCATGATCTGTACCTGTGCAAGCAAGAAGTAAAAGGCAGGCGTAGCTGCCAAAAGCCCAGCATGAAAGCGCAGACAGGTCTCTTCAATGAGATGCGTTACTGCTCTCCTCTAGCACACACAGCAGGTTCTCTCTGCCTAACCGATCCGGCTTTTGTAATGACTGACTCTGACTGGCGTGACTGGGGTTGGGGCGTGTGAATTTTATAAATTATAATACTTTTAATGAAGGCCAACAAGCCAAGGGAACTGAAAAGTGAAAAAATCCCCTGAGAAGTGTGCCCCCCAGTGATTGCGCCCTTCCCTGCCTACCCCTTGGCGCAGCCCTGGGGATGGTTGACATTTATAGCCTCTTTAAAATCATTAGCATTTTTTATCTAAAATACAGTATGTGCATTGGAGTGTCCCACCAGGAGCTTTGCTGCCCCCCAGCAAATCTGCTCTGCCGTGGGTGACAAAGCGCCTGAAAAATAAATTTGTTCATGGATTATCGTAAATAAAACATATCAATTGTGTAACTGAGCAACATTGCCTTGCAAGGTTGCTATGTATGTGGTAGGCAACAATTATGGTTTTCCAAGAAAAGAGAGTCTATCTAAATGATAGATAGAGGAAGAGCAGTGAGCTACAATAGTAGCACAGTTCTGATATTAGAGGTGGTTCATTGTTATGGTACTTTTTAGTGAGTTAAAGAATGGCTAATTCTAAGCAACATTTTAATTGGACCCTTATTTTAACTTTTTTTATTATTTAGCTTTTTTCTTCTGACTTTTTCGAGCTCAAACAGGGGTCACAGACAACATCTAAAAATTATGTTTTTTAAGGCAAAACATATATTACTACTTTTTACTCCTCTTTCTGTTCCGACTCTCTTCCAGTGCCCTAGGCAGCCTGGCCAGAAGTAGCCGCCAACAGGTGCATGCACATATTCGTGGAAAAACTGTGTGTGTGGAAAAACTGCGTTCCCATGCGCAAAAAAAAAATGCTTGCGCATGCGCAAAATAACCAGCGGCTCTAAAGGAACAGCACATGTGCAAAAAGGTCTCCACACGTCGGCCAGAGTGGGGGCTGGGAGACTAGGGGTAGCAGAGGCAGAGAAGGTACGAGCCTGGTTCCGGCCCTGCGCTCTCCTATTCATATACCTGTCTCTTATTTAAATCAATGCATGGTTGCTAGTGTGTTTTTATTCTGTTTTTGCCATATGTAAAACATCTTTTTGAAAAAACTTTTTTTTTGTAAAATATAAAATTAGCCTTATAAACAGCCTCATGAAGATTATGTTAAGAAATCTGATTTCATATATGGAATAGTGTACCCCCTATTGTAAGGATATTGTAAGTCACATCTTAGTTCCATTGCCATATTAAGGTATGAAGCAAAAGGCCGGATGCTATTATACACTTGCTATTTACAACAGAGGCATACTATTTTTGTAGTATATGACAATTAGGATTTAATTTGGGATTTAAACAATTACCAAATACTCCAAGAAAAGATTTGGCGCAATCCTTAAAAATAAATATCAACATGCCTGCTGTATTTGCAATTCAGTAGCTATAATTTTATTCTATTGAAAGTACAGATAAAACTAATGTATAAACATACAGCTCTGCTGTTGACCATTTGCTAGTCTACCTTTTTGCTGAATAAGGAATAATGAGAACCGTGATCACCAAAACAGCAGCACTTCAATAGGTAAAACTGGATTATATCATTGTAAATACTGTGAAGTGGTTTTCTGGTATCAAACTATAGTTAACAACCACCAAAAAAATTCACTTTTACATATAAAAACCCGAAATATTTTATTTCACACACATAATAATGCATGAAATGGATGTTTGTAGATTCATTCATTCTTTACAAGAGAAAAACTACAGCTCCCAGCATGCATTGCACTGTGGCATCATCATTAGGCGACCAGGAAGTCAGCTAGAGAGAATGACAGAATGCATGCAGAGGGAGTCTTTCAGAGTGGAGTTTGCTGAGCCGATGCGCTGGGTGAGTGAGTTATACAGCAAGTGATATGCTGCAGGTTCTAGCAATAATAATAAATGTTGTGCTAATGATAAGAAAATGTTGATGCTTAACAGCTTGCTGTATGTAAAATGAAAACTTGAGTGTTCTGGGTAATGTTTTTAGTCTTTTCAGGGTATGAAGCAAAAGGGGTGGAAATATGAGTATGTATAGTTAGAGAAAAGGTTGCTTGTCAAATGTTGTTGGATATTTTCTCAGTGACCTTTTCCTAAGATTGCCATTCATCTTTGTGATGAGTATTATTAATATCAGGTTAATGTGCATATTTTATACTTTAACCTGCCATGAACATACACAGCTTATTTGTTAATTGCAATAAAGCTAAATACACATAACAAAACATACCATTTCCGTTTGTTTTGTTATAAAGTTATTTTATTTTTGCCTTCTAAATGAGCAATTTTAGCATACATACAGCTTTTTTTTTTTTTAATTAAAGGGATGGTTTGCTTTTCTCTGCAAGAAAAGAAGCATTATTAATTACAGAAATAAGGGTTTAGGAGATACTCAAATGCCTAGTTTACAGTTAATTGCATTAAACATCTATGAAGATTGTTCTGATGCTGGATATTGCAGACTCCTCTTAGTCCTCCTCAGTGCGGCTTAGGCCAAACACAGTTTTGGCACAGCCTGCTTCAAGTGCTGATGCAGTCCCAATAAATGGCATGATGAGTCACTGGGACTTGTGCATTAAAGCAGGCTGTACCCCCATTGGCGCCTCGCTTGTTTTCTCTTTTTGGCTTCAGGAGTGCCCATATTGTACTAATGTAAGATCTACTTTTAGTAGATGTCCCATTAGGATCTACATCCATTTAAAAGATGAGAAAGGAAAAAATAGATTTTTTTTTCTTTGACATGTTAATGCAAGTCTATCATACAAATATATCATACAAGATCATACAATATTTTGCTTGTAACGAATGGATATGGTATCATAGTGACATCTACTGTTCACTTGCCAGTATTGCTTACCTGATATTGCAGAAATTCAGACTTGTATTTTATCTCTGCTTGAGAATTTTCCCTGCTGGCAGAACATTTGCTTGAAGCTTTTTTTCCTGTACAGAGGTTCTTAAACTTGTGTACCTGAACCTGATTCTGATTATCCAGAATGTTGGATGTGACCTTGGCATGGGAGGTTTAAAAGTCTGGGAACCACCCCCTTTCATTTCAATGATAAATGGGCCCTGGGAGCACTTGTAGTTGTTACTCAAATTTGGTATTCCACATTGACAATCTTCATTCAGATACCCTTTCACTGCACATGCAGGATCCTGGAATGAATGTGGTTGGAAGAATATCTGCAAACATGTATCACCGTGTTTACTGGACATCTTGCATCTATAGTAATTATCATTCTATCTATCTATCTATCTATCTATCTATCTATCTATCTATCTATCAGTTTTTATTATCAATTCTCATGTAATACAAGTATTTTGATGAATTAAAAAAGAATGTGATTTGGAATGCACCTTTTATCCCAAAGTCTTTTCTTTATTGCACCATTAGTCAACAATCCTAATACAGGTATAAGTATGTATTAATAATATTTTATTCATACAATAGACAATCAGGGCCGGGGCATATTAAATCTGCCTTTTTACAACAGTTCAAATTCTGTATAATTAAAAGCATAGACCAAATGTTAGTCCAGGATTCGGTTTGGTATTCTGCCAAGATTCAGCCATTTTCAGCAGGATTCGGATGAATCCTTGTGCCTGGCCGAACCAAATCCGAATGTTATGTATAAAGCATTGTACAATACATAAAAATACACACAGGTAGGACAAGAAACATAAATACAATTACATATAGCGTAAAGGCTCTGTGGTAAGAGAGACAGTAGCAAGGAGGTCCCTGCTCCATAGAGCCTACACTCTAATGTGGGTGGATAACATACAAATTTGAGGAAAAAAGTTCTCAAGGTTAAGGCTTTTTCCCCTTAAGTGTTAGGAATAAACTAATGTTCTACTGCTTCAAAAGGGAGAACCTGAGTTTTGTGTTAGGGCAGTGACACACGTGGAGATTCCAGGAGATTAGTCGGCTGGCGTCAAATTGCCTCTTCTTCGAGCAACTAATCTCCCCGAACTGCCAGCTAGAATCTATATCGCCGGCAGGATGGCACTTGGAGCGCTTCGTTTTCTGAAGTCGCCCAAAGTTTCCTTCTTTAAGGAAGGGATAGAATTCAAAATTAAGGAACCGCAAGTTAGAAAGGTGTACAATGAGGTGACAGTGGATGTGGATGGTGTGTGAAAAGACAGTAAAAGAAATGCTGTTGCACTCCGTGTTGCAAAAATGAATTTATTTATGTTACATTTACAGATGACGGTTTGGGCCCTGGCCTCATGCTTCACTTTTGCAACAAGGAGTGTAACATAATTTCTTTCTACTGACATTTAGGGATGCATCTAATCCACTTTTTGGGTTTCTGCCGAATCCCAGAATCCTTCATGAAAGATTTGTCTGAATACAGAACTGAATCCTAATTTGCATATGCAAATTAGGGGTGGAAAAGGTGGGGGAAAATTTTCATTTTTTTTTTGTGACAAAAAGTCACCTGATTTCCCTTCCCACACCTAATCCTGCTGACAAAGGCTGAATCCTGGCCGAAGCCCAAACCGAATCCTGGATTTGGTGCATCCCTACTGAAATTACACCTGGGGCAAGGTTCTGACTTATTTGCACTCAAATGAAGGTTTCTCTGTGGAGTGGTTGTTGAGGCCGGAGCTAGGGGTAGGCAGAAGACACGTGCCTAGGGTGAAAAGGCAGAGGGGCACCAGGCACGTACCTCTTTTGACGCCTTCCCCTAGTTCGGACCGTTGTGTCCATAAGCTGTTGCCGCTGTTCCTTCTTCTGCAGGAGCGTGCACGCTCTTCCGCTCATAAGAACAAGCGCTTCATCAGCGCATGCGCATTAGTGCTTGCTAGGAGTATGTGCACTAACGCTGCCTCAGCTCTTGTGCTCCTCTGCACTTGTGTGAGCCCTAGGGCCCATGATCGGATCAGCCTGATATCACTCACTTCAGTTTGGGCATAGTGGGGAGAGATGCACTCATATGGCGACATTGCCAAACAGGCGGATCTCTCAGTGTATGGCCACCTTAAAGTGAATGCTAGCGAAATGATTTTATATGCTATCCTTTGCTTAACATTGTTGGCAGCCATGCTAAAGATTTTAGCTGAAGGTTCCTAGTAGAGTTGGTTGCAGGGGAGGTAGGTGGGAGTCCCATGGTTAGTAGGAGATTGCAATAGTCTAAACAAGATAGGATAAAGCATGGTTTAGTGTTTTGACTGTTAATTTGTGAAAAAAGTGGGTATATTGTGGCAATATTGCAGAGGAAAAAGTGGCAGGTATTGTAAGTAGAATTAATATGATTAGAGAAGGAGAGAGCCTGGTCAAAGATGAACCCCAGGCAGTGTGCTGAATTAACAGGGTTAATAGACATGTTATGAACAGTATGGTGAAATGAAGAGAAGGACTAGGTTTAGGCAGGAAGGCCTAAATTAAAGGGGTTGTTCACCTTTGAGTTAACTTTTAGTATAATGTAGAGAGTGGTATTCTGAGACCATTTGCAATTGGTTTTGATTTTTTCTTGTTTGCAGTTTTATAGTTATTTAGCTTTTTATTCAGCAGCTCTCCAGTTTGCAGCATCAGCAATCTGGTTGATAGGGTACAAATTACCCTAGCAACCCTGCATTGATTTGGATATGAGACTGGAATATGAATAGGGGAGGGACTGAATACAATGATAAGTAATAAAAAGTGGCAATAGCAATACATTTATAGCCTTACAGAGCATTTGTTTTTAGATGGTGTCCGTGACCCCCAATTGAAAGCTGCAAAGAAACAGAAGAAAATGGCAAATCATTAAAAAACAATGAAAAATAAATAATGAAGACCAATTGAAAAGTTTCTTAAAATTGGCCCTTCTACAATATACTAAAAGTTAACTTGAAGGTGAACCACCCCTTTAAACTAAATCTGTCATAATAATGCATTTGAAAGCTACTTATAACTTTGCACAATGCTTTTACATTACCTGTTTGATGCCCCATGTTCCTGTATGAGGGGGCTGCCATATTTGTACAGCAGGAGTCCGTTAGTACAGTATTAGTAACTCTAACTGACAGGCTTAGATGGGACAATCCGGTTGGAAAAACAGTTAGGCTTAGAAACTTCAATTATCAATTACTTACAAAAATAAAATGCTCAGCAAAAAATGATCAACATGACCTACAGTGGTGTGAAAAACTATTTGCCCCTTCCTGATTTCTTATTCTTTTGCATGTTTGTCACACAAAATGTTTCTGATCATCAACCACATTTAACTATTAGTCAAAGATAACACAAGTAAACACAAGTAAACACAAAATGCAGTTTTTAAATGAGGGTTTTTATTATTTAGGGAGAAACAAAATCCAAACCTGTGTGAAAAAGTAATTGCCCCCTAACTTGTTGGGCCACCCTTAGCAGCAATAACTGCAATCAAGCGTTTGCGATAACTTGCAACGAGTCTTTTACAGCGCTCTGGAGGAATTTTGGCCCATACATCTTTAAAGAATTGTTGTAATTCAGCTTTATTTGAGGGTTTTCTAGCATGAACCGCCTTTTTAAGGTCATGCCACAACATCTCAATAGGATTCAGGTCAGGACTTTGACTAGGCCACTCCAAAGTCTTCATTTTGTTTTTCTTCAGCCATTCAGAGGTGGATTTGCTGGTGTGTTTTGGGTCATTGTCCTGCTGCAGCACCCAAGATCACTTCAGCTTGAGTTGACGAACAGATGGCCGGACATTCTCCTTCAGGATTTTTTGGTAGACAGTAGAATTCATGGTTCCATCTATCACAGCAAGCCTTCCAGGTCCTGAAGCAGCAAAACAACCCCAGACCATCACACTACCACCACCATATTTTACTGTTGGTATGATGTTCTTTTTCTGAAATGCTGTGTTACTTTTACGCCAGATGTAACGGGACGTGCACCTTCCAAAAAGTTCAACTTTTGTCTCGTCGGTCCACAAGGTATTTTCCCAAAAGTCTTGGCAATCATTGAGATGTTTTTTAGCAAAATTGAGACGAGCCTTAATGTTCTTTTTGCTTAAAAGTGGTTTGCGCCTTGGAAATCTGCCATGCAGGCCGTTTTTGCCCAGTCTCTTTCTTATGGTGGAGTCGTGAACACTGACCTTAATTGAGGCAAGTGAGGCCTGCAGTTCTTTAGATGTTGTCCTGGGGTCTTTTGTGGCCTCTCGGATGAGTTGTCTCTGCGCTCTTGGGGTAATTTTGGTCGGCCGGCCACTCCTGGGAAGGTTCACCACTGTTCCATGTTTTTGCCAAAGCTTTAGAAATGGCTTTATAACCTTTACCAGACTGATAGATCTCAATTACTTTTGTTCTTAGTTATTTTTAACAAGGGGGGCAATCACTTTTTCACACAGGCCCATGTAGATTTGGAGTTTTTTTTCTCCCTTAATAACGTAAACCTTCATTTAAAAACTGCATTTTATGTTCAATTATGTTATCTTTGACTAATAGTTAACGGTTTTTGATGAGCAGAAACATTTAAGTGTGACAAACATGCAAAAGAATAAGAAATCAGGAAGGGGGCAAATAGTTTTTCACACCACTGTATAGGTAAGTTTTAATGTACATTCATATTTTATACCAAATGAATACTTGAGCAACAGATTCAAATTAAGTGGCATATTGAAGAATCTTACCATACTGGTATAAATATTTAAGTAAATATTGCCCTTTTACATCTCTTGCCTTGAGCAACCATTTGGTGATGGTCTGTGTGCTGCCTCAGAGATCACTTGACCAGAAATATTTCAACTCTAACTGTAACAGGGAGAAAGGGAGAAGTGTGGAAGCAAAAGACACAACTCTGTCTGTTAATTGGCTCGTGTGACCTAACTTTATAGTTTGTTTGGTATGTTTGTGTGCACCGTTGAATCATACGATCCCAGGAGGCTGTCCTTATTTTTTAAAATGGCAATTTTCTATTTAGGATGACCCAATGCCACTTGCTACTAAAAAGGTTTATTATTATGAAAATGGTTTAGTTACATGTGAGTTTTTTTATGCAATATCTTTTTATAGAGACCTACATTGTCTTGGGGTGTAGTTTTCCATTAAAAAGTAGTTTTTTAGTGTCAGTATCACTTTAAGTTGACATCGGGTCATCCAGGAAGAGATAGCTAGGAGGCAGTTCATGCTCTGGGTCTGAACATAAGTGGTTCGTGATGGAGTGGCTAAATATATATGGATGTCATTGGTATATAGGTGATATTTAAGGCTAAATGAAGATATAAGGTCTCCTAAAGAGAGAGTGTGCAAGTAGAAAAACAGAGGGCTGTATACAGAACCCTGAGGTACCCCCACTCTAAGCTGAATCGGGGAAGAGTATTCGTAAAAGTAAAATAATTGAGAATGGGGTTTGGTAAAGGACCTATTCCAGACCCCTCTTCTGCATTGATATCTAGCTTTGTATGGAAGCTTGTGGAATGGAGTGACAAAACATTTTCCATAGTGGCCTGTTCAAACAAATAATTCTACAGTTTTTACTTATTTGCTTAGTGCTTATTGAAGCTGCACATCTTTGCCTTTTCAGTAAAGTACTGGGGAGAAGGAGGGGAGCCTATGCAGGCATCCAATGATTAATGTAACCAGTGTAATTGCTTTGCTAATATCAAGTTCAAGGCAGTACCACCCCCCCTTATTTTTTTTTCCAAAATCCCCAAGGAAGTCCTGTCAACTCACCTGTATTTTTCACTCTCACTTGGTCAACCACAGTACAGGTCCATCCCAATTTGCATCCAAACCTTACTTACCTGTTCCATTGAAAAGCATAGAACCATTACCTGAAAAAAAACAAAAACAGTTGATCAAGAAATGGATTAGGGGTCAGGGCCTAGGTGAAAGGTGTAAAAGCTGGGGCCAAGATGCATTTGAATCACTTCTGTTCCAGGTTGACATCTCTGCCAGGGAGACCCCCCCAAGAAGAATCTTTATCCTCACTACTTTACTGAAAAGGCAAATATGTGCAGCAAGGTTGGTAGCCACCATGGTTTAGGGGCAAAGATCCGTTCTTGTTGGGCTCTTTTTGGTCTGTCTAGAGGGAGAGAGAAGGGGTCCTATAGCTCATGTATGTAAGTTGTTCTTCTTTAATTGTATTTTCCTTATGAATGCACCCTAACTGGGAATAATCACAATTTTTTTTTATTTTTCATCATATTGAAATAAAAAAACTTAATAAATATAATCAGTAAAAAAAATTATGTACTGTTTCTGAACTATATCTTCACTCTCAGCATCTGTTTTTCAGAATTTGTAACTGAATATATTTAGAAAATGTTTTATTTTTGGATGATGAAGCTTATTTTAAACTTTCATTGTCACAATAGTTCCCCTTGCAAGCTATTTGAAAGTCTGTATCTGTGGGTTTCCTAGTGTGTTATGGGGCAGGGACTTTATATTGTAAAATTAATTGGGGCAGTGAATGATGAAGATTTCTTTAAATGTGCAACATCAATACGTCTGTGTTATATAAATAAAAGTTATTCTGTCTGACGCATTTCACTACAAATCTTTCATTCAAGCTATTGCAGATGATTTTGTAGTGACATCTGCTGTTCGTTTTGTGCTGTAGAATACTTGTATCTTTCTCCTCAGTCAATGATGTTTAGCTCACAGTTATACAAAGTGTGTGGTTAAATGTATTCAATAACCATAGAGCCTCTCAAACTTACATGTTATTGTGTTGTGCTTAATGTCCCTCTAAATGGTAAGACAGCAGGCTGCCCGCTAAAATGTGGATCAGCCGGGGTGTTAATGATGCATTTCTGTCTTGGCATTCTATCTGACTTCTGTTAGTACATCTGGTAAAAGAGCATAACGCCTGCTAGACTGTTGCTCAGGATCATTATCATAACACTGACCAAGAAATAGCTTGTGTGTGTCTGGAACACAGAGCTGAAGGTAATAAATTATACTCCTCCTTTACATCAGCATAAGTACACAAATAGATTTGTTTGTAGGAATTGAGGTTTTTCAGGGATCGCAGTTTATCTATAAGGCACCATCTATGTGCAGTTTCCTTTAATGGGAATGCCAAACCAAAAACAGTTTTTGTATAATGAAAGTGAATGTTAGCAACATTTCAATATACATTTATTAAAATTGATCTGAAAAGACATTTTTAAATGTAATTGCAAAGGAAAATAAACAGCCAGACAGATACTGCTTTCAACAGAAATTACATTTACAAATATCTTTAAATCCATTGTTCGGGTTACATATTTTATTTGAAATTGTTGGTTATGGTGGGGCTTGTGGGAGAGTGGGCAGGTTTGGAAGGATTATTGGTGGGGGCATAATGGGCTGTGTTTAGGGTGAATATGGGTGGGGGAATAATGGGCTGTGCTTAGGGTGTATATGGGTAGGGGCACAATGGGCTGTGTTTAGGGTGTATTAGGCCTGTGGTCATTACTGCATGGGGCTTTTTTCCCCTTTGGAATTCTACTTGTTGGTAGAGCCCTTCTCCATGGGTCCTAGGTAATTATTACAGAGAAAAAGGAAATCATTTTTAAAAAATTCGGATTATTTGGATAAAATAGAGTCTGTGGGAGACTTTTACTAGAATCTTATTGGAAAACAACATCTGCCTACTACTGACAAACAACTGTACAACATACAGCACCAGTTATTTCTCATTGTAAGGACAGGGTCTGTTTACATCCTGCATCCACTCCCTAACTTGTGTGTCTAAATAACGTGCAGGTTTAGGTATGTGTATGGGGCAGATGGGAACACACACACATGCCCCCTTTCATAAATATAACACTTATGAACACAGCTCTATGTTTTGAAGCATAGAGACATGTTTCTTACCCCAAAGAATAGAGGGCAGAGGAATATGACAATTCTTCAAGAGCAAAGACTCTTGTGCTTATATTTTGCAAGCTGTCTCATGGGTTGTAACTGACCCTATTTGTGTCCCTATTATAATCACTCAGTCAAAGCAAGCAAGCTGTTATCTACCTACTTTGCACAGGGAGATGCACTCAAAGGGGCTGATCACCTTCCAAACACTTTTTTCTGTTCAGTTGTTTTCAAGTTGTTCCCCAGAAATAGAGTTTTTTTACTTTCCATTGTTTATCTTTTACTGTTTTTCCAAAATCTAAGTATAAAGTTGAATGTTGGTGTCTCTGGTGTTTGAGTCTGGCAGCTCAGTAATTCAGGTGCAGACTCTAAACTGATACAATTTTGCAACATTTAATTGATACATTATACAGCAACATCTCTGGAGTATTAGCATCTATTGTATCAATTCAACAGCCACCTGTAATGAAACCCAGAGATTCTGTTCAGTAGGGACAAAGATAAGAAATGTATCCATTGAATGTATCAGTTTAGAACAGTTGGGGGGGTC
>CM044442.1:74081702-74106489 GCA_024363595.1 Xenopus borealis | reverse complement strand
AAAATCGAATCCTGCTGAAAGAGGCTGAATCCCAAGCCCAATCCTGGATTCTGTGCATCCCTACTACAATTACAAATAAATAACTTCATTTACATTTTCTAACTTGATATTTATATGAAAAATTGCTTACAATTACTGGTTGATGATGTAAAATAAATTGATTGATTTTCTTGTTCTTTATGTTTGCAGAAATATAATAGAAACCAGAGGCAGCTGGGGGGTTTCTCACACCCGAGTACCTACAGAGTCCAGACCAGGACATGTGGCACTTATAGCAGGATTTTATGAGGATGTCAGTGCAGTTGCAAAAGGTATTTCAGTCTATCACTGGTACAGGTATAGGACTGTTATCCAGAATGCTCGGGACCTGGAACTTTCCAGATAACTGATCTTTATGTAATTTGGATCTTCATAAATATACTAGAAAATCATGTGATCATCAAATAAATGCAATAGGCTTCCAATGATGATTAATTATATCTTAGTTTAAAAAAGTACAAGGTACTATTTTATTATTACAAAGAAAAAGGAAATCATTTTTAAAAATTTGGATGAAATGGAGTCTATGGGAAATTGCCTTTCTGTAATTTGGAGCTTTCTGGATAATGGGTTTCCTGATAATGGATGCCATACCTGTATTTGCTACCTGATTATTACTATTTAGTCTTACGTGCTTTACGTTTTCTCCCTTTAGGATGGAAGGAAAATCCTGTGGAATTTGATTCTGTGTTCAATGAAAGTAAATTCACTTGGAGTTGGGGAAGTCCTGACATTTTACCCATGTTTGCAAAGGGTACGTTCTTTTTTTACCTGAGTTTATACACATTCACACACGCAAATACATTTATAATGTATACCTATTGATAGGGTCTCTCGACATCAGCAACCATATATTAGTATCTTATATTTGTCATCACAGAGATGTGTCATATACAAGCTGAGCCTGGTGTGATTTTCATGAAAATGTTTTAACTGAACAAAATTCAACAGGGGCATCTGGTTTTACTAAAGTTCAGAACAAACTCAGCATACACCTCAAAAACAAACAAAAGCAATGTATGTTACTAAAAGGCTCATATGTGTGTCTTTTTTTAACTATAAGGGATGGGATCAGTACCAGCATCATTTTAAATTTATTTCAGATTGAATTATAGGCAGTCCTAGGTAACGTACAACATAGGGTCTGTATGTTAGTTCTTAAAGGGCACCTATGGCCCAAAAAATTAAAAAAAAAATGCCCCCTGCAGGCGCTGGCTTACTCACACCAGGAGGGAGCTCCCGGTGCGAGCCACTATGTCTTCTGAAGCGCATGTGTAGTATGCGCCTGTGACGTCACGTAACACACATGCGCTTACTGAAAAGCGGCCACACTTCCGGGGCCCGCTTTTCATACTGCGCTTGCCCTTTCCTTCTGAAGTCGGCAGCTCTCTGGTAAGTGCAGCAGGACCGGCCCCCCCTTAAAGGGGAATGAAACCCCCAGGTGCAAACTCACCAGAGACTAGTGAGTCTGAGTCCCAGGAGGGAAAGCCAGCAGGGCTGAGTGTGAAGCCCAAAATGCTCTGAAGTTCCAGAGGGTGAGAGTTTCCCTTGATGGTGAGCAACCAATCGGGGGGGCTCGGGGGGGGGGGTCAGGCTTCCTCAATCCAATAAGAAATGGGACTTGGTTGAGCTATACCTCTCAGAACCCTTGACATAAGAATTTTGAACATTTTGAAAAAAAATTATGCAGTCTCATTATGGAGGAGTAGGGCATAGTCCCAAAGGTGTAGTGTGTGCATCAAAACACAATATAGAGCAAACATTGGTTATAAGTGAACCCTGGCAGACTGCTTGTCAAAAAATGATAGAATACAGGCATAAGCAGCACTGTGTAAATGGCAATTTTCTTTGCCCTCAACTGCAGTCAACGGACAGACAGCACCATTATGGGAACACTTAGGGGCAAATTTACTAAAATTCACATAAAATCCCTCGAGATCCCCTCGAAATTCGATAAGCATTCCATCGAAAGCTTATCGAATAGTTTTAGGCTATTATTTCCTTGATATCCGATTTCTCAATGAAATCGAACGATCGAGGCATTCGATCGTACGAATGGTATTTGAGCAGGTGTGTTTGCAAAAGAAGCCTATGAGGGGTTCCCGTAGGCTTCTATTGGTATTCCTTAGGTTCAATCTGGCGAAGTAGGCATTTGAAGAAATTTTAAAGTTAAAATCCTTAGATGGTCGAATGATCGAATATTCGATGATTGAAGTGGCCAAATTTGCATATTCGATCCTCCGAAAAAATAACATGATCTGTATTCGATCGAATTTGATCGAACTTCGATCTCTTCACGTGAATTTTGTAAATGTGCCCCTTAGTGTAGTTATGGGTGAACCCTGGCTGATCGTCAGACTGCTAGTCAATACTGTTTAGTGAAACTCAAAAAGAGATAATGCTGTATATATGGCAGCTTTCAAATGTTCATTAAAGCAGTCAGAAGACAGATCGCACAATTTTGGGAACACATAGATTTAATGTACAGTAAAGGCACCTAATTACTACATACATTTAGCTGTGGAAGGAGCTATAAAATTGGCCACATAGGGACAGCCCAAACCCAGAATAATAGATAGGGCCATACTAAAGTGGCTTGTAAGAACTTGGGGATTTCCAGGAGGCCTAGTTGTTTGTAGAGACAGAGACTACAGTTAAAAGACCCAAAGGGAAAAAAGAAGCTTTGAAAGAGCCATAAAAAGAGCCAAAAGAAGGGGGGGGAGGAGAAATGGACAAACGTAAGAGTGAACCACCACATTAGGAGTGTTGATTTAAAAGCAGTCCAATAGGGGACCCAAAAACAGGTCAAAAAGCTAAATCTTAAGTATTCAAGGGTAAGACCCATGCAAAATTATCTCAATAGAAAATGTATCACTCCTTCAGCAATTGTTGGAAACCAAAAAACAAGGTTCATCCTATAGAAAAAAATATCATCATATGAAAAAATTCAACAATTAATAGTGGGAGAAAAGTTAAAGGCAGGACTGACTAAACAAAAATAATGGGTGTGCTGGACATCACATCCGATTCATATGCCATATACAGTCACATACAAAAAGCTGCAAACATGAACAGTGGAGCATACTCATAGGATGAGTACATACTAGCTGCTGTTATTGTGCACACTTTTCCATGTCCAAAAAGTCAATTCAGTACCATTTGGGTAGGGCAAACACTGTTCTATGAGTGTCAAATAAACACAGCTAAGGGGAGGAGCTCATTTAATCCCCTTGGTGCAACAGTGTCCAGTCTGTGTATCCAAGAAGCCAATTTTAAAAGGGCCAAGTCCCTATTGCCACCCCTCCTAGGAGGAAAGATGTGATCAACGATCATGTGGTGGAATTGGGGCAATGAATGTCAGGCCAACAAAAAATGTTTAGTGATTGGCTGTAAGGCTTGTCCAGAACTAATGGCTGCCCTGATGGAACACCTGTGGTTGTTCATTATTTCACGATACGTAGTGCTAGCCATGCCAACATATGCTAAATCACATGGGCTCCACGCCTGACACACCACATGAGTACTTGTGCATGTAAGTTTATGTCGAATCTTAAATTTTGCCCCAGTGTGGGGGTGATTAAAGACTGAACTCTGGACCATCCCACTGCATGTCAAGCAGCCATTACATTTATAAATAAATAAATATATATATACATATATATATATAACATATATAAAGATATATATTTACAGTATAGAGAGAGAGAGAAAGACCAGCAACACTGGGAATTCTGCAGTGATCAAATTGTTATATTTATGTGCATTACCAACGTGACATTCTCAAGGCAAACACATCCATATTAAGACATGCTTTATATACCCAACCCCCCTAGGTGCACACAGGAAGGGACCTAAGCATAGGTCAATTTTAAAGCAAACAGTGCAATAAATATTAATAATAAAATGGGATAATATGAATAAAATTCAACATAATTACTATCCATATACCCCATAAAATAGCGTGTATAGTTTATGTGCATACTTCAGTGTATTTCCATATTCCTCAAAAATTGAAGTAACATATTAAAATATCTAAAATTATTATGTGCCAAATGGGTGTTAAATATTCATTTAAATAATTAAATGTTCAATGGATATGTATAACTGATTTACCCCCAAATATAGTATTGTTATAGACATATATATAAAGTCTATCCTTAAATCTATCAAATAAATCAAAATGCATATTAACACATTAACATATACAGATTTAAGGATAGACTTCATATATATATATATATATATATATACATACAGTATTTAAGGGTCTATAACAATGTTTTTTAATGGATGCTAATAGATAAGTTTTTCAGCTTGCAAGGTGGAATGTACTCCAGAAAGGGTTTGTTGGGAAGTGTAAATACATGTGTCTGACTGTAAATGAAAGTAGCAAGTATCATTTAAGCATTAAACTGTGCAAACATAGACATAACCGGACACTTTAAATCCACCAATATCCAAAGGAGATACAAAATTGTACCTGTGTGATGGGAATGACTGATATATTGCATACTTTGCCCATTTTGTTGCTGTTTTTTTACACCACATTATAAGTCTGCCCCTCAGACAGCAAATTTCATCATAAATGTGGTCAGAATTATGGTGATGTTAGGGTGTTGGTGTATGTGTGTAGTCAGGGTTCTGTTAAAGGTTTGAAAAAAAAAATTATTTGCTAAATGTAATGTAATTGAAGTGTTTTTTCACTATATTAATCACATTTTGAAATTGTACTACACTGTCACAACTATTAGAATCATGTCCCATTACAAACTGCAAAAAGTGAAGGATTCATCCAGCCTAATGTTACAGTAGCCCTAGGCTATATAAAGATGTGAGGAGACTGGCTGAAATGAAGGCCATGCTAAGGTACATAATATAGGTCAAGGAAACCAGAGATGACATTTATTGTCATTTTCTACATATCAGTAGGGACATATTATATCTTAAAAGGAAGAAAGAAGTGTCTGTTATCGTACATTCATCTATTTTAGTATGAATATTTGTAGCTTTAGGTCTCTTTGGTGCTGGTATTGAACTTTTTACTATGATATGCCCATATTCCAAATATTAATGAAAGCAAGCATTTACATTCAGAAGTCAAAGACTAGCAAATTATTGAATGATTAGTCCATGATGTGCAGTTAGGTGTAATACAAATCTTGTTTTGAAGAGCACGTCTCTAAATCTATGTGCAAGTTTTGTTCCCTTTTCATTTAATACCCCACATTGAGTTTTGATGCACAGGCAGGGAAGGTGATTTTCAGATTCTAACCACAAAGTGTTGGGAGTTATGGAGTCATGTGCATGGTGATCTACTTAATAAACACCTGGCAATTCTTTTGTTCAGCACAGTAAAGTTGCAGGTATTGGAGCACCTGTAACTTAACTTCCATATAGCTATTATACATAGGAAATAGACAAAAACAAGTATTCAAGCAGACTTACTGGAGAGTGGTAGTTGTTATAACCACATACACCGTGCCCCCATATGGCAAACATGCTAGAACTTTGTATTGCTTTGAAATTGGTAAACTTGTGAATATGTGGCACCTTATGAATGCTAATGTTGGTATTACATTACTGACTTGTACTCATTCTTATGAGTCAGGTCTAAAGAGAACATTTCATTTGTGCATCTATATTTGGCATTGCTTATAGTGCTATGTTTATATTCTTTTTGCAGGTGCAAGTGGAGACCATGTCTTTACTCATTGTTACTCTGCTGAAAGTGAGGATTTTGCAACTGCAGATGCAACAAAATTAGATACCTGGGTTTTTGAGCACGTGAAGGTAATGAAATTTGTGTTTAGATTAGAAACAATAAGAATATTTGCAACATGTTAAATGTCACTGTCCTCTTCACTGTCTAGCCTGTGCATGTTCTTTAGGACATGAGCATTAGGTCCCTCATTCTAGAACAAAAAAAAGATTGTGGGATGACAAAAAGTTGTGCCAGCCTCCTTGCTGTGATTGTGAATGAATGAATGACTGAAGGAAAGAAGAACTACTGTAATTTACTGTATATAGTGCAAGTACATTTTATTTTGCTTGACTACATGAAAGGAATTGAAAGATTTGTAATTATTTCTTAGGGTGACAGGTCCTCTTATGCCCAGTAATGTACAGTAGCTTATTTAGTAACTTAATTTACTGAAAAGGGATACTAGTGTCTTTTTAAAAAATCAGAATCTGACTTCCTGGGGATGATACTTTTTGAAACTGCTTTATTTTCGGCAATGTAGTCACTTGAAAGTCCTCACAACAGAGCACTTAGGAAGTTGGAATGCTATGGTGCAGATTTACAAAATTCACGTGAATAATTCGATTGATCGATTCGAATGATTGATCAAATTTTTTTTTATTCGATAAAATTGCGGTAAAATCCTTCTAATTCGATAGTCCTTTTGAGTATGTGGATTTATCTTCTTATATACTTAAACTCCAAGGAAAGACGGCACTCCGATAAGGGAAACAGGTTTATTTCTGATTAGAGATGCTAAGCCCTACGCGTTTCGGGAATCAATCCCTTAATCATGCTGATTAAGGGATTGATTCCCGAAACGTGTAGGGCTTAGCATCCCTAATCAGAAATAAACCTGTTTCCCTTATCGGAGTGCCGTCTTTCCTTGGAGTTTAAGTGCATTGTAGCAGGGGACGCTGCTGACTGAGCACCTGATTGGGAGTTTTTGGAACAGACAAGAGGAGTGAGCTTTGAGCGGTCTCTTTTGTTTGTTTGATCTATCTTCTTATATAAGTTCTTAAGTTACTTAAAGGGATCCTGTCATGGGAAAACATTTTTTTTTTCAAAATGCATCAATTAATAGTGCTGTTCCAGAAGAATTCTGCATTGAAATCCATTTCTCAAAAGAGCAAACAGATTTTTTTATATTTCATTTTGAAATCTGATATGGGGCTAGACATATTGTCAATTTCCCAGCTGCCCCAAGTCATGTGACTTGTGCTTTGATAAACTTCAGTCACTCTTTGAGTGATATCACCCCCTCCCTTTCTCCCACCCAGCAGCCTAACAAAAGAACAATGGTAAGGTAACCAGATAACCGCTCCCTAACTCAAGAGAACAGCTGCCTGGTAGATCTAAGAACAGCACTCAATAGGAAAACCCATGTCCCACTGCATACTATTCAGTTACATTGAGAAGGAAAAACAACAGCCTGCCAAAAAGCAGTTCCCTCCTAAAGTGCTGGCACAAGTCACATGACCGGGGCAGTTGGGAAATTGACAAAATGGCTAGCCCCATGTCAGATTTCAAAAATGAATCTGTTTGCTCTTTTGAGAAATGGATTTCAATGCAGAAGTCTACTGGAGCAGCACTATTAACTGATGTGTTTAAAAAAAAAAAAAAAAATGTTTTCCCATGACAGTTTCCATTTAAATTATTTTAGTTATTATTTGTGCATTTTATCCATACTATTATGGTCATTCTGACACTGGAAATGCTATTTAGGGGCATATTTATTATACTGTGTGAAACAAAAAAACTGTGTTGTGTGCAAAAAGCCACTTTATTTTTATGGAATGCCCTCTGCAAATTCAATCTCCTCCATCACTGCTACCGCTAACATATAGCAGTCCTCCATGTAATTAACCTGGCCACTACAGTTCATTTGTGCATGCATGAATTGCGCTGTATTCTGCTTCTCCCAATGCTGTGGGCAAAAGGAGGCAGGAAAGACAGGAGGACACCTGCATTCAGACCACATCACAATAGCAACCTGATGCCACTGATAACTATTGGCGTGCCTTTCAGGGGGGTCACTACGTATGTGCACTATAAGCTTGCTGTTGATTAACTTATTATGCAGAGTCACAGTCTTGGGCAGACTGCAAAAGCAGTGGCAGTGGGGTACCTACAGAGGAATCAGATGCCTCAGCCATGGGGAGCCATTGAGGGTGGGAGCCCAGTCAAAAAATCTATGTGATGCCCCAGGTCCCCAAATTAGGCCACTAAACACTTCTAAACAGGTAGGATATATAATATGCTTTCCTTGTCCTTTATGTCATTTTGGAGTATAAACGCTACATTTTTCAAGCTGGCCATAGACGTACAGATTTTGTTCTTTGTGTGACAAACACAAACTCCTTTGTTTCAGTCTAGTGATCTACCATTAACCATTCAGATTAAAATAAGTAGGGAAAATAACAAAGCCATCCATGAATTGACCGATAACATGCCTGACAAATAGTAGTTACAGCCATCCATTGATATCATCAGATAGGTAATACACGCAGACATTTATATTGGTAGCCAATATAAATTTCTCAACCTGTTTGACTAAACAACCAATTTCCATGGTAAGAAAAATGACGGGACACTCAACAGAATCCGAAAATTGTACAAATCTTTGTTTCGTACGACTGAACCTTTATGCCTATGGCCAGCTTAACTCTCTGTTAAAAGGCTGAGAAAAGAGATAGATAATCACACGTATATGTGTAATTGAACAGCAATTTGTAAAATACTTTTTTTTTGTCCTTAAGGCATTCTTCAGTTCTGCTCACAGTAACCAGACACTGTTTAAGAAACTGAATGAAGAAAAGATAATATTCTTCCTTCATCTACTTGGATTGGATACAAATGGCCATGCACACAAACCTAGTTCCAGGTGTGTAGATTTTTAAGCCAAAAAAGGAAACTATTTCAGTTACGATTTAGTCCTTGGGCTTTTTATTTTCCATTTTTTAACAAGCTATTAATCAGGTATTATTAGAGTATACTAAGCTTTGGATGTAGCACACACAGGTAGGAATGATACCTGGTTCCCTCTGACGTACTGAGCACACATACCAGAGTATCTGTATCCTTATTGGATTTGATGAAAGGTATTAGTACATAATTATTTAAGGATAAGCCTGACACAGCAGTTTTACAACTAAGGCTCATTTTTTCTAATCCCTTTTCATGAGACAACATACAGTGATATTATGGATGGAAACATGTTATTTTCAAGGCTTTCTTTAACCTGCCTAATTTTTATCGCATTATAAGTCACAATATACTTCAAATTATAGATGCATTAAAAAAAAGAATGTTACTGAGAATAAAATTACAAACTTTATCATTTAGATAGGTCCTTTCAATAACGGCTTCACAGTGCATGAACTCTTCATACTTTGAAATCGGATATTTTTTTCAGTAGACCAAATACAAGTTTTCATTCTGTATCAGTTCTTGCTAGACGTTATTAATAAGGTTGGATTTCTTCAAGGTTTCTGAAGATCTACACCATCTATATTTCAGTTTTAGGGGTATGTACTGTTTTTTTCAGCAGGAACTCTTTGGTCAGTTGTCAATTTTAAATGTATTATTTTATTTATATTTATACCTTTAGATTTATTATTTGTTATTATATCAATCTATTTTGGTAAATTGCTTTAACAATAGTTATGCACAAAATTTATCCCTGCACCTCTCCCATTGACTTAAACAGTAATTTGATAGGTTTTAGGTGGTGAAAAATTCTAATTGTTAAAGGTCCAGAATATGATAAATCTCGAAAATCAAATTAGTTTTTTTTAAAGTTGAATTTGACAGTTTTGACAATTAAAAAAAATACAATTTTCAATTCGACCCATACGAATCTGCCCCATACTGTATTTTTAGTACACAATATATCTGTAACATGAGGCATATGTGCCTCTGGAGGGTTAACAGTGCTAACTTTTTTTTTTTTTTTTTTCAAATAAGCTATCTCAAGTGAATAGATGTTATATGAAGAGTACACTTGCATACAAACATTTTCAGATCTCTCCAAGGGGCAGTAGATTTATATCTAAGATTCCACAAGTGTGTGCACTATGCCTTTTTGCATGTTTCAATCTGTGATTTTCTAATGAAGGGAGTACAAGGAAAATTTGAAAAAAGTTGACGAAGGTATCAAAGAAGTGGCTTTACTGTTTGAAGACTTTTATGGAAATGATGATAAAACAGCTTATATCTTCACCTCTGACCACGGGATGACAGACTGGGGTACGGGTATTCAGTTTTTATCATTCTTAACTTTCTAACGTATTTTCACATCTTTCACAACTGTTGTTATTGTGCTCTTTTACAAAACTTTATTGGAAGCCAGTCATCCAAGTGGTTATAGTACATACAGGTACACCAAAATTTGGATGTATTTGTTGTGATAACATTCACTCAAATTGGATATGGGTTTAATACACTGTAATTGTACCATTGTAGACTGTCCCAGTTTGTTGCTCATCATCTCTTGTATAATTTTGCTATAGTACAGTATAACATGGTTGTTAGTGGCATCTGTCTACAAGGAACCATTTCTGTTATAGGGTGTAATTACCTTCAAGTTTATAAAAAAAAATTATATACTCTACATGAAGGTTGCACTGTATAGTTAGAGGGAAATCTCTACCTCCACACTCCAACCATTGAATATGTGGGCTTTATAATAGAAAAAAACATGTAAGGTCTAGGAAAGTGTACTGAGGTCATTAGGTAGTCATCTGAAGACCAAGAATATACTGTACTGAGCTTCATGGAACTCCATGGAATATGGAATGCTTTGTGGTGTGTAGTATGCATACAGCACATAGACACTGAGCAAGATGCATGGAAAGCAGGGTATGATGGGAAGTGTTGATGGTTATAGGTGGTTGCAAGGGAAGGCAATAATAAATATGCTAATACTTTGTCATTATTCTTATTTTTGACATTTTTTAATCCATAGTGCATTGCTGGAGTGGCTTATGTTAACAAATAATGGAATTAGAATTTAAAATATATTGGTAGTTCATTTGTATATTTTTTTTTTTCAGGATCTCATGGAGCTGGACACCCATCTGAGACTTTGACACCTCTGGTTGCTTGGGGAGCTGGGGTACATTATCCAAAGAAAGTTCAAGAACAGTCTGAACAAGATTCAAAAGGTAAGTAGTTACCAAGATTTGATGGTTAACGAAAAACAAAACAAACTTTTGAAATAAGATGTAAATAAGTAGTTACAGTAACTGTTCACATAACAGGTATTAAACCAGGTATTTTAGCTCATTTGTTTTTTTTTAGCTCATTTGTTTATTTTTTAGCTCATTGATTTTTTTTTCCAGCACCATAAAAGCTTAGGAAATGAGGCATCTTCATCAACTTGCAGTAAAAGTTTATTGATTATGATTATATTTAATTCAAATAGCTGACATTTATTCTTATTTTTAACCTTCTTTAACCAATTTAAATGATAAAGTTTTCTGAGATGTATCTGTCGATGCACAATGCCATGAAGCATTTCTGTGTAAATTTACCAGTAAGAAGTGATCTTACCAAAGTTTCCCAATGCCTATGGGCCTGAGTATGCAAGTTACAACGCCAGTGCACACTACCAGTTTTGAAAAGCTGAATTGACAGGAGTCACTAAATGTATCATTCTTTATGGTGTTCTGGGAGTTTTTTTGATTTCTTGCAAACATAGATTCTGAAGTCTGAGCTATCATGAAGGCTGGTATCTGGTAGAAACAACTTCACAAAAAATGCATTTTCCCAGTGCCAGCATATATACTTATACTAGCATAACAGCCCTCTGTTCTTTTATCATCTGCAGGAGCATATAATTTCACTTTTTTGTATTCGGCAGTACTAACGGGTTGTTGGGGTAGTGTTTATTCCAGGGATTGTCGGGAGGGAGAAACAGTGCTGATTTTATAGCAGATTTATTTCAAGCAGGCCTCAAAAAAATGGCTTAGCTATTATAATCGGCATCATAATAGGTAGAGGTTTAAGAATAATTTTATTTAGCTGTGATGTACTACTTTGGACCATACCTCATTCTGTTCTGAATCTTCAGTAACAAAGATTATTTTCCCTTTCTGTGAGTTCAGTACCTCTACGCCTTATTTGTCTCTTATTACCTGTGCATCCTGCCATTTATGGACTCTTCCATGTCTGCATTTATCCATCCTTTCCAGATCCATGCCACAAGCCACACGTTTGTTCTCACTAGCAGTTTGCAAATGTGTCTTCAATTATTCTTGGAAAGCTTTTATCATGACCATTTTATTTTTCTAAACATTTGTACAATGGGCGCCAGTTTTCTTATATAGACCCTTGTGTGTCGTTCTTTAAAAAACTCCTGGTTACTTCAGATTCATCATAAATAAGCTCTCTTGACTTGTGTGAATACCTAACGTAACATCTAATATGGCCGGTAGCTTATTTCAGACATTTCATTTATCTGAAATATGAGTTAAGGCTCATCTCACATTGTTTTGCTGATTTCCTCCCCCTACAGGTTTATGGTTACTTGTGTTTATGGTAAAACTCCTAAATGTGACCCAGTGCATTGGTGTTCACATGGATATTTGGCAATTGAATAGTAATTGCAGTGATAGCTTGCTAAATATACTATACAGTAGATATATATACATATTGATAGCATTATTTATGAAAGGTTTTATGTTTATTTACAAGATGACTTCCTTTATTAATGATGGCTTGGTACAGTATGCATAAAAGTTATGTCCTACTTTTATCTTTCAGCATGGAAGCTAGAACATTTGAAGAGAATTGATGTTAACCAGGTACATTTAAGCTTTTTGGCATAAAGATATAGTAGAAATTATTTGTATGCATTGTATTGTATTTTTATTTTATCTTGGAATAGAAACCTGTGCAGAACCAGTTTTTGGTAGTTCATATTAGGTGCAAGGAATAACATTCTTCAGGTATAGAATCCGTTATCCGGAAACCCATTATCCATAAAGCTCTGAATTACGGAAAGGTTGTCTCCCATAGACTCAATTTTATCCAAATAATCCAATTTTTTAAAAATTATTTCCTTTTTCTCTGTTATAATAAAACAGTGCCAAACTAAGATATAATCAATCCTTATTGGAAGTAATTATATTTTTATTACTTTAAAACATTTTTATTTTTTGATGTTACTTTTCCTTTAAACAATGTTACAATAGACTGAGTTCACCAGTAAAGACAGGTCTGATATCCAGGTGTCTTGTTTTACATGGTGTCAACAGCCTGAGCTACCAGGGCAGAGAAAAGACAGAGACAGACAAACTGATTTTAGTAGCATTACATATATGAATAACTGAAAAAGCATATACAATTTGTAATATATATTGCAAAGTTGCTTATGTTTTCTTTTTTAGGCAAAACATAGTTTTGGGGTTGACATTCCATTTAATAAAATCAAGATATATTTTATATGTCTGTCTTTAAATTGACAGTATCACATTTAATCCCGTTGCAAAGATTGGCACAATTATGCTTTTTGTCTCTGGAAGTAAATAAACTATAATAATAGTAATCATAATAATAGATCTGGCAGCATCCATTCTATTGTCCTGGTTCTTTTCATTATGAAAGAAGACTCAACACATCATTAGCTGTGGTCATCACCCGATATGTCCTTGCTGTTTCTATATTTCCGCTAATAAGAGAACCTTTCCGGCAGTGTGTAGTTGTATGTTTTTATGTATGTATATGTTTACTTGTATACCTCTCCTTGAGGGCAAAGCACTGTAGAGCAAAACAATAAATTAGTAGTAACAAACAAGGGGCCATTAAAATAAAAAGTAACAATAAGTGCATTATTAGAAATACAATTCACATAATTATAAAATAGAAGTACAATACAGATTGTGCTCAGTGTCAAGGAAAAAAAAGGCTGGAGGACCCTACCCCATAGTGCTTACAGTCTTTATGGGAGGGTAACATACAGACACAATTCAGAGGGGTAGTAACGTGCTGTAGGTTAAAGTTTGTTACACTGTTATATAAGTGCCAGTTCCCAGTTCAGGTGATCCCAGAGGTAGTCTTTGGGGCTCATTCAATTCCTGTGGGTAGGTGCCCAGGTGCAAATTTGCCCCTGAGAGATTCAGGAATGGCATTCCAAATATAGGGTGTTGCAAGAGAGAAGGGTTTGATACGGGAAACTGCAGTAGTAGTGGGGGGGTGGGTTAAACCAAGGGGTTTCTCTGAGAGGAGCAGAGGTTTCGGTCAGGAACTTATAGAGAAACGAGATGAAATGTAGTCTGGATAGGATGAGAGTAGGTGAAAGGAAGGGACGGATTTCGGCAATATTGCGTAAGAAAAAGTGACAGGTTGTGACAGTGGGGTTAATATCATCAGAGGAAGAGAGAGAGGAGTCCAAGATTGCCCCCAGACAGCGTGCTGAGTTGACAGGATTAATGAACATGCCATCAATAGAGATATTATAGGAGTAGGACTAGGCTTAGGTGGAAAGATGATTAGTTCAGTTTTTGTTAGGCTGAGTTTGAGGTGGCGCTGGTTCATCAAATTTGAGAAAACTGGGAGGCAGTTAGAGATTTGAGCCTCTGTTTCAGCTGTTAAAGGAATTGTTCAGTATAAACATAAAAACTGGCTAAATAGATAGGCAGTGCAAAATAAAACATTTTTTTTTTAACATAGTTAGCCAAAAATCTAATGTATAAAGGCTGGAGTAACTGGTTGTCTAACATAATAGCCAGAACACTACTTCCTGCTTTTCAGATCACTTGGTTTCCACTGACTGGTTACTCTGCTGACCAGGCAGTAACCAATCAGTGACTTGAGAGAGGGCCATACAGGCCATAACTCTTGCTTTTGAATCTGAGCTTAATGCTGAGGGTCAATTGCAAACCCAAATCCCATGTGGCCCCCCCCTTCAATTCGCTGACTAACTCAGCTTT
Source organism: Xenopus borealis (assembly GCA_024363595.1). NCBI lineage: Eukaryota > Metazoa > Chordata > Amphibia > Anura > Pipidae > Xenopus > Xenopus borealis. Next base: position 74,091,777 of record CM044442.1, on the reverse strand, counting down.
AGAGGGCTGAAAGGCAGGAAGTAGTGTTCTGTTCTCTTATTTTAGGTATCCATTCACTCCAGCCTTTATACATTACATTTTTGGCTAACTATATTAGAAAAATTTTTATTTTGCACAGCCTATCTATTTATCCAGTTTTTATTTTTACACTGAACTGTTCCTTTAATGAAGGGGTGGATAAATATATTTGGGTATCATCAGCATGCAGATGATAATTAAAGCCAAATGATCGGATGCGATCTCCCAAAGACTGATGTTCAGGGAGAACAACAGTGGACCAAGTACAGAGCCTTGTGGCACCCCCAAAGTAGTTGTCATAAGGAACAAGGGCAGCTGTTACATGCACAGACAACCCACTGACCTGCAGTCAGTTTTCTTTTCATCTGTTTCCAAGGCAAGGGTTTTTATGGCCTAATTTTGTTGGTAGATTGTGTTTACTGTCATTGATTTTATACAGCCTTATTTAAATATTTTGTATAGTCTTTGTAACTGAGATTCCTGACATTTTACTAACTGGTTGTCTGGTTCTTATTAAAGGAGCACCATCATGAAAACAGTCTGTAATGTATTGTGCAGAAATACTAGTAATAATAATTTGTTTCTGCTAACAATATATGTCTAGCAGTCATGTAATAGTCTTCTTTCTTACTGTTGACATAGCACTTCTGCTTTTATTTAAAACCAAGGGGTTCTAGTGATCATTGAGTCTGGCTTTAATGTGGTATTTTAACAAGGCTGGGTAGTTGACTCATGAGGTAACCTTTTACTTTGTTTTTGCAGGCTGACGTGGCACCATTGATGGCATCATTAATTGGAATTCCATACCCTCTGAATTCTGTGGTAAGGTTTTGCATGCCATTCTGTTAAAGGACCAGTAACATCAAAATTTATTTAAAAAAAAATTCATAAGTATGCAACGAAAAATAAACACCAAGACAAATTAAACTTTTAAATTGCAAAGCCTTTATTAGGAAATAACTTACCAAAACTCCACTTCCCCTCCTCTTCAGAAAAGGCGACAGGGCGAGCATCCATCCTGCGGTGCTTGATTTCTCCTCCCTGTCTATTCTAGTGACAGGCATCTTTTAGTGGCCAATGAGACCCTTGGATTAACCTTGGAGTGGGAATCCAGAGGAGCGGTGATTACGGACAATTGAGCACTGCAGGATGGATGGTTGCCCTGTCACCTTTTCTGAAAAGGAGGGGAAGTAGAGTTTTGGGAAGTTATTTCCTAATAAAGACTTTGAAATTTAAAAGTTTAATTTGTCTTGGTGTTTACTCCTCATCTTTCTATTCAGGCCCTGTCCTAGATTTTATTCTCGTATTCAAACCGTTGCACATTTGCTTTGGTAATTTGGACCCTAGCAACCAGATTAGGCATCGCTAGCGTAAATGTGCTTTGCCTGACAAAGTAATGGTAGTGAAACTTTGCTACTGTTCACCTCCCTGAGCGCAACTTCACATTTTAGTGAATTTGCGTAGGGCTGGCGAAACTACACCTGGTGAACGTCGACAAAGCCAACGCTATTGCATTTTCACTGCTTAGTGAATATGCCCAATAGTGCATGGAATATCCTGTAGTTGAAGCACATTTTTTAAAATCGTATTTGTTTCATAAAAGATTATACTAGCTGTTTGATCTTTTCTGAAAATTCAGTGAATTAATTTTTTTAGTTGTGTTATTTTTTGATTTGTAGGGTGTCCTTCCTGTGGAATACCTTAATAACAGTGAACTATTCAAAGCAGAGAGCATGCTTACCAATGCACATCAGATACTGGAGCAATTCAAGGTAAGCAACATTGTAGTGAGCAGTAACATAGAACCTCAATAAATATGCAAGTGATCCTAAAAAGTGTGTATGTTTGAAAATAATGCATTCCTGTGCTACATAGCATGGCATATACAGTTGGGTGATTAACAAGTTGACTAAAAAGGTACTGAGTAAAATACATTTTTGAATATATTGCTGAGATATATTATTGAAAAAAAAATGCTATTTTCTGCTGCTCTTGGTTGGCAAAGGGTGCCTTTCAGATTTATAAAACACATAGGCTTAACGTTTCAAAATAAGAAATTGCAGCAGATTGCACATATTACTCTTATCTGTGTTCAATAGCATCAACAAATGCCAACATTTATTTACCCTTTTTATACTGTAATTAATGGTAAAGAAATGAAATACGGAGCACTATCGCTGGGGCTAAAAGTTTTATTTTATTGTGAAATCCTTAAAATCATGTAGCATCTACGCTTTTAGCCCCAGCGATAGTGCTCCGTATTTCATTTCTTCACCACGGATTTTTTGGCCATCGGGAGTCGGCTTTAATACACTGCAGCACATCGCAACGAGGGCTTTGGAACAAGTGAGTGCTCCCTTTCATCTTTTTACAATATACTGTAATTAATGATTGCTTCTGTAAGTGCCATGAGGTTTATTTTCATTCATGTGTGTTTCCTTACATATCCTGGTTTAAAACTGCAAAACGCTATATATGAAAACAAGACTGTACTATTATTCCCCAAAAATAATTCGTTTCTATACGATATTCGATTAGCATTCGTTTTTCGAATGTTAATTGAATAGTTCTAGGCTACCTTTTATTCGATATTCGATCATTCTACGATCGAATACAAATCTATTCAATCAGTCGAATAAATCATTCGACTGAATGAATAAATCATTCGAATGATTCGTAGAATTCGAACGATCGAACACTTCGATCGTACGAATCCTATTCGATCAGGACTTAGTCTCAGAAGCCTATGGGAGTGCTCCCATAGGCTTCTATTGCAATTCTGTAGGTCCAATCTGCCGAAATAGGCAATCGAAGAAACTTAAAAATTAAAATCCTTTGCTTTGCAAATGATCGAATATTCGTCCATTCGACTCTATTCGAATGTATTCGACCATTCGACCATTCCCTATTCGATGATCGAATATGCCAAAATTCACATATTCGACCAAACGAATAAATCCTACGTTCGAAATTCGATCGAATTCGATCAAACTTCGAATCCTTCACGTGAATATAGTAAATCGGCCCCTAAGACTTAATGCACATGGGGTGTTTCATCACCTAAGTGGAATCTCTTCTCTTATGGACAGCAGAGGCTCCTGATACGTTTGTCCTGATGTCAGTGTAAATCTCTACATATAAATTGCGTAATTCCACAAAGTTGCCTTCCAAGGCAATTCTGCATCATCACGGGATTGATTTTTTTTTTTTAGGATATTTATTTTCGGGTGCTTTGTTGCCCACTGGAGAATTTCCCCCATGTTAAAATGGACATTACCTTTATTTCACTGCAGAACCCTGTACCAATACCCCTTGGTGTATTGATACAGCACACATGTTTGCTTAATCATATTTTACATACTTTATAATAGCATTTACTGGAAAACAAGATATTAAAGATAGTGTTCTGTATTAACCCAGGTAAAGATGGCACAGAAAAAAGAAACCACCCTTTCCTTTTTGTTTTCCCCTTTCAGGTAAGTGACTTTTTCTACTGCCAGGGATTTTTATTTTTACAATTTTTAATTAATAATTAATGTCTTAATAAATGTTTGCCAGTTGTAGCCAAAGTCCCAACTCTCTGTTGTAATACTGTTAGATGATCAGACCTATGAACTCTTATAAAAATTAACAGGTAGAGCTGAACTGGTTTGTTGCCCAGGGAAATGCTGGTGCCCTACACTGAAATAATACCTGACCTCCTTTTAAAAAGGTCACTTGGGAAAGCAGTTTGATGCTGAACATATGTGTAAAATTAGACATGTTAAATTGTGCTTAAAAGGGAAATAAAGTCTAAAATAGAATAGTGCTAGAAATTCTATATTTTGTACTAAACATAAACATGAACATAGTCCACCACAATCATAAAAAAAAAAACGATTTATGCTTTCAAAGTTGCAAGACCAAGACTATGCACATGCTCAGTGTGGTCTGGGCTGCTTAGGGTTTGTCATAAATTATCAAAACAACACAAGTCAAATAATATCTCCCAGAAGCCGATACAGCAAGACTAAGATTAATAATCAGAATATGTAGACTGCACTGGGTCTGTGTTGTCATGTAATTTAATGTGGATTTTATAATGTTTATATTGTTTAATACAAACTTTCTACAACTCTGCAGAACCAGTGGCTGGGGCAATATAATCCTTCAATGAGAATCCTATTTTATATGTTTAAATCTGGCTCCGTGATCTTTCTCTCTCTTGGAAGCATTAAAGGGGATGTAGAGGCAAAAATAAAATCCTATGTGAATCTCTACACAGTCGCCGATTGCTCTACAGGGAAACAAACAAATCTGCTTGAGTTCTGCATGGCTGAGAAGTATGGTGGGGGGCTCCATCTTGAAAGCATGATTGTTTCCCTGCAGAGCAGTTAGGGACCATCTGCCATTTTATATCCAAAGCAGTCAGAGCAAGTAAATGAAGGGAGAATTCCACTGCATACAGTCAGGTTTTTTTTATAAAAAACGGTAGACATGTTTTAATTAAAGTATATTAGAGACAGATTTCTTTTTATTAAAGAAATAAAAATGGAATTGTATTTTTTTGCCTTTACATCCCCTTTAACTAAATTATGCTCTATATGTGATGATATCACAGTCTCCTGCCCAGTCCCCATTGAGGATGGCAAAGAGCTGGTGGCAGCAGTAGTTAGAGATTCATCCAACAGTAAGGGGGAATGTAAAAAAAAGCTGCAAAGAGTAAAAACGTTTTCACAAATAAATGAATACAGATCTGTTTTGCACTGGCACAAACCATAAAATCACAATCTCCTAAAAGTTACCAGGTTTGCAAACCTACATTAAATTCCCACAATGGAAAATGCATACATTTTCACTTTGCAAAGAGTTGTTCTATTACCGACTTTTATTGCATTCCTCCATAAAAAACAAATGATAATTTCCCCTGAAATTAAGGGGCAGATTTACTAAATTCACATGAATAATTCGAAGTTCGATCTAATTTTGATTAAATTTGAATATTTGAATATGCAAATTAGGCAAATTCCACCATCGAATATTCAAATTCGAATAAAAATTTTATTCGAATATTTGACTATTCGATAGTCGAATTACTTACCCTTTAATTTTTTATTTGACCACCTACTTCGCCAGAACCAAGCTAACGAATTGGGAAACATTAGTTTTGATCGAATAAAAATCGTTCGGATCGATCAATTCAAACGATTTAATCGATTGATCAACATTTTTTTTTGTTTGATCGATCGAATTGCGATAAAATCGAAGGATTATACTTCCCCATTTATTCATGGTCGAATTTCGAATTTTTTTTAATTTGAAATTTGACCAATGATAAATCTGCCCCCATATGTCATTATTTTCTAATATAACTCTAACCAATATTGTTTGCAATGCTTTATAATGAGATTAGGACATATTCAGTAATATATAACAAATACATTAAAGGGGTTGTTCACCTTTGAGTTAACTTTTAGTATAACGAAGAGAGGGATATTCTGAGACAATTTGCAATTGGTTTTGATGTTTTATTATTTGTGGTTGTATAGTAATTTAGCTTTTTATTCAGCAGCTCTCCAGTTTGCAGTGTCAGCAATCTGGTTGCTAGGGTACAAATTATCCAAGCAACCCTGCATTGATTTGAATAAGAGACTGGAATATGAATAGGAGAGGGACTGAATAGAATAAGTAATAAAAAGTAGCAATAACAATACATTTGTTGCCTTATAGAGCTTTTGTTTTTAGATAGGGGTCAGTGACCCCCATTTGAAAGCTGCAAAGAAACAGAAGAAAATGGCAAATCATTAAAAAAAACTATGAAAAATAAATAATGAAGACCAATTGAAAAGTTTCTTAGAATTGGCCCTTCTACAATATACTAAAAGTTAACTTGAAGGTGAACCACCCCTTTAAACAAAGCCCTGAAAACATCATTATGATCTGTTGGTGTGAAATCTTCTACTAGTGAAAATTAGTGTACGGACATTGGTGGTTTTTCAGGGGGAAAAAGTGCATATTTTATATACTATTGAGATGCTATGATAAGAGTTCAGGTTTGGGGCACTGTTGAATGGCATATGTGGCACCATTTAGCGTTCACATTCATATACTGTTTCTGTGTGAACTGTGTCGGTATTGACACCTTGTGGTGCCGTCTATTGATAGACAATTACCTACAACTTTCTGATATCGTACTATTAACAATTACAGTTTTAGTTTTATGGAATCTAGCATTATTGAGGATATTTAGTAGTTTACAATTATCCAATCAAACGGACAGCAATGTGACTCTGGATTTTATGCATTCCTTGGCGTAGACCATGGGGCAGATTTACTAACTGGCGAAAAATTCACCAGTGTTCGCTTCAGACCCATTTTCGTTGGGGGGAAAATTCGTCCAGACAACGCTAATTCATTAACATGAGGAGTTTTGTCCTGGGCTCTGAACGCTAGCATTACTTCGGCAATATAAGCAATTCAAAGTGAAGATACTCTAGTGTTCATTTTTGCCTAGCGCATATTCGCTTGTGCTCAGGTTAATTCACATACAGTGGGAAATTTAAAATGTCTTTATGGTATATGTTGCAGCAAATACATTAGATTTCCACTGTTAATTACATATGTCCAAGGAAACCTTAATAAAGACAATAGAGTTGTTATAAGGCCCTACACATGAGCCCACTGTAAAGCTACAGAGGCAGTTTATTACATATAGATTTACCATATCTGAATAAACAGCTCTAGAAGCTCTCTGTTTGTTTAGGACAGTGGTCCTCAAACTTGGCCCTCCAGCTGTTAAGGAACTACAAGTCCCACAATGCAATGATGGAGTCTGACAGCCACAGTCAGGCAAATGCATTGTGGGACTTGTAGTTCCTTAACAGCTGGAGGGCCAAGTTTGAGGACCACTGGTTTAGGATATGGCTGAAATATTAGCTTGGTGTGACATCACTTCCTGCCTCTCCCTGCTCACTCGTAGCTCTGTGCTCAGATTACAGTTTGGAAGGGAGGAGGAGCAGCAAACTGAGCATGCTTACATCCAAGGCAAAGAGGTTTATGCTGAAAACAGGAAGTCTGATACAGAAGCCCATGTGTACACAATAGAAAGGTGGTGTTTCTTTTTGAGGACATAGAGCAGCATTACATTGAGGGTTTACTGGTGTTTTTATATAGACCTTTCTGTTAAAGCTTACTTAATTTTAGCCTTTCCTTCTCCTATAATGTTCCATATGTTAGAAAATGTATGGGGGAAACCAGTTACACAAAAAAATTTTAAGGACTTTTGCTTTAATGCATTATCGACTCGCAGAATAAGATGTAATTGACAGACGATTGAGAAAGATATTGCTACTTTACAGCATTTCGTCTTCTTTGAGCTGGCAAAGGCAAGTCTGTCAAGAGAGGTAACATACAGTAAAATCAGCATCTTAGTGAATTCGCGGAGTAACGTCCATTTACCAGAGGAAAAAGTCTCCTGGCGATAGAGTGTGAATGACCGCTAACGTCTGTTTTTCTTGCTAGCGGTCATTCGCACTCTATCACCAGGAGACTTTTTCCTCTGCATCTGTTAGTAAACTGATGATGTCTCTCCAGGCAGTAACTCGAATTGATGCTAGCGTTGGCCACCTCGCCTTAAGTAAATCAGCCCCCAAGTTTAATCATCTTATGGTTTTGCTTATAATATGTAGAAATAATAATCATTTTAACTCATTCAGGGGCTAGTTCTCTAGAAGTAAATCACACTAACCCAGTGAAGTTGTAATATTTAATATATGGGACATTTTATGTAATATACTGCTAGTGCTACTTAACCATCTAATGGGCCACAATACATGAGAGACAGATGCGTTTTATGACATGTCTGATATATGTATTACATTTAACCGTGTTTCATCTTACAATCGATTTGTACACTTTCTCTAAATGGCATCAATAGTGGCTTTATTAGCTGCTAAATGGTCAAGAATCAACCTTTGTTAGACAGGCTACATTTCACTTTTAGTTGGTATACATTTTTTCCTTTGTCAAAAAATGTGAACATACAGGGTACCTATCTTAAGCATGTTTTAATCTAATTTTCCAACACTTTTTATTTGGTAATGGCAACATCTTATCATTTTGCCCAAATGATAGTAGTAATTTAAACATCTAAGATTTTAGTGATTCTAACTCTGTATTCATCATGTCTTGTGGGGTTATTTACTTTAACTTTTTCTCATATTTTTACCAGAAACAAACTCAACTTAACTCCCAACCACGATTTTGACTTATTTAACAATATTTCAGGTAGAATAAAATACACTTTTTTTGAGTTTATAAACAGAAGAACCCAAAAATATGAGCTTTGGTTCAAATTGGACGACTTTATTGAATTGGTACTTGAAATTTTTGAGAACAAACCAGCATCAAATACCCTAAAATCTGTGAAGGTTAAAAACATGTTCAGATGGTTAATGAAACAGCTACCATTGACTTTTACATGCATTGACCGATTTTAGATGGAGTATTTTCAGATTCAGACTTTTAGTTTCTTCGGAGCATATTAAATGTTGAAAAATTCAAGTTTTAATAAATAACGCTTTTGTGTTTCTCCCTTAGAAATGCAATCTGGTCGATAGACCTTCACTAAAATAACAGTTAGGGTAATGGCTTCTGATCTGGCACAGGGGGTTCACCTCATTCTATGGGGGTGAAAATTATGTGGATTAAGCATCACATTTTAGGGTATGTAAAAATACTGCTTTCTTTTCAAAACTTTTTTTATTGGACAAGCATACAGTATTTGTTATATTACTATTCAATTTTTTTTTCTCTACATTATAGTCAATGCTCACCTACACAGAGGAGAGCTCTTACGATATGAACAAACATACTGTAGATACATATAAAGAATGCATACACATTTTCATATTAATGTTTTACAAGGCATTCAAAGGTGTTGATTGCTTTTACTTTAACAATAAAAATTAACTTACAAAATCAAACTTTGTCTCCGAGTATTTTTTGTAATCCGTGAATCCTTATTTTCTCCTAATATTATGGTTTACCTTACTGTTTGGGTTCCTCAAAGAATATTTTAACAAGGTCACAAATCTCCTTATTATTGTGAAGAAAAAAAAAAAAAAAAAAAAAAAAAAAGGGAAAGGGGGGGGGGAGCTCAACCTCCTTTTATGTCACCCTATGTGGCTGTAAATGGTAAATTGTGTCCACTATTTTCAACAAACATTTGTGTATGTAATCCATGGGGAACATATTTTAACATAGTTAAACATAGGGGTAAAAGTAGGATTACCTATTATAGGCATAGCTGGGGTATGTGGAGATTTCAATGCAGTTTTTTGTATTACTGCATCCCACACTGCCAATGTAAATCTCATTACTGGGGATGAAGTGTTAGGTCTATCTTGTTTTGGTATCCAAGGTAGAACAGCTGGATTTATTGGATTAGTCCAGATTGTTTCTATTTGAGTCCATAGGGGGGGATTTGTACGGTAGAAGTGAATTAATGGTGTTATCTGGGCCGCTTGGTAGTAATAATATATGTTAGGAACATTAAGTCCACCTTTTTGTTTTGTTGACATTAAAGTTTTTTGTGACAATCGTGATTTTTTTCCCTCCCCATATAAATTTTGTGAATTTACTCTGTATTCCAGATATAACATTTTTAGGGATTTCGTACCATCTTTATGGCGTTTATTTGTCCGAACCATGAGATTTGTAAATTAGACCACTTTAGAAGTGTTTTATCAATTTCTTTCCATAATTGGGGATAGTTAGCTTGATACATCTCTTCCAGTTTTGGCGTTATATTAACCCCTAGATATTGTAAGGATTTGGTTTTCCATTGTAAATCAAAGTTGAGTTGGATTAATTTTTTGTTGGTATGGGATATCTCAATAGGTAAGACTTCAGATTTTGTCGGATTTATTTTCAGGCCTGAGAGGGCTTCAAATATGTTAAGATTATTGAATAGGTGCGGCATTGATGTTAACGGTTTAGTTATGATCATTAACATATTATCTGCGAATAGCATCTGTTTATGATCTTGATTACCTATTTTTACTCCCATTATGTTTAC
>CM044442.1:74052243-74076345 GCA_024363595.1 Xenopus borealis | reverse complement strand
TTTTTTTTTTTTTTTTTTGCTTTCTTCTAGCAGTCATTATACTGATAAATTCCCCTCTCAATACTGATTTATGAGCTTCCCATAGGGTTACTGCTGAGGATACTGTTCCTTGGTTAAGCTTAAAATATTTTTTAAACGCCCCTTCAATTCGGGTGTTGGTATAGCTAAAATAGAGCCATTCAATCACCATCTATTTTGAGTGGGTTTGCTTATTAAAGAGTTAAGCTCGATCGTGACCATTCCATGGTCTGACCATGCGATAGGTGTAATTTTTGTATTATTTAAATTAGGTAGTAGTATTTGTGACAGGAAGATGTGATCAATCCGCAAATAAATGGATTATGGATTCCTTAGTTGAATAGTAATGTAGCTTGAGAATCACATCTCACATCCCTAGGATTGCCTTCTTGTGGTGGTCTCCCCAATGTACGGTGTATTCTGTCGAATTCCAATTTGGTTGGGGTAAGATGCGGTACTAATGTGGAAAAAAAAATTTACATTTCTCCTTCCAAATCTTTATATGATTCCGGTAAACTGCGGATTCTTATGTTTCCGCGGTGGGAGCGATTTTCTATGTCTTCTATTTTGTCTTGAAGCTCTTGTAATTGAAAATGTAGTGTATCAATATCTGCATCATGGCCTTCTAGTACTGATGTTGTATCATCCATTCTGCGTTCTAAAGCATCTGTTCTTTTGCCTATTTCTCTGATTTCCTTTGATAGAGAAGAGGTGATCTTTTTTGATGTAAAATCCAATTCTGATCGTAACATGGTTTTGAATTGCTCAATTAGGGATACATCTCTTGTATGACATTTAAGAGATTGGTCTTATGGAGTCGGTTGATCAATTGGTTCCTCTTCACTATCTCCTGACCATTGTACAGTACATCCAGTTTCTTTTGCTAAATAATTGTCTAGAGTTTGCGTTTTCTCTTTAGTTTTGTCTCTTTGGGGAACAATAGCTCTACCTATTTTCCCCATCGTGGACCAGTAGTTGTATAGGCTCTGGTGTGCTGACTGTTTTTGACGCAAGTATTTGTTGTAATGAACAGGTTTTTTGTTTTTTTTAAAAAAGATATAGAGTGATTTTGGCTTTAGAGACTTGCACCTCTATTTTATTCCAATAACATAGTTGATTAGATGCGTTCACTCTCCCCTGGAGTGATTATTTAGCATAACATGAGTTCAAACTGTATAGTATGTAAAGTTCTAATATAGTTTATTTCCAATAGTTGCAGGATTTAGTGTGGGGGAAAAGAGCTGAGAGTTCCGTTGGCCTGGGGAGCTAGTCGAACCTGCTATCAATGTTTCTGTCCTATGTTATTTTATAGAATGGCTGCTGCGCATTAACCAATTTGTAAGAGGAACTTTGAGAGTAGTTAGCGCTTCAATATGGTTGAAGGCGCGATCGTCATTAAATAAGTTATTACTGATCGTGATGACGTCTTTATTCACCTTTCTCCGTATTGCTTCAGTGCACAAGGGTCTAGGCTCTCCAACGAGAGAAGGTGGTCGGTTGATAAATATTTTCCTTGATGTCCGTTAGGAGTAAAGTCTCTTTTAAGGCTGATACTCGCTGGTTTAGTGCGTGGCCGCATACGCAGCAGGCTGTATCTTACGCGGTGTCCTGTAGGCCGCTATGGCATCGGTGTTCAACATGCTCTTTTCCTGTTTGTCTGGACCTCCGAAAAAGAAGCAGTCTCACCAGAATCGTTAATGCGATTGAGTATATCCAAATTAGGACGTTTCTGTTCTTATGTAATCAATAAATCTTTTAGAATCTTACGGAGCTCCCTCTGGCACGTCTGCTCTCGATCTTGGTTAGCTCCACCCCAAAAATACTGCTTTCAATGCTCCTTAAAGAGCCCATGTACTATTTCCTTTAAAGTCTTCACAAGATTAATCAAACCAAAAGACCGTAGTTTTAAATATGCAATATGATACAAACTGCCACTGTTAAAATGTGTCCTGTTAATTAAATAGGAACATAGATACATTTAATTTGTTTAAATTGTATATTAAATATTAAGATCTGCCCCTCCAAGTGAAAAGTTGCTAAAAGCCTGCTCAGCAGCTACCAGTCTAGAGCTCCACCCCCAATGCATCTTGTTTTATTCAGTAAATTAGGATTTTGCTGATGTTTTATTATAGACAAGTATAGGGGTGTATTACAATGAATACAGCTTGAAACAGAAACATTAAACATTAGGCAGAAAAAATCACTAGTGGACCATATTCTTCTATTCTACTTTTAAATTACTTTAAATTGTTTAGACCTTGAAAGTAATCCTTCAGCTTCCAGGCAGCAAGTTCAATTTTGAGAGTGCATGCCTGACTGACTCTATTACTTTTAAGCTGTTGGTTGGCCACACTGTGAATCATTTGCTAAGATAAGTTATAACCAAGACTTCACTGGAGTTCATTGAAACAGCTGAGCCTAGAAAACGTGCCTGTCACTCTGCTATAAGAAAACTTAAATGAAGATTTGGGAAATATTAGGGCCGATCATGTAGTTGCTTCATTGTTTACTGGCAGGGTGCCACAAAACTTTAGTTCATTTGTGCACTTGAAAAGTTGCGCAGATAAAAGTTCATCTTTAAAAATTATAAACATCTTCATGATGGTGTATTCAAACTGACCAAATCAAAGGACTTAAGGTGGTAGGGTCTCTTTGATAGGATACCTGCATGTCCCTTTATATATTAACATCCTATGGAACAAGTGGCATATGTTCACATCAGGGTGCTCAGATTTTATCAATGTGAGATGTACTTCTCCTTTATCATATTTGAATGACCCCATGGCTAAACAGCAGCTTGTTTGAATAAACTGTAGAAGAGTTTGTGAAGAAAACACCCTAGTTTTACCATTGCAGTGCAATCAGTACATTATATTTGCATTGCTTTAATACACTTTACTTTTTAGTGTTAATACATCCACAAACTGTACTAAATAAGAAACATTTTACGGTTTTGCTTTGACATTATAAAATAGGGATGGTCGAATTCCAAATCTTTAATGAAGGATTTGTCCAAATCCCGAACCGATTCATGATCTGTACGTGGAACCATTAGGAAGAACTATGACCAATGAATGCAATATCCGGACAGTCATTGTTCTGACATTCACACAAATGAAAACATGCAGGGTAGGAATAGGAAAACCAGTATACAAATAGGATACTCCATTAACAAACCATTCCTTAAAACATGTGTAACTGTCCTTTTAAAGCCATGCAAGGTTGCTGTGGACCCAGGACGTTTTTGGCCATTATCCTTTATAAATTCAGTATACTTTATCCCCAGAAGGCTGAGAGAATACCAATAAAGCTCTTAATTTTTATCCTGGGTCAAAGTCCAAAGTTTTAATATTGTGCTTCTCACCACTGAATATGTAGAAAGTATGTGGTAGAGTTAAAAGGAGATATGTGTTTGCTTACCTAAATATTGATATACAGTAGAATGCTTAGCAATGCTGAAACCTTGCTTTGCGACACCATAGCGCATAGTATTTCTAAACAATTATAAGTTTAGGGGTTACTTACTAAAACAAAATTTTTTTTTTCTGGTCTGCGTTTGTGGCAGAAAGTCAGAATCTGAAATACTCCATCTCAAATCTGGTGAGGTCATGTAGACGTCAATGGCAGATGTCCCTTTTACCATTGGAAGAGATCATCTGCACTTGGTTTTGTGCGATAATCCGAAAAACTTTTTGTACGTCAGATCCAAATGTGGATTTTAATGAAGGCTTTTCTCATATTAAGACCTGGTGGCATCTGAGTAGCTAAGGGCTACTCTTGAAGCCAAAGTCATTTGCTAAATGCAGAATCTGAGCCGAGACCAGGGAGCCTAGCACGTGTTCTGGATGTGACAACCTGTTTGTGAGATTTTGTGTATACATGTGTGTGCACTTCTTGGCATACGTGGCATACAACAGGGGGTCACTCAGTCAGTCTCTCACCCACCTTGTACACAGGTAAGACTAGCATAACAGCACCCCAAACACCAACCAACACCCACAAAACACATGCAAACTTGCTGCCACCACTCTCAACTTCACACTGTGTTGAGAGAAACTAGGTACTCTAGTAATAAAAGGGTTAATGTAATTGAAAAACACAATTCCTACCAGCATCAAAGAAATTGAGTCCACTGGAAAGCAATTGAAATTCAGTGCAGTGTTTTATTGGAGGTGCATAAGCACTACATGTTTTGGACCTCTGAGGTCCTTCCTCTGGTGCAGTTGAAGCAGTTCAACTTCAACTGCACCAGAGGAAGGACCTCAGAGATCCAAAACATGTAGTGCTTATGCATCTCCAATAAAACACTGCACTGAATTTCACTTGCTCTCCAGTGGACTCAATTTCTTTGATCCTGAATCTTTGTGGAGTTGGCTAACCCCCCCCCACCACTGTACGATAGAGCGCTGGACACAACATTACTTTACTGATTCCTTTTTGAGACTTCCTACCAGCACTCAAATGGTAAACTAGCATACAGACAGACTAGCATTTCCATTCAGCATGCAGAGGGTTAAGGCTCACAGTTACTCTCTTTCGGGCTAGGTTCATTTAGAGCACCAAAGACAAATTTATTAAATTCTCTTTAATATTATAAAAGGTATAACAGTGCAATTTAAGATGTTACAGAAAAAGATATACATTTAATAATGCAATTACAAACAGTTTCTAATGTAAAAAAGGAAACCATGATAAACCTATACTTAGCTTTAGAGGTATAGAATTGCTGGTCCTGGAGGTAAGGGGAAGGATGAATATGTTTTAGTATGTGTGACCTTCACTTCACCTATGAGGGGCCTTACAGTGAACTTTAAGCTCTCCCCTCCTTGGGCTTTTCCCCCTCCACATGGAAAGGAACTTATAAGCCAAGGCTTGGAGAAGGGCGTAATAGGTTGTGACCCTGTTACTCCAGACCTTAGTGAAGAGAGGCCTGTTATGTGTCTGATTTAGGTAAGACCTGCTTTTTCATGATAATTTGGCCTGTTTTATCAACTATTTCAGGCCTGTATAACAACACCCATATCAGCCTAAACCCCAAAATTCTTGGTTTATCAAAAATCAATATCAAAAATGCAAATGAAATTTCTGCATATGCAGCTGATTTATTATTTTCTTTTACCTTGCTTCCTTATTTCTAACTTCTTAAATGGGGATCTCACAAAATGTGTGTCTTATAATTTTAACATACAAGGGTTACAGAATTTAAAGAGGGCAAGAGTGCATTGCTTACAGTTTTTTAGTATTAGGGTACATCTGAGACACAAGGAAGATAAAAACACTTGGCAATTTATGATGTTAATTTCTGATCAATCCAGCTGCATCACAGGTTTAGAGGGGAAGGGAGAGTTTGATGGCTTGTGGCAGAATTACAGAGATCGGCAGAAGCCAGAGAGGAAGGAATCATATGAAGGGATGAGAGCAGAATACAACTGAAGATCAGAAGCAGAGCATAGGTTGCATGAAGGAGTGTATTTTGATATATATATGAGGTGAAATATATAAACAAAAAAAAATAGTCAAGGTGGGAAATAAGGGGCAGATTTACTAAATTCATATATATTCACGAGGGATTAAAATATTAGATCGAATTTTAAAAAGATTTGAATTTCGAATATGCAAATTAGGCAAATTCAACCATCAAATATTCAAATTCGAATGATTTGAATATTCGAATTAAATTTTATTCGAATATTGGAAAATTCGATGGTCGAATACTTCCCCTTTAAATTTAAATTCGATCACCTATTTCGCCAGATTAAACCTACCGAAATGGGGATCATTCCCGAAGATCGAATTTGAAAAATTTGATTGATCGCTAAAAATCGTTTGAACATTCATTTGAATTCGATCGATCGAATTTTCCCAATTTGATCGATCGAATTGCGCTAAAAAAATTTGATATTCAAATTTTTTTAATTCCCCACTATTCCCTATTTTTTTCATTCGAAATTCGACCCTTAGTAAATCTGCCCCTAAGTGTCCAAACAAGTGTATAAGTTGTATCTAGGCAAGTGTTTGGATGTATGGTGTATAAGATAGATAGGAGTCTAGTATAATTCACAGGCAGTGTGCCTATTCGCTTGATTAAAAGGTGGTGATGACTGTGAGTGAAATCTGAATGGCTCGATGTTGGGGTAAACATAATGAATTCTGTTTTAGAGAGGCTCTGTTTCAGGTGGACTGAATACGTTTTTCTAGAGAAGTAGTATAGCGTAAGAACGGCAGAGGGCCTAAGACAGAGTCTTGGGGGATACTTACAGACAGAGGGAATGAGGTGGAGCTGGAGATGGACCACTTTTTGTGTATTAAGTGGTCAAATTACAGTGTCTTGTTCTTATGCAATTTAAATATGTGTTATACTGTGAATGTTAAAAATCTATTTTGCAAAAAGGATTTCATCCAACTGATAGCTAATTTACTTCCTGATGAATTGCATAATTGCTCCTCACTAATGTAATTTTGGAAACAATTTTTGTGTTGAAAACATACTTTTTAGGTAACTTCATTCTTTGAACGGATTAAATAGTAGGTACAATATTACCTCAGACTTATAGCACTTACCAGATGACCAGGTCATTTTTACCTTTTGTTAGCAGCAAGTTTATGTATAGGCTACATATCTCCTTCTTTCTCACCACTGGTCCCTTTCTGCTTACTGGCCAATAAATATTTTTCCTGCTGCTGCTAATTCCCGTTCCATGTTTTACGTTTAATAACAATAACTGCATTAGCTAAAAAATAAAACTGGCAGTAAAAACTGGTAAAATATTATACCTTGCAAAATATATTTCATATAATTGATTTTGGTTATAAAAGGGAAAAATGGCATCACTGTTATTGGCAGCCACTGTACTGCTGTGGATGTTGGATGAGTTTCAGCTTACTGCTGTTACATTATCGGTTATGTGTGGGCTTTTCCGTGTGCAGGTCTTTTCTTTTTGCCTTCATTAATCAAAGTGGCATATAAGGCAAACCAGTTTGCATTTTCACTTAACCTCTTCTTTCTCTGAAGAGCAGATAGTGCCTTGGCTTTTAACTGAGTCATGTCCATATTAAGCCACAGGCTTACAGCAAAATTATATTATTTATTCTCAGTTTTGCCTATTTGTTTATTCTAAAGGTTCTAAAGGTTCCAAACTAAGGCAATCTTACTCTTAGGCATTAAAAATATTTTGATCTTGAGAGTTAATAAGACCTCACCGTTCTGTGGTGGTTTGAGAAATAAAGAGAGGTAAATATTGTTTACTGATAAATACTGTTCTCAATGTGTCCATACATTCATAAATAATGGACTTTTATCAAATGCAAACAGATAGAGGAGGAATTTAAAATAGTGTCCTGTGCTGATCCAATTTTTGAAACCTATTACCCAGACCTGCAACCTGCCATTTTACTCACATGGACCTGCTACCTGACATGGCCCACAACTTTCTTACGTGCAACCAAACCTGCTACTTGCTGACCAGCATTTTATTTAGAAACATTATTAATTTACCTCAAATCAGTTATCTATGTTGACCAGTCAACCCTGAGCTCGTATTTACATATCTAGTGCAGTTAGAATAATGAAAACACATATCTGATTGGATACTATAGCTACTGGGCAAGAAAAAAAAAGTTTCTTTTGTTACTACACACTTATAAGTTAAAGAAACTTGAATTAAAGCAACTTTTTAACAATATGTCATAAAGTATTAAATATTTTTTTTCAGGCTGAAAGCATAAATGCCCACTAAAGATCTAGTCCCTAAATATTGAGAAGACCTGCTTCTTTTTTCCAACTTATTAATATAGTATAAAATATACAGTATACTATATATATTTTATAGTGTCTAGAAAACAAGCCATTTTATGAAAACCAGGGATAATATTGATCTTGGCATTCTTTATATTTCTTAGGAGGTGAAATGTAGTTTTGATCTGATATAAACAGCAGATTGACTTGTATCACTTCTATGTCTCGCTATCAGTGTACATCTTGGTCCTCGTCTTGTTCCAATTGCTCAGAGAGACAATCCAGCTGCTGATGATTGTTTAGCATCATTACACCTCTTTGTCATTAGCTTAAGCAGAGCATCCAGGGATTTATCTGTAACATAAGAGGCATGTGTTATATGTAAGCCTTTGTTTTGTTTGCCACTATTGGTTGTTTTCTATTGTTGAGTCTAAAATGTGCTGCATGAACAGAATTCTCATGGTGCTAATTGCTTATTCTCCATTCTTTTGGCTGGAAAAGAAGCCTTGGAGTCTGCTGTACTCTTTCTGGTTCTTCAGTGCCCCCTGTTAAGTGATCCATCTATATGTTTGTCTTGAATGAAGTGGTGTAGAATAGTGTTTGTTATCAAGGCACCAAAATGCAGAAATATTCCATTAGATTATGGAGGCTTTCGTTTAGACAATTATTTCTATTGTTTAATGCTTGGATGTAATTTTTTTTATTTAATTATGTAAAACAAACCAACCACTGCACCAGTAAAGCTCTGCATAAAAGCTTTGACTTTTGACGTTTTCCAATGTATCTAAAAGAATAAATAACCATTCAAATTTAGAATGAAGTGTGCAAACAGCAATAGACAGGAACCAACAACCTTGGGAGTAGATGCACTTTATTCACAAAATGGGGACAATGAATGAAAAAATAACTTTTCCACTAAAAAACTGCTTTTTTTATTGAAATATCAATGTACTGTAATAGAAGTTTAATGTGTAAATCGAGATTGAATTAAAATGGTGTTGTGAAACTTGATTTGATAAAAATTGAGAAGGGTCTGACATTTTTGGATGATGCTTCAGTTGAACATTAGAAGTCAGATAACATGTCTGATGATGCTGCCTGTGTATGGATGAGCTTTGGACGAATTCGCTTTTTGTCCATTTATTAAAGCCAACCTGTGCCTTGGAGATATTATGCACATAATTTTTTTTTTCAAATTTTATCATTGTTGTGAAGTTGTTCTGGCCTTATGTCAGAACACCCAACATGGCTAAAATTAATTACATTGATTCTATGTTTTTAAATCAATCTCCACTTCTCATATAACTAGTTGCTGAAATTATTGCAAATACAATAATGTTGCTGATATTTATTATTACCTAATCATTTACATATTACAGTGTACAAACGGCAAAACTTTGTCCTACCCAAAGCCTCACTTTAATGTCATATCTTTTTTCTCTTACAGTAAAATGTTAATTAAGTTTGACAGTTATGTGCAATGTATACAGTACTACTACTACTGGCCTGTCCTAAGTAAAATTTTAAAGGTTTTTGAAATTTTGATTAACTCGATTCCTCTAAAACTACTAAAACTATTACTGAATATAAAAAGGACGAATGGAAAAAAAATGTTGAACATCCAACTAAAAAGTATGAAAACCTTTTTTTTTAGAGAAAAAATATGATTAGTGACAAAAAACAAGAATTTTAGTAAACTGGCCCCAAGTGGAACCAACCAAAGTTCAGCTTCATTTGTGGGAAGTTGAAGTTCAGTGCCAGGGTCTATCACATCCATGAGCTCACTTTATGGTGTCTAATGAAAGAAGGAAATGGAGATGGTCGTCAAACATTTGATGAAGCCTGATTCGTGAAATGTGTCAGGCATGATGCTATTATTAGACATTGTACTTCAACTTCCCACACACTAACGAGAAGATTTATTATGCGTATAAAAATGGTGGAAAAATTTGCCACACATCACTAGGCATCAATGTGGTAAAAACTGTGGACAAATGACATCATTTTTTAACACGCTTTGTCTTTGAGCAACGTCTACCAGAACTTACTTGCAAAGGTCTGAAGCAATTTAAAATAACAGTTAAAAATCTGGCATTCACATGGTTTATAATATCACACACCTTGATTAGTTCACCATTTATATTACACAGCTTTTTACAAAATTTTTCTGGTGAATTTTGTTTTACACAACATAATAAATAGTTCTGTAACAGTTCAATGTAGGCTGTTTCCCAAAAGTCCATCAGGTTCAACCCCTCCAAATGAAAACCCAGCATCCATACACACCCCTCCATACTTTGACATAAATTATACATACCCATATCTATACTAACTACAGAGTATAGTATCGCAATAGCCTTTGATACTATGTCTGTCCAATAAATCATATAAGTGACTCTTAAAGGCATTAACAGAATCAGCCATTATAACATCACCCAGCAGTGCATTCCACAACCTCACTGTGAAGAAAAACCTATTTTGCTTCAAATGAAAGTCCTTTTTTTTTAGTCTGAAGGGGTAGCCTCTGATACAGTGATCCTCTTTATGGTTAAAAAAGTCCCTCGCGATTTGTCTATAATGTTCTCTAATGTATTTGTAAGGTGTAATCATGTCCCCTCGCAACCACCTCTTTTCCATAGAGAAAAACCCAATCTTGACTGTCTACCATTCCTCTAGCAGTTTAGTTGCACGTCTCTGCACTCTTTCCAGCTCATTTATATCCCTCTTAAGTCCAAAACTAGGGACCTATAAAGAGAGATAATTATGTTTTCATCCCTTGAGTTAATGCCCTTTTTTATGCGACAGTTCATTTCTTTTAGTAGCCACAAAATGACACTGCCTAGAATTAGACAACTTGTTATCTACAAAAACCCCAAGATCCTTCTTATTTAAGGAAACTCCAAACACACTGCCATTTGGTGTATTGCATGATAATGGAGCGATCTACCCAACCGGTGAAACACTGGTTAAACGTGCCGGGTGCCTAAGCCAGATGACCCTTCCCTTGCACAGGGTCAACGATACTTGTAGTAGAAGATCCAGCTGCACACAGTCAATTGAAGTTTGAAATCAGTGTTTTATTAAGGCCATAAAAATCTGTAAAGAAGGGCAACGTTTCGGGCTCCAGTCGGCCCTTTTTCAAGCCTAATAGTGCACACACTCCAAACTCTTTTTGTAGTGAATGTGGAGGGTGGTGGTCGATGGGTGGGGTGGGAGGGGTGGTGAGGTTAGGGAAGGGGAAAAGACGGTAGTGCCACCCTCATCCAGGTTATACCATTGTAGTGAAATACATGTGTATAAATACAAATCAGCATATCCTCTGAGATACTCACTTATATGCAGAAGTCACCACCACACTCAGGATGTCCATTAGTCATTTTGTTAATAATGCCAAAGTGCATAACTTTGCATTTATTAACATTGAACCTCATTTTCCAGTTTGCTTCCCAGTTTCCCAACTTAGACAAATCACTCTGCAAAGTGGCAGACATATACTGCAGTAGGAGAGCTTAACCTTAATTATTGTTACCATCAATGCAACTTTATTGTCTTTGTCCACTTTTTTTTAAACATGGGACTCTTGGTTTACATGTTGGGAGGTGCAGCTATATACTTGATTAGCCACATTTTGGACCATTGATGCTAGTATGGCTATTGCCCAGGCCTATGAGGTTTACTATTCCAGAGTAAATTGATTATTCTTCTTTGGACCTGTAAAATGTTTTTTATGGGTTATTATTTATGAGTTACATTTATTATGGCCATATGAGAGCCCGAAATATGACCCATAAAAAATAGGGGACTTTAGACCACGTTCTTGTGAGTACCTTGTAAGGTTTAGGTATCTACAGTATAATTTAATTAGTACAGAGGGGAGTTAAAATTTTGTGAGTTAATTAATATGTAATTTTCTGCACTCAAAAGGGAAAATAAAGGAAAGCTATACCACCAAATTGAACATTTAACAGTTTATATCAAATTAATTGGTATATTAAAGAATCCAAACTATATATATATGAGAAAGGTCCCAATAGAGGACCGAAACTTCGATTTAATAAAGGAGAATTCAGCAAAAAATTCCCTATGTGCACCGGCATCTGCATATCTATATATATTTTATATATATTATATATATTTAAGTAAATATTGCCCTTTTACATCTCTTGCCTTGAACTACCATTTCGTGATGGTCTCTGTGCTGCCTCAGACATCACCTGACCAGAAATACTATAACTCTAACTGTAACAGGAAGAAGTGTGGATGCAAAATACAGAACACTGTCTGTTAATTGGCTCATGTGACCTAACGTATGGTTTGTTTGTATGCACCGTGAATCCTAGGATCCCAGGAGGCAGCAGTTTTCTATTTATGATTAGCCAATGGCATGTAATATTAAAAAAATATATTATGAAAATGGATTATTTACAAGAAGCAGTAATGTAATATATTTTTATAGAGACCTTTATTGTTTGGGGGGGGGGTATAGTTTTCCTTTAAGATCAAGAAACTTCAGATGAGGCCTAGACATTGATTCCCTTTTTGGATTTTGTTTTGTAGCCATAATATCTTTAAAAGTAAAATGCCTTCTTGAGCTTTTACCAAAGGGGTATTTATTTCACAGTGTTTTTTAATGATTGTGAGAACTATTCTGAAATTGCACTGTGTAGCAGTTAAAAATTATTATTATAATATACTGACAGATTTGAACTGATCTGTATTTTTAAAACAGCTTATTGCTTCTAAAATCTTAATTGGCTTGTGCATCCATTTCTCACATAAATAGAATTATTCCAATTATTAAGATGACTGCTGCTCACATCTACTCTACCAGACTCGAATGATACCCTATTTGTCATTGTGATTTTTTAAAAATTAGAATATAGGCAAGCTTTTCTAGCACCCTATGTCAATAATTGCAATTTTCTTATGTGCTTATATTTACAGTTTGCTTTCTGATTCTCAACAACTTGACATTTTGAGAAAAATAAGATCTCATATCCACAGAGAAAATTATAAAGAAGCGGTAAGTGTATAATAAAAAAGGCAGTGGCAGTTTCTTATTTAAGTAATGACTTTAATGTGTCCTTGTGGTTCCTTTGTTGTAAAGATTGGCATTTCAGTCATGAAAACTCCTAGTGCAAATCTCTTTAGCACCAAATTACCAGAGCATTCAAAAATAGACGTAGCTATTTGTATTGCACTGGGAAAAGTGACGTGATTTTTCTTCTTTTCTTTATTAACTGTTTGATTCTGCCTTAGCATATTATAAGGGCATATTTTTCTGCTGACTAAGTGTCTACATCAGTTGGTGTATCACACTTGCTCATCTAGGGATGAAGAATCATCATATTCAGCTTGTTGAGAATTCAGAGGTCAGAAATACTGCACTTTTAACTGTCTAGAAATGTTATATGGTAATGTATATGTGATTGTGACTGCATATGAAATATCAAGATTCAAAATGATTTTCCACCACTTTTAACCTGAATTGTGAATCCTAATATTATACTTGGCATATATTTGTGGAATCTAAAATTTTGTTTCACCAGATTGAAATCAAATCAAATAAGAATCATGCCCACTTTAAATCACCTTAGATGGGAAACGTGAATAGTAGCTTTATTGTTTCAGAAATGATAATTGATAATATTCATTCTTTTTCATGATAATTCCTCTTGAATATATTAAGGGGGGATATTGCAAAATTGAGAGCACAATGTGTCTGTGGGAAATTCTTTCTTGTTCTCCTAGATACTCCTAGAGAACGGTTACTTAGGGTGAACAGGTATTTACTTTACCACTGTTCCAGATTTTCTTGAAGATATGTTTGCATGGATGATACAGAAATGTTTTTAAATACTACCAAAAGTATATACTGGTTATACTTTCCACTAGATTTTGGAACATTGTTGGTGGAATTCGCTTCCACTAAGTATAATAGTCTCACCGCCTTGATGCCTGGCTGGGCACACCATATCCCAAAATGCAGAAACAATATGAACAGCATATATATATATATATATATATATATATATATATATATATATATCTTCCAACACTTTTATTATCTTCTTACTAGTACAGGCATAGACAGTAGGAGAAATGTCCTTAAATCATGTCAGTATGGTGCAAGTACAATAAGAGCACTGTAGAGATTAATTATATCTTTTGTTAAAACAATATTTGGCGCCTCAGGGTGGTTTGAAACTTCATAATTTTAACTATAAATAGGTCCAATAATAGATATAACTAACCCAGCAGCAATCTAGCTCTCTGCAGGTCTCATTTTAAAGGCAGGAATATCACAGCTGCAGACAGATAGGTATTTTTTTACTTAGTCTTACCAATTCTAAAAGCAAAAATTACCAAATATTACAAGAGACATTTCAAATGCATTTCACGATATTTCCTGGTATATCCACACCAGCTTTTTGATAGAGGATTGGTAATAGTAATAGCTTTGCAATTTTTGAGTTTCTTACCCTATCCATTAACATTTTTATTTACTTGGATCTAGATGTAACATTTGATTTTTTTTTTCTGTTAAATAGAAATCGTAATTGAAGAGATATAGTGAAGGCTGAGGAAAGGAGTTCAAGAGATAAAAGATAGTTAAATAATTATTTTCAGGGCAGGCCTGCAGACTTTTGTGTGTAGTATTATCCCTTGATACAGCTGTCAGATTAGCCTTTTACTTATTAGATAGTTTGTGAGGATATTTGTAAAAGACCTCTAAAAATACAGGGTGTGAGAGTCTAGGAAATTAAATAATTTCATTACGTATGCTGGCCAGTGTGTGTGCATTCCACTTAGTAAAAGGTCTCTTATTACAAAGGTATCACACAAGAAGCATCTTCATGATGAGTTAAAGCAAATATCTGTCTAATGACCTTCACAACTTTATTGTTGCAAAACATACTGATGGTATTGGTTACAAAGGAGTCAAAAGAATAATCAGAAGAGTTGTCCAAGAGCCAAATAGGAAGAGATTCAGAAAGACCTTGAATTAGCAGGTACAGAAAACAATATGTAATGCACTCAACCGACATGACCTCTATGCACGCCCCCAATGCAAGACTCCAGAAGAATAAGCATGCTAAAGCTCATTTAACGTTTGCTGAGCGACATTTGGACAAGCCAATGCATTTCTGGGAGAATATAGTCTGATCAGATGAGACCAACATTTAACTTTTTGGATATCCTTGCACTCGCCATGTTTGGAGGAGAAATGCAGTGCACATCACAGCAAAAACACCATACCAACTGTGACATTTGGAGGTGGACTGTTTTTAAGCGTAAGATACTGGCAGACTTCATATAATTGAAGAAAGGATGAATGAAGAAATGTACTGAGACATTATTGATAAGAGTCTGCTGCTATCTACCAGGATGCTGAAGATGAGGTTGGGCATTTCAGCAAGACAATAATCTCAGACACATAGCCAAGGAAACTCTCAACTGGTTTTAGAATAAAAAAATAAAGTTGCTAGAATGGCACAGTCAACCACCTGACTTGAATCCAATTGCATAGTTATTTTAACCGCTTCCAATTTGGCTTATACTGTGTTTGGCTTATCAGTTTGTCCACAGAGCTGCGTACAATTTTCTCTGTATCAGAATTTAAAAGAGTTGAATCCACATGGTGAATGAATGGTTACATTTTATCTTATGTACTGGGAAATTTTAGTTTATGTACTGCATGTGCACATTCCTTTTCCTTTTTTCCTACTCATCAGGGATCTAACATACAGAAAGCAAACCCATGGAAAGCAAATCTGCAGAAGTTATTTTATATGCTCGGGGTAAAGTTACATGGACAGTTTGACATCTGCCCTTTTTATTGTGCAAAATAGCTACAATTAAGAATCAGCAGCAGTCCCATCAAGACTAAGGGGCCTATTTACTAACATTCACATTTCTGTTTTTGTCACCAATCTTTTAAAATTCTTTGTTTTCCTAT
This sequence comes from Xenopus borealis, assembly GCA_024363595.1. Taxonomy (NCBI): domain Eukaryota; kingdom Metazoa; phylum Chordata; class Amphibia; order Anura; family Pipidae; genus Xenopus; species Xenopus borealis. The sequence goes on along the minus strand of CM044442.1, from coordinate 74,060,632 downwards.
ATTTCTTAAGACTCTAATAATGTGAGATTTATTAAGTGTAAAAACTATGAAAAACTCTAATTCAAACATTCACCAGGTATCAGGTGCCAAGTCCTATATAAGTCAACGAGCTGCACTGATCTTATTGGACCTTTTCTAATTAATTTGGGCTTTTAGATGTTTTCTCTTTTTTTAAACTGGGCATTGGCAATTTTTTAAAAACGTGCAGGAAAAGCTGAAAGCATTCGAATTGTGCAACTTTTTCTTATTTGTTGCTCGAAAACCAGCGTCAAAATGCCTAAAACCCTCGAAGATTATGTAGGCAAGAAACATCTTCCAATTGTAAAAGGGACATCTGCCATTGACTCTACATGCCTTCAACAGGTTTTAGCTTTAGCATTTTTGTATTCAGATTTATAACAGTTTATAACCAGAAAAATATATTTAAATTGTGTTTTAGCAGACTTAAGATATGGTGATCCAAATTACAGCAAGACTCTTTATCCGGAAACCCCAGGTCCCAAACATTCTGTATGATATATCCTATATCATTTAAATTAAAACTTATATTACAGAAAGTTTAATTTCTAATCCAAATATAAAGTTACTGAAATAAATCTGTATTACAAAATTGATTCAGAGACTGGACCCAAGTAGTGTTTTGCATTCATGATGAATATTGAACAAATTTTCTTCCTTTGAATAAACTAAAAGTTAGGCAAGTTTCGAATTTGGAAAAAGTTGAATTTCCTAATTTGTGTTTATTTTTTTATTACCATTAACTCGTCTTCAATCTTATCTACTATGCTTATATAGAATCAAATTATAGATCCTTATCACAATATAGTTGTGCACCAGGCCATTTAAAATACTGGGGCCCCAGACGGCAATGGATCTTGAGAAACTGCTTTAATAAGTCAGACAAAAAATCAAATTAGGGCCCTTTTACTATTCTTTAAAAGTTCCAAGTTAGAAAGTATATACTCCTATTCATATTTTCTAAATATTAGTGTGTCTTTAAGATTATCCATTTACATCCATGTTTTTCTTCTTTTTATTCTAGATGGCATTGTGTGAAACCCTTATTGACCTAGCATTAAGGGGACTGACATACTATCACACATATGATAGATTTTTCCTTGGCATATGTGTTTTTGTTGGTTTTTCTGGATGGATTTTTTATGTCATTATAGTAATTTTAAAAACAAATACTGTCATTACCAAGAATTCCTCAAGATTAAACAAGGTAAGAGAAATCTGTATGTCTTCCAATGTTTTCCAAATTATGCATTTAATCAAGTACATTAGTGTTTTAATAGAACAGACAGAGATAGTTCAAGTGCATGCTACCTAATGCAGGGAGGGTCTATTGTTTACTTAGCAATGTGATGTCATATTTGACCTGTAACCCTGTATGATTTTCTTCTTCCTCTGTGTGTTCTCTCTAAGAAAGTTCCTGTTGCAGACATGTCATGCTAATGTGTTTATGCTGAGTTCTATAAAGCAACTAAGTTACAGTTCACATAGAAGTTGGTGTGTGAACCTGGCAGCTTATCGGACGGGTTATGGCCAGATATCAATAAGGAAGGTTTAATTTTTCAGGCGATCCACCCTTCGGAGCCCATTTCTCCTCACTGTAATTCGATCGTTCGCCCTAGGGCCGAAATTTCTGAATATGTGTTGGTGGGCATATTGGGGAAAGATCTGCTTGTTGGGCAATGTCCCCAAACAAGCTGATCTTATAGTGTATGGCCAGCTTTAGTTAAGTGCTGGTGGTTTAATGCCTCATTTAACAAATCCTAAAAGTCAAACTAAAATTTTCTAATGATTTTAGAAGATTGAGTTTTTCCCTGAAGAATGAAAACATTTTAATATTTGTGATATAGAGCTATATTTAACAAATTTAAGAAGAGGGCTCTCATAAGAAGTTTTGTGGCTGTCCTGGGTACAAAGGAAGTCGATCAGACCCAGCACGTAGGTAGATGGGTTAAGAACTTGCAATATGAAGTCTTTATAAAGAAACTGCATAATTATTTTCCAAAAGCTTTGGGTATCTTGTCATGGCAAGTAATTTTTGGTAGATTTGCTGAGTAATTTTTTAATTGAATTACTTTGTCTTGTGTACAAATGAGTAAATGGTAACGGATGTCTTCCATTGTCTTGTCCCAGTCATCTAGGGATGTAGATGGGCGAATTACTAAATAAAATAGAGAAATTTAAGAAAGAAGATACATTTGCAGATGTTCATTCTGCCAGGAGTAGACCGCTAAAGAGAGTATTTTTCAATGACTTAACTTTGTGCGTGTATTTGTAAATGACAATGGCTGAGTACTTAAAGATGTTTCCAACTGTGGGTTAATAGTGGGGCTCATCTTTTGTGCTATGTGTTAGTAGAAAAATGGCCCAAATTCTCCCCATTGGGAAATTAAACTTATTACCAAAGTTAGAGTTTGTACACACACAACTTTATCAGAGGTAGAAAATAGTTTTTACCGTTTATTTTGTTATTCATTTAAAACTTTGTTTGCAGCATTATTAGCAGATCAATTATTTTGGCCACTAAAGGATAAACAGGCCAGAGTCAAAACCAATAAGTAACATGGTACAAAGTCAGGATCCAGAAGAGTGGTCAAACAGGCAAGGGTGGCTTCAGGCAGCAATACAGCAAAGTCAAAACAGGCAAAGGTCAGGAACAGAAAATCTGAAATAAATTACTATTGAACATATATCTACATTGGGCAATGATTTTAAAATTATTTATATGCAGCTTAATGGCTTACAGATCACCTGTGGCCACATTGACAACTGGTGAAACAAGCCATGCCTACTTGCAGAAGTGAACCTGTGCTTTAGCTGTCTGCTCACATAGTGCAGTGGAAATGCTGAAAGCCCAGAAACACCAGGTCCCCGGTTCAACTCCAGGCAGGATATTTTCTAATATTTGAATGAAGACTTACTATAATTAGTAGTTAAGAATATGAATGAGTAGCAACAAGTCTTGAGTTTTTGTTTGTAAGCTTCGATTCTATCCCAACAGTATTTACAGTGTTAAATGCAACAGAAGACTCTTGAGAGCCAAGGGCAAGCCAACAGATATGGATGGAACATTTTCTTCTCAGCATCACATCCTTAGGTGTTAACTGGGTTAATGGTTAATAAGTAGTACTTTTTACTTATATTCTCTAATGATACTATTTTATTTATACTAGTCTTGATCTGCCCCCCACACCTTACTCTCTATCCCACCCCTAACATTATGCTTCCACTTAACAATGTGCCTTTGATAGAACAAAGGCATGATCCTGATCCAGATGTGTTGGTAAAGTGTCCATCTGTATATCTTTATACAGCTGTTTTATGTGCTTACTGGAATGTGAATCTGCTTTACTGGAACTTCCCCTGTTCATTTAATGTAACTATTCGGTACCATCTATCTTTCTGTTTCTCTGTTTCATTTTTTTCCTGCTGTTATATAACATTATATTTTTATTCAGTGTATGGGACATTGCTTATTTTGGTTTGCAAACAAAACATACATTATGTATATTTAAAAAAATTTGGGCTTTCCTGGAACATTATAGTATGTGTATACCAGCAACAGTGTGTTCCCTGCAGTTTCTAATATATTTAAATAAGGTCTTAGAGCTTCAAACTACAGAATGATATAATGAATTATATTGCCATAATGCACATCTCTATTGTCGTTCATTTTCTTTGAGAAACAGTCATCACAGTCTGCACTTTTTGTAAATGCCAGACTGTAAGAGCACTCAGAAATAAATAGATAAATATAAATTTCATGTTAAGTAGGTATTTGAAATGCAGAGAGCATTTGCTAATGGATTATTTTCATTTGCTCTATTTATAACGCATGAGCATAATTTATGGAGTATCTGACAGACATGCCAACAATTGCAAGTTTTGATGGAGTTTTGCTTGTATTCAAACAGAAAAAAACTATGTGGTGGGACTGCAGATCTAAAACGTAGACAATGTACTTTTTTAATTTAAAGGTTCTGCTGTTCTGGTAATCTTGGGAGAATTGGAACTTTATTTTAATAATTTTCCATAAACCTATTTTTATGCTTTTGTGCTGCAGGTAAAATCGTCTGTTGCACAGTATGCATTCTGTGTTGTGGGGATTTTCACCACCATCTTTCTCATAAGCCTGTCTTGTCCTTGGACCTACTACGTTTACTGCCTGTTGCCTATTCTTGTATGGTATGCTGTATCAGAAGAGTAAGTTGAGTTTTTAGTAGAAGCTCCATTTACACCTGTTCCTATGCATTTCAGAATTTACAAATGTCTCTGAATCTCTGCAGTTGATTTAGAAAACAACACATGCATCAGTAAAAAAATACATGTTAACATAGGATTTTACATTTGTTCAATGGGTGATCATGTATCATGTATATGCAATCCAGATTTACACTATTATGGCATGGCATTCTATGTATACAAAAACATTTTATATATGGCATCAGAATCATCATATTCACATAGAACCAACAAACTACATTAAACATCAGTGGTAATATAGATGTTAATAAGATAACTCAGCAGATATCAGGCATGAGAAAGTTGTAGTGCACCCTTTACAACTTGACATCATTATAAATTTGACATGATGTCTTTAAAGGTAAAAAACGAGTTTATGCTTCTTTATTTCACATTAGCCCAAAATAATATTTTTATACAAAAAAAATAAATAAAAAGTATATGCAAATTTATACATTTGAGAGGGAATTCATCAAGGAAACTATAGTCTGTCTCTAAACCAATGTATATGCACAGTTTTTTTTTACATAATATCAAATGCGCTGATATTAAAAAACAAAGTAGGAATTTTTCCTTTTAAGGCCTCTTTAGGCATTCTGGTCTATTTCTAGCACTTCTAGTGGTACAGTCATATGAAAAAGTTTGGGAGCCCCCCTTAATTCTTTGGAGTTTTTTTTATCATTGGCTGAGCTTTCAAATAACAACTTCCATTTAATATATAGCATGCCTTATGGAAACAGTAGTAATTCAGCAGTGACATAAAGTTTTTTGGGTTAACAGAAAATATGCAATATGCACAATAACAAAATTAGACAGGTACATAAATTTGGGCCCCACAAAATAGATATTACATCAATACTTAGTTGAGCCTCCTTTTGTAAATGTAACGGCCTCTAGATGCCACCTATAACCTTTCGATGAGTGTCTGGATGGCGATATTTTTGACCATTTATCCATACAAAATCTCTCTAGTTCAGTTAAATTTGATGGATGCCTAGCATGGACAGCCTGCTTTAAATCATCCCATAGATTTTCAATGATATTCAAGTTGGGGGACTGTGACGGCCATTCCAGAATATTGTACTTCTCCCTTTGCATAAATGCCTTTGTAGTTTTTGAAATGTGTTTAGGGTCATTGTCTTTTTCCAATATTCAACCCCTGTGTAACTTTTCACTTTATGACTGATGCTTGAACATTATAATGAAGAATTTTGTTGATATTGTGCTGAACGCATCTGGCCCTCGACATTAACGTGGGCCCCGTCCCTGAACTAGTCACACAGCCCCACAGCATGATGGAACCTCCACCAAATTTGACCCTAGGTAGCAGGTGTTCTTCTTGGAATGTGGTGTAATTCTTCTGCCATGCAAAACACTTTTTGTTATGACCAAATAACAAAATATTTGTCTTATCAGTCCAAAGCACTTTGTTCCAAAATGAATGTGGCTTGTCTAAATATGCTTTTGCATAAAGCAAGTGAGTCTGTTTGTGGTGTGAGTGCAGAAAGGGCTTCTTTCACATCACCCTGCCATACAGATATTCTTTGTGCAAATTGCACTGAATTGTAGAACAATGTACAGATACACCATCTGCAGCAAGATGTTCTTGTAGGTCTTTGGGGATGATCTTTTGGGTTCTAGCAATCCTCCACATATGCCGCTCCTGTATTTTTCTTGGCCTGCCAGACCTGGGTTTTACAGCAACTGTGCTTGTGGCCTTCCATTTTCTGATTACATTCCTTACATTTGAAACTGTCAGTTTAAACCTCTGAGATAGCTTTTTGTAGCCTTCTCCTAAACCACGATACTGAACAGACTTTGTTTTCAGATCTTTTGAGAGTTGCCTTGAGGATATCATGTTTTTACTCTTTAGAGGAGAGTCAAACAGAAGCACAACTTGCAATTGTCCACCTTAAATACCTTTTCTCATGATTGGACATATCTGCCTATAAGTTGCAAGGCTTAACAAGCTAATTCAACTAAATTGTATTGCCAGTATTGAGCAGTTACATGCATTAAAATTAGAAAAATTACAAGGGTACCCAAATGTTTGCACAGCCATTTTTTTCACATTTGATTTAATTTCATACAACTGAATACTGAATTCTCCTGTCCTCTAGCTGTCAGTTCAAACCTATTCCCATTCCTCCAGCCTTCTCATTTAACTCATTTTAGGTCCACGTCCTTCAGATTTTCCACCCTCTCTCAGTACATGTAGTTGTTATTTACAGACCCCCATCAGCCTCCTCCTTTGCTACCTTCCTGGCCCTCTTGTTTTCTCCATCTAGCCTCCTGCTTTGGGTTCCAGCAGTGGACAAACATCCACTTTCTGGATCTAGTCTTTACTAAAAAAAAAACTCTCTCTCTCTCTCTCTCTCTCTGGTGTTAACAATGAACTCTTCCCCCTTTCCGATCACCATTTGGTTACATTTTCCATCTCTCGTTCTCCATGCCACCTGCTTCTTCCCCCACTGTCTTAGTTGAGGCTACACATAACATTGACCTTCCAGTCTTAGCTCAGTCTTTCAGGTACAGTCTCCTTTCCTTTAAGGAGATGTCAGATCCTAATATCCTGGTAAGTGAGTATAATAACATACTATCCTCAACCACATGGCTCATTTGCCCCTTTGCAGGCTAAACGTACACGTGCTCAGAACCCATGACCCTGGCTTAATTCACAAACCAGATTCTTACGCTCCTGTACAAGATCTTCTGAATGTATGCAAGCAGAGTTTATTCACTATAAATTTCTATTGTCCTGCCTCAATTCTGCCTTGTCAAAGGCCAAGCAAGAGTACTACAGTACCCTTATAAACAATCACAAATCCAACCCACAATGCCTGTTTTCTCTATTCAATACTCTTCTCCATCCGTCATCAACAGTATCAGTCAACCTGACACACTCTTCTTAGGACTTTGCTGATTTCTTTAAAGACACAGTAGAGTCTATCCACAATCAGGTCCCTACCTCTACTGATGTAAACCATATCCTCCTTCCTAAGCTCCCTTCTGCATGTCTTAATTCCTTCCCTCCGGTAACAATGTCTGAAGTCTCCAAGCTTCTCTTGTCCTACCCACTCACTTGCCCCCTTGACCCCATGCCTTCTTCTCGGATCTAACACTGTGTTGCAGAGCTTATGCCACTACTTACTCACATCTTCAATTCTTCTCTAGCTTGTGGAACCTTCCCTTCGACTTTCAAACAGGCCTGTGTAAAGCCTATTCTTTAAAAGGCCACCCTTGACCCATCCTGTCTGTCAAATTAACATCCCGTTTCCCTTCTACCACTTGCCTCTGAACTCCTAGACCGCATTGTGTTCTTCCATATTACTAACTTTCTACACACCCATGATCTTTCAGAAAACACACCAGTACTTGGATGTTGCTGGGAAATGAAAGGCATACCACTGTTATCTTTTTTTGTTGAAAGTGTAGTAAATGATTATGCAAGCTGAGAGGGGTTCCCAAACTTTTTCATATGACTAAGTATGAGTATATCACCCTAGCAGGTAAAAGCAGGGAACACTTTTACCTGAGCCGGGGTGTCAGGGAGCTGCTGTCTGGTTGACGGCCCATTGATCTGTTAATAGGCTGCTGATGGACAACTGGGGAGAGGGAGGGATGGGGTAATATCACTCCAGCTTGCAATGTAGCAGTAAAGAGTGACTGAAGTTTAACCGAGTAGAAGTCACAGGGTTTTCGGGAAAACCATTTTCCTGGAAAATTGACACATCACGCCCCATGCCAAATTTCAAAATTGAAAATTTAAGATGGACAAAAAGCAGATTATATAGCAAATAACAAATAAAACACCAGACAGAACTTGTGTGTTATGTGCTATGTAACCTGTGCCTCTTCTCCTTTTATGGCTGCCCCCATGGACACCAGACAGAACTTGTGTGTTATGTGCTATGTAACCTGTGTCTCTTCTCCTTTTATGGCTGCCCCCATGGTTACACAGCAGCTTATTAATATAAATAATAGTAGACTTTCTGAAGCAAACTCAAAAACATTTCCTCAGTGCATGCTAGCTGTATATTATATGTTACTTATATTACTATAAAATGCTTTAATTTTTTATAGAACTTTAAAATGCTTAAATTTTTTAGTGTTACTGTTGCTTTTTTTTTTT
>CM044442.1:74037560-74048198 GCA_024363595.1 Xenopus borealis | reverse complement strand
CCTCATATCTCCTTGTGTAGACCTTCCCTTAGTAAGGTTCAGTAAGGTCAGTATACTTGTATAAAATCTGTCAATCTGGCATTTCCAGCCATATTGATGTTTAGTGTATAGTTCTCTTTCAAAAGGGTGGTTCATTTTAAGTTAACTTTATGTATGTTACAGGATGGCTGATTATAAGAAACCTTTTTATAGTTTTTTTCCTTCTTCTAACTCTTTCCAACTTTCAAATGGGGATCACACTAACCCCTTCTCTAAATCAAATGCTCTGTAAGGCACATTGTTATTATTGCTGTTTTGTACTACTCATCTTTCCATTCAGGACCTCTCCTTTTCATATTCCTGTCCCTTATTTAAATCATTTTATGGTTGCTAGGGTAATTTGGGCCTAGCAACTAGTTTACAGAAATTTCAAATTAGAGATCAGCTGATTTCTCAGGATTTTCTACTCATACTAAAAGGTGAACCACTCCTTTAAAGCCTTCCACAGGCATACTGTAATTTCAGACTCATAACTCTCTTCTATATGTATCAATCTGATATTCAGAAGAAGTTAACTGGCAGATTGCTTCCTTTGATGTTTCCACTGCTGTGTGAAAGTCAACACTCCATTTTTTTGGTTATCTTACAGATGGTTTATTCTTTGTAATTTTAAAGACTATCTGCACTTTATGTCACCTTTACTGATTGTGGGATTTCTTACTGTTACCTTCATGAGCATTGAAATATTGGTGAGTACTACAACACAAATAAAAAGAAGTATCTGTATCCCTGCACTAATTCTTTACTAGTTTTTCTTCTTTTTTTTCCACAAACTTGTATAGGTCCTCAGCTTTTTCTACCGATCAGTTCTCACGGTTGGTCTTATTGCATTTGCATGCTGGCCAGTGGCAATGCAAATATGGACTCAAGCTAAGGTAGTGTATATAGTTTGATTTATAGCTAGAATAATATTTGTTTTTTAATTTTGACCCCAGAAAAATACGTGTGACCCCTAGGAATGCAGTCCCAACACTGTGATTTATTAATCAATAACTTGTGTACGCTAGATCTCAGACTGGTAGGTAAACTTATTTTATATTAATCAAACACAAACCAATAATTTGTTTATATGATTTGTAACAGACATACATTATACAGGTATGGGAACTTTTATCCGGAATGCTTGGGACCTGGGGGTTTCCGGATATTTGATCTTTCTGTTGTTTGGGTCTTTATACCTTAAGTCTACTAGCAAATCATGTAAACATTAAGTAAACCAAATAGGGTGTGGTTGCTTCCAACAAGGATTAATTATATCTTCATTTGGATTAAGTACAAGGTACAGTTTTATTATTACAGAGAAAAAGAAATCCATTTTTAAAAATTTGGATTATTTGGATCAAATGGAGTCTATGGGAGACAGCCTTTCCATAATTCGGAACATTATGGATAACCAGGTTTCCGGATAACAGTTCCCATACCTGTACAGTTGTTCAGTCCTTACCACATGTTATCCTGAGTCGTGTGTAGTTTGACATACTTTTGCTTATACTAGAAAATGCAAGTGCCATTTTGCAATTTATGCATATTGTCCTTATTTTGTTATAGAAGCTATTTTTCTAACTTGTATGTTAAAAATAAGGCTTGGATTGTAATTCACATCACTGGAGCAATTGGTAAGCAGTTGGTGTACTTGAAGGAGGCTGGTGGTGGACATTATGCACATATGTCACACGGTATTGACATGGTCAGCATTGGCCATTTTTGACTCCTGCAAAAAAAAAAAATAATAATAATAGCATCTTTATCATATTATGCTTCCCAATATCATGGTTACATCATCATTAACTAGTCTGTGTTTCAGTTTTCTTTTCCTGGTACTGACATCACAAACTTATTCAGTACAGTTGTATATCTTTTACCTGTTGCAATATACAGTAGCTCTATGGAGGACTAAAGTTTCCCTTTAAGACACAGGCAATTTTATGCTAGCCCAAGACTGCATTGTATTATCTAATAGTAGTATATAGTATCTGAAAGTATCATTTGGAGCTAGATTGGCCCTAGTTGTTGGCATAGGCAAATTTAAAATTGGACAACACAACATTAAATAAAGGAGAAATTACGAAGAAGATGATGCTGAATATGAAGGAATATGTGGACAAAGATGATAGAATATGCAAATTGATGCAAAAGAGGCAAATAGTAAGTATTAGAAAAAAAATTGTGGCACAGTACGCTAAATAACAGAGACGAAGGTCTGTAATTATAAACATTCTGGTGTATATATGCAAAACATAGCTATACTGGTTTTGGTATTGATTATAGGGAGTAAAAGTACTGGATAGATATATTCTCTATTCAGTATATACAATGCAAGTGTAGCCTTTATAGATAGAAGTCATAGAGAGAAACTTTATACAGCTAGATCTTGCATAAGTTGCACAAGTGAATAAGGAGATTAGGTTATATCTTTTAGAGATGATAGAGATGGACAGGGAGAAAATATAAAAGAAGACTAGACAGACAACTAATTAGTTATTGACGAATTTTAGAGTACCAATGAAGTCTGCAGTTCTGCACAATAAATAAATATAAGCAAGATGGATTAATAGACAGATATACAGATGTATATAGATTATAGACACAAGGACAGACATATAGAGGCTAGATAGCTTCTCTGCTGTCAAATAAATGATAGCTAGAGAGAGGTGTCAGATGAATACAGATAGGTTAATATTAGCTAGAGAAGAGGACGTTTTTGATTGATTAGAACTGATTGTGGGCAGTGCCAAGGTTAAAAACTTTGTTTTGCTTCTGCAACGAAAACGAAGTGAAGCATGATTTTAAAATGAAGGTTTATTTATTTTTGTCTGTAACAAAATAGCCTAGGGGCAAGCACTAGCCACAGATTAATACTTTTAGTCAGAGCATTCAATATAATGTTTGTAATAATCTTCCTCTGACCACAATCTAATTTGTCTGGAATTAAAAGTAATACAAAACAATGTCTGATATACTTAAATTCAGTTGGGAAATATCGAGATCTTGTGCCTTATATTGCTACAAGTAATCTTGGCAGTGTATCAAGAGCACATTCTGCAATATTGAAGCAGTCTTGAAATTCAGTTTCTGTGTATTTTTCCCTATGCTTTTCAGTTCAAAGTATACGGTATGGACTGACTTCCCTGCAAGCCTAAACCCATTAACTATCCCTGCTTACAAGCACTATTAGCACATTACATACAAGCATTATAAGTACATTCTTATTTGCTTCTCTATATAGCTGGTATAGCTCCTGACGAGTGTGTAAGAAACAGTAGGATTGATAGCTAAATCTGTTCTATTTGTGTACACAGTTTCCTACTGTGCTGTTAAATATATTTCCTTTTTCTACTTTGTAGATAACAGCTTTGAACTGGTTTTTCTTATGCCTGCTGCTGGCAGTTTTCCCCTTGATGCCTGTCGTTGGAAAGGAGTCTAACATCGCTCTTGTGTAAGATCAACATTGTCTTCCTAAAAGCTTTATAGCACATTTAGTATGTATCGATTCAGTGAGTCCTGTCGAACACACAAGCTTTTGTAGAAACAGATTGAAAGAACACTGTGAAAAGCAGCCATTTAAAAAAACAAAAACAAAAAAAAACCAACTAACTGCATGTTTATTATAATGTACATAAAACAGTCCTAGAAATTTGGAGTTATTTGCAGAGTAAATCTCCTACTTGTTGCTTATACCCTAAATGCCAAAACCCTGAAGGTTTTATCTCTAGAAGTGCATCATTGAGTCACAATAAGTGCTATGTGTTTTTCCCTTGGAAACTTATATATAGTATATTGGTTTTCATTAGAGGTCCTATTTATTGGTTTTTCAGAAATGTGACAGACAATATAATATATCAATCAATGATAATTGATTTCTATATGAGGGAACTGGATTGCTCCCCCACATTAATTGCTAATCTTGCATGGTTTTTTTTAAATACATTTTCCTACTAATATCATACCAAATTATTGTTCAAATTATAACTCAGATCAACATTTTTATCTACTCATTCGTCCTAGAAATAACCATTTCTACTGAACTACCAGTTCACCTCTCAAAGTGTTATTTTGACTTATCTTTTCATGCACTCTTCTTTTGTAGTTAGTGAAACCACAATCATAGGTGTCATGTTTGCATCAAACCTTTTGTTATTGCATGGTGTTTCATTTGTGTGTGTGTTTAAAGGTCTGTGGCTGAACAGGAATAAGTAGAAGTATATTATTTTTACTTTGCTGCAATTTTCACTCTACATTCCTGCTTTTATAAGTGTGTGCAGATAACATCGTTTTGACTAGTAGTGAACGAACTGACTGACTGTATATGGAACCAAAACAAGTCAACAAAATTAAGCAACCAATATTTCATGTTGCAAATCCATTTGGTTTGTCGACTTAATTCACCAATATATTCTGGAAAATCTATTTGTGCCTTTACATTGCCAGTTTAGCCTTCTAAGTGTATACTTAAACTGACCAGAAATTTCATGCTGTAAAATAATATCAATAAGACTAACAGCTAATCCCCCTTTTTAATAATAGTTTAATTGATATGACCTCTTTAATTGCGATTCAAGCAGAATTAAGTACAGTAGGATATAGCTATATGTATATATATATATATATATATATATATATATATATATATATATATATATATATATATATATATATATATATATATATATATATATATATATATATATATATATATATGGGAGCCAAACTGTAGACTAGAGTCCCCCACTGTGGCTCTCAAAACCATATCTGTGTATTGGATGATGCGTTGCATTGGGCTAGAATGGCAGTAAATGTGGTTTAGATTTTTAGCTGCAGTTCATCATATTGTTCAATCAAACTATATATTTGCAAAAAGTTGCACTTTTGTTGCATAATGTGTTAGTGTTATACAGTAACGAAATTCTGTGAGTTTCTATAACCAAAGCTTTCTAGCTTTGACTTTGTAATGCCTCTATAAATATTATTATAGCTTATGACCTTGTCTTTTCCTGTTCCATGAATTACTTCCTGAAACATTGCTGTCTCTGTATAAAAACCTTGTCTTCTATTGAAAAATCTAATGAATCCTAAAACAATTTATTTTGAATCATTTCCCCTATGTATGACAAGTTTAATTTATGCCACTTTTTGCCCCTAGTTTCTTGACCATAACCATAGTTTCTGATGCACCCTAATTGATTCTTTATACTCCCTCCCGTCAAAGAAAATGCAGAGAGTTATTTTGTTTTCTAAAAGCTGAATTCTACAGATACTGATATTCTAATTCTGATCTGCGCACTTATATGGAACTTTAGTCTCCTCAGTCTTGTTTCCACAATAATATAGCCAAATAAAATAAAGTTGCTCTTCTTCTCTACTTTACTCACCAAATTTGTCCCTTGTGTAAAGCCATCCACTAACTTCCATACCCTTTTGAAAACTTTGGAATAATTAGTGGGTAAATGGTGTTGCTTCATGCACTATAGATCTACCATTTTAATAATCAAAACTTGCAATCAATATCCTTGTGCCTAACTGAAGAAAGAGATACAGAAACACGAATAGAACAGAGTTCTCAACAGCTATAAAAACCATCTTGAATAGCACAAAAATGGATGGATGCATACTGCAGGCAAATTAAATGCTTGGTTTGAAAACACAGCTTTACGCTATTTTCTTTTTCTTCTACCCATATGTGAGCAAATCAGGCAACTTGTATTATCAAAATTGTGGTTTGCACATCAAATTATTTAGGCACATATTTCACTGCTCCAAAAGTGTACGGTATTTTCAGGTCAAACAGATATTAAACCCAGAAGTTATATGCCTGAAGAAGGCAACATATTGTCCTGACAGTTTGCCACCTATAGACTGCATACGTTTGAGAATTTCAGTTATTCATTTAAGGTATTTGTCCCTAGAGCCTAATGTACTATTATTACCTAATTTTATTATCCATTCCTCTTCTCTTTGCCTTTGCATTCTTAAAGGAGAAGGAAAGCTACCACTGCAGTTTATTGCCAATAAATCACCAACAATAGCGCAAGCTAGAACACATATATTTATAAGGGATGGACCGAATCCACTACTTTGGATTAGGCCTAACCTCCGATTCGTGCACAGCCAATTTCGGAATGGCTATTAAGGTATACTTGCCTACATAGCAGATCACAATACTGCAAGTTTTCTCCAGCATGGTTTTACGTGTAAAATATATTGCCAGACTAATTAAATTAACATGTCAAAATTGAGGTACCTGCTTACTTTCTCATAAAATGCAGTGAATGGGATCTACTTAGACTTTGCTAAAGCATTTGATAGAGTACCATACAAACGGTTACTGGTTAAGTTAATGAATAATGGCCTGGAACATACTATTTGTACTTGGATAGAGAACTGACTGAAGGATAGATTACAAAGAGGCAAGGTGGCAAATGGAATATTTTCTTATTGAACCCGTGTTATTAGTCGAGTACCGCAGGAGCCTGATTACATTAGAAGGCATTGTGTACAGATAAGGGGGATAAATGGGTCATTACACCAGTGACACCCCTTTAGACAAGAAGAAAGGAACTTTCATTTGAAGCAGCACAAGTGGATTTTCATGGTAGGGAAGTGAGGTTGTGGTATGCCTTGTCTGGTGATAGCATTGATATTGCTCTATATATATTGGATATTGGGTTCCCAGTAGTTGCACTTGTGTGAAAAACATAAGGGTTCTGCAACTTTTAGGCACCAGCATCATGTGGTCTATGTGGAGAATAGATGAGTGAGATAGTGAGATGCTTGAGCAGAATGACCACCTCTTTTGGTAAGCTTATAATTATTTAATTTATTGTTTTGTAATTTGACCTTTATTGTCCTTTTTTTTATAGCACCACAGCTGGACTGCTAGCTCTTCTGATTTCTCTTGCCTATCTTTGGGTCATTTATAGCAGAAAAAAGAAATCCACTGAAAATATGGATATAATGGTACATGTCTGCCAGGTAAGCAAAACTCTCTCTCTTTTTTTTTTTTTAGGACAATGGTACACTAGTAGATTTACTTCTAATAATGTTAATCACTGGTGGTAAACCCCATATGTTGATTCAGTCTCCCAAAATATCAGGCAGCAAGACAGCAGTGACACTCGGGTTTAACCATCAACGATTCTCATTCTGTTTGGTAGTAAAGCTTTTTGAGGAGATTAGTCGCCCACAGAAGCAGATTTATTGCTGGTGTGCCATTGCTCTTATCAATGACTGCATAGCAACTACAGATTATTTTAACATGGATGGAAGATAAAATATAATTTTTTGTTCCCTGAATAAGAGTATGGATATTTGCAACTATAATTTTATAATTTAAGTCCCAAATGATTTAATTATATCCATTTATTTACTGACATTTTACAGTTAGTTTTACAGTTTTCACTGCCTTGTTAGCACATACAATCTAATTTCTCTATCACAGCCAAGCACACATAAACATACTGGGGTTAGTTTTAGCACAAGCCATGAACAGTGCTTGTAGGTTTTTGTATCGTGGGAGAAAACACCAATATGAAGTGCTTGCAAAAATGGGTAAAGTGTACAAACCCCTCACAGACAGAATGAAACCTAATCCAAAAGTGTCATTAAAAGCAGCTGTTATAATTAGTACAATAGTTGCTAACATTCTACAGATGCTGCTGAGAAATGTATCAACTAATGTAGCAAATTGTATGAGTTCAGATTCGGTGCCAGGATCACTGAGCTTCTACACTGAAACACTAGAGACAGGAACATCATACTTCAGTTTTGGAAAACAGTACAAAATAAAAATGTAAATCCGCTGCAAAAAGTCACTATTAATAGTGAACAATCTGAAAACAACCGAACTTTTTTTTTTTGGAAGGTGAAGGCACAGTGCAGACATTTTTTTGTTTCCCTTTTTGGGGGAGGGGAGAAAAGGGGACCATGGCTATGTCTTCTTAGGAAGGAATCCTAACACACAAACATATTTCAGAGGTCTCTCCCAGATTTCATGGGATTTACCCAAATTGTAAGATCTTAAAGAGATACTGACACCTGAAATTAAACTCTTTTTTACATGTATTATAATATTGGCTATAAGTATTTGCATGATGCTTTTACATTACCGTTAGCATTAGAAACTGTAACTAACAGGCTGAGATTGGACAGGTTGGCAAAGTCAGAGAGTCAGGCTTAGGAACTTCAACTAACAATTATATACAAAAAATGTACATTCATATGTTAAAATTCACTTTAATAACCCTTCACACACATTACAGTAAGCCAATGCTTAGTTTGGATCACTTGCAGATACTTTTTGTTCCCCAAACTCACTTATATTAAGTTTTTGTAGTTATATACAGTATAGAACCATTACTTTTCCAGGCAAAGCGCATTTACACTAGTGATGCCTAATTTGCATATGGCGCGAAGTTAAACGTATAATAGAAGTATATGTTACAGCCACTACATTACACTACACAAGCCCAGGAAACCTTTAATAAATAAAATAAAGTTGTCCTATTGCCCTAAACATGTGCCCACTGTATAGTTGAGTTGTCATATGTTAGGAAATGTAGGGGGGAAGGAGGGTAACCCCCCCAAAAATTATGCTATTTTTCAGACTATCACCCTAAAAACTTTCAAACTCCTATCTGACCTGGCGAAGTAAAATCTAGCGCAAGAGGTAACATTCAGTAAAATGGTCATCTTAGTGAATTAGCGTAGTTTCGTCCCTTCGTCAGTGCGCAACTTTGCCTGGCGTAAGGGTGCAAAGTTGCGGTAGTCTGTCTACTTCGCTAGCTAATTTTCACCTGGGACACTGTTAGTAAATTGGCAAAGTTGCGAAATGACGTCACACTGGCGAATAAGCGCTAGCGTTAGACGATTCGCGCTTTAGTGAATTTGCCCCAGAGGGTCTTATCAGAGCCACCATCAGGTGGGTATTAGTTGCAAAGAGATGTTTGGATGCACGTCCCGGACTGGGAATTCAAATTATACATACACAGTATCTGCAAAAGTTGCTAGCTTGCACAGCTTGCCAAATGCTGAAGCAGCTGTTGGAAGTTGGGAACTGATGCGTTGCATTTTAGAAGACAGGACATAAGGACCAGATGTCATGATGATGGAACACTGGCAAGAAATTTCACTGAAGACACCTTTGACCTTCAGCCACTGTTTTCAGATATTATAATTAACAATTACCTAGTACTTTTCCTTGCACGTTCTGGCCATTCTTGCAAAAAAACAAAACAATATTTGAATAGGGGAATAAAAAAAAGCATATAATTCAAAAGCCATTACATTATTGAGTAAAACTTTACACAAATAACATATCTATCTTCCCTACAAGGTTATTCTGGTACTGTTGAGGTTCAGTACTTAACATTTCAGGGTAGGATTTTTTCATTCAACAATATCAGGATATTGGTCAAGTGAATTAAATGTTTTCCAAGACACTGTGGGGGAAATTCACTAAAGCGAGAAGCGTCTAACACTAGCGCTAATTCACCAGCGTTACGTCAGTTCGTAACTTCGCAAATAACGCCAACTCTGGCTAATTTTCGCTAGCGAAGTAGATAGACTAGCGTAACTTCGCACCCTATCGCTAGGTGAAGTTGCGCACTGACGAAGGATCGTAATTACGCAAATTCACTAAGATGACCATTTTCCTGAACGTTACCACTTACGCTAGACGTTACTTCGCCAGGTCAGACCTGGGCTTGTGTAGTGCAATGTAGTGGCTGTAACATATACTTCTATTATACTTTGAAATTTGCGCTGTATGCAAATTAGGCATCGCTAGAGTAATGCACTTTGCCTGGTGAAGTAACACTAGCACTACTACGCTACCGTTCGCCGACCTTAGCGGAACTGCACACTTTAGTGAATTTGCGTAGCGCTGGCGAAAATTCGCCTGGCGAAGTTCAGCGAACGTTAGCGAATTTTCGCCACTTAGTGAATTTCCCCCGTATATGTGGGATCTACCGAATTTCAATTCTACTAATAAAATTTTTTATTCCTTTAGTAATCAATGATGAAAACAGTTCCCCAATAAATAAATCACCATAAAAATAACAGCAGAATGGTTGTTTGGCCATAACAAGCAATGCATTGATCTCTATATTTGTCATTCTTGAGATTTCTCTTGTAATACTTGGATTAGTGCATAAAACTCTGAGCTTGGACACAGTGTTCAGTCTAGACATGAAGTGACAGTGAATATTTTCAGCTGCTTTAAATCAATACATAGTTTAAAGTCGACTAAGTGTACTTTTCACAGAGTAGACAGTGCTACCCTGTGTGGCTTATTTAAAACATTTCTGTCACCTCAAAAGAAAGGTGAATGCTAAAGATGAAAAACATTGTGCAAATTATTCCTCCTATGTACTTCTTTCTCTGCCTTAAAGGAACAATTAAAGGGATACTGTCATGGGGAAAACATGTTTTTTCCAAAATGCATCAGTTAATAACACAGATCCAGCAGAATTCTGCACTGAAATCAGTTCCTCGAAAGAGCAAACAGTTTTTTTAATATTTAATTTTGAAATCTGACATTGGGCTAGACATAGGGGCAGATTCACTAAAGCGCGAAGCGTCTAACGCTAGCGCTAATTCGCCAGC
>CM044442.1:74008600-74022118 GCA_024363595.1 Xenopus borealis | reverse complement strand
GCAAAAGAATAAGAAATCAGGAAGGGGGCAAATAGTTTTTCACACCACTGTATATTCCTATATGTAATGTACCTCTATAAATAGGTATGTTGTATCTTTTTATTTATGGATATGGGAGTCCTTGTTTTTTCTATCATCCTTTTAACTAAGGTCATTGGGCACATAGAGCAGTAGGCTCTGTTGTGTAGAAGTGGATCTGCTCCATGACCCTGCCCCATTGATCTACACTGCTTCCACCTTCATACGCTCACATGCAGTAGGGCGGAGTTGCGGTTGACCCGCCACCTTTTGCGTATTTGGACCGAACTCCACTTTTGCTCAGCATTAATTCAAATCAATTGAGCAGGGACATGGAGCAGATCTGCTTCTGTCAACCTTCAAAAATACACAGGCTGAGAGCAGTGGAGCCTATAGCTCCTTGTGCCCAGAGTATAAGGGGCAGATTTACTATTGGTTGAATTTCGAATTGAAAAAAATTTGAAATTCGACCATGGGAATAGTTAGGGAATTAAAATCCTTCAAATTCGAAGGATTTTACTGCAAAACCATCAAATCGACCGATTTTAACCATTCAATCAAATTTTTATACGTTCTGCATTTGAGCAAAAAGTCTACGTAAATTCATTATATAGCTGTGATGTTGCTGATATAGTGTTCACAAACCACCTTTATGGTAGACATGATAAATATTTGAGTTTCATTGACTATTTTTTAATGCATACAATAAACATATTCTGCAAATCATTAAAACTGTGCTATATTTAATCACTGAAATTAAGTACTTTATTAAGGTTAGGGCACAACAGACATGGAGTTCAGCAGGACATTGCCCTAGTGTGCCCCCATGGAAGTGAAAGGGATGTTAAGAGAAACAATTTCATTTGTATGTATTTCTAATTAATGATGATGGAGATGATTCATATCAGAGCACTGAACAGGAGTATTGGTGCTTGCCACAATTTGCTCTTAGCATGTATGGAAATACTGAAATAGCAGTATGTGAATAGCATGAATGCACATCCATTCAAGTGCTTTGTACATGCATCTATTAATCTTGCCCCAGATATGGTGGCCAGTTGGCCATGGGGAGCTCACAGATCCCAGTTACTGTATTTTTTGTGTAATAGCTAAACACAGCCCTTTATGGAAAATTATCTAGCTTCCTAAAAAATAGAAAATAAAGCGGAAATTGCCATGCACAGGGTTACAGCCAAAGTCGTACATTGTTCTGTATAGCAAAGATGGGACTATTGAAGCATACATTTCTTTTCATGGATTTCACAGCATTTGCTAAAAAGTTTTACACTGTTTCCTGCGTTTGTAAATTCCTACAGATCAGATGGTCTGAAGGTTGGATCAAAGTCTTTTGACAGTGGAGATTTGCGGTTCTGAACTGAATATTAATGCAGCTTAAAATTAACGCTTTATCTATCTGCTATGCCTTTTAAAAATTATCAAACAATTTTTAAAGTTGCAAACATATATATTTATTTTACATAAAATATATAGCTATAACCAGTAGATATAAGACAGCATCTAACACCACACTGACAGGTCTTTAGTGATGAACAAAAAATGTATTTATATTAAGGCAGTGAACGCAATTTTGTAAGTTGCAAACATATATATATATATATATATATATATATATATATATAATTTTTTTTTATCACTTAAGACCTGTGAGTGTGATATTTTATCATTTCCATCAGGGTAACTTTATTAAATAGGCTGCAGATACTTCTAATACCACATGTCTCAGCAATCCCAAATCAATTCATTTATAAGATGTGCTTTCCCATCCACAAAAGTATTCACATTCAAATGCTCCGGGATATGTCTGTTTTTAAGTGATTTGAAAATACAGTTCACAACAATTTTTTCTGCATAAATCCAATTTCTTGCCAGGTGCAGAATTACCCATAGATGGTCATTATGCATATTTTATAGAAAAGACTTTTTTTAAAAAAAAAGAGAAAACTTCAAAAGGAACCAGCTAAGTTAGCTTTTGTTCATTTTTTTTTCATAACTGCTGCCAGAGCTTTAAGTATGTTGTGTCTTGGTGCGCTTACAGACACCTGTCTATTTTTCTGCTTAATGTGTGAGAAATGCACCATACTTTATTACAAGTGACCGTGATGACATGCTGCATTGATTTTTTTTTCTTGTTTCCTTCACAGCTTAACGGTATTGACTTCTCCCTCAGCTCTGAGATAACTCAGCCTCGACAGCTGAATCTGGATGACATTCGAAGATCTTTTTTCTTGGTATCCTTCCTATGCTGTGTTCTATGCTTTATAGCATTATTTTTTTTTATAGAAAAATTCATCTTGGCAATAACTTCGGTGCCTCCGAAAAAAAGAATTGGATCGTAATATTGAAAGTTTTA
The DNA here is from genome assembly GCA_024363595.1 of Xenopus borealis. Classification (NCBI taxonomy): domain Eukaryota; kingdom Metazoa; phylum Chordata; class Amphibia; order Anura; family Pipidae; genus Xenopus; species Xenopus borealis. Next base: position 74,019,729 of record CM044442.1, on the reverse strand, counting down.
GAGGCTCACGTAGTGTGTATAAACAAAATGTCCTTTTTGTTCGTTATTTTGACTTGCATATGCTTATTTTATTGTGATATACACTTTTTAAACAACTTCATTGGATGCTACTGCACCACTTTTCTTCCAAAAATCTATTTGCAGGGTTTGTAGTGTTAACTTTATCACCAGCACTGTTCAGTGGAGAGCAAAGAGTATGGAGACTGGTGACATTACAAATGACAGCATTACATTGTATGTATTCCAGTACACGGGAAACCAGGGAAATAAAAACAGACACAAACTTTAGAGGAAATAATTCAAAAGACTTTCAGGAGACATGAATAGCACACTTGCAGAAATGAGACCCTCTCTTCATTTGTATTTAAAACAGCAAGAATTCTCGGAAGTTAACCAAGTTTCACTGTACTGTGTTTTTTTTATGGAAGCTAACCAACTGGATGTTAAAACACAGCTAGGGTAAGAGATCCCAACTATAGACCATGATTCCTCTTACTGGTAATCATTTATGGAAGAAGTTACCTGGCTCTACATATGCTGATCAGAAAACACAGCACTACACCACACATTAATAGCATGATGAAATCACTGTTTTGCTTTATCTTAAACAACATATACTTCAGAAGATGCATCAAGAACAAGAAATATTTGCTCTGCGTAACTTTGAAAGCTGAGGCTTAATAATGGCATTGTAATGTGCTTTGTAGGAGCATCATCAGTTGAATCTAGGGTAGAGTATTGTGTCACAAAATTTTACTAATCATTTATGAATATTTCTACATATTGCTGAACAACATTTTATACTGGATTCAATTCTCCGTAGGACAAATGGTGTTCTCTGGAATAAAAATAATACATAAAAAAACAAAAAGTGGTATATTATGTGCATCATAGGCTGTTGGGGAAATTTAGTCAAGGCCATACAATGTTAAGGATTAGTGCTGGTCTTGTCTTTATTAATATGAGACTTTTAGTTATGTATTATTTATTAGGAAGTAAAATTTCTAACAAATGTTTTCAGCTCATTTCCACTGCCATTATTTCCTTAACCATCTATTGCTAGGTCTTCTTTATTATCACAGCCTTTTTTGGTACTGGAAATATAGCATCTATTAACAGGTAATGATGCATCTACTGTAATAAAATGACATTTCAATGATTATAATGCAGGAAAACAACATTTAAGCCAATAAGACCTATTGCCTAAAGAATGATGCAATCTCTACTTTTGCTATAAAAGCTTGATTCATTGACATAGAATTTCCATCTATTGCAAAGCATTTGCAGCTTTGGGTTAGTGGAATCTAATTTTATTAACTTCCAATAATTTAGGTTATAAGGCATACATCTAATGCTGGGTTAACATGGCATCCTTGCGTTACTGTATAAGGGAAAACTTCTAGGTAACTGCTTGTAAAAGGTGTGTCTCAGTATTGTATTCAAGGAGTGATTTGTATAATCTATCTGTGTCTGTGTGGGTTACCTCTGGGTACAGGATTCCCCCAGCACTCCAAAAACATACAGGCAGATTAAAGGACTCCTGACAAAATTTGCCATAATATGTACCATTACTGTGGCTAAGCATTTGTATCTAAAACAGGGGTGTCCAACCTTTTGGCTTCCCAAGGCCACATTGGAAAAAGAAAAATTGTCTGGGGCCACACATGAAATACACAAAACACTTGTGATTTGTAAAAGTAAAGAAAATACACAGAAAAGAACTACAATACCAGTTGGATAACCATATGGAACTACACATTGGAATATGGGACACCTGGATATTAAATATTTATTATTATATTATTACGACATTTCCTTGGGAACCAATCGTTTCAAGCTGGGCCCCATTCATATCCATTCTGGGCTGCATTCGGCCCTCGAGCCACAGGTTGGACACCCGTGATCTAATATGAGTCTGTGCTGTATGTAATGCAACAGTTAAAAAATGCATTTTTTATTGTTACAGTCGCTGTTAGTAATATCAAAAGTCATAGAGAAGTACTACTATCATTAGAGAGAGCTCACCGGATTTTGAAATGATTGGTGCTATGTTATCAAACTTAAATTACTTGATAATCCCTGAATTGCAGGACCATTATTTTACTGGCTATTGTTTAAAGAGCTGTGCATTTACCGGAACCAGTTATATGAATTTGGTGCAGACAGTGCCCTGTAGAGCAAGGCCTTTTATTGCTCACACAGCACATCCACAAAGACTACAATTTGTTACCTGCTGTACACAGCTGGAAATCAGGAAAATGGATTGGTGACATTTTCAAGAAACAAACGGACTTAGAATAAGAGTATAACAGTAGGGTTACTGTTAGATCAAATAATATTGCAGTGTGATTATGATGAAAGATCTGAAGACACCTTCGGAAAAAACAATTCACCAAACTAATAACCATTTTACTTTGAGCGTTCCTTTCACAGAAGTAAGCTTTCTCCCCCCTTGAAAGCAATACAGCAGTTGCACTGTAACACTATAACTAGATCTTAGATTTGCTAGTGCTTGAAACTGTGTCTACAGAAGTTTAGTTTTTTTTACACATTTTCACCAAATTATCCATTAGGCTACTATAATTGACATGGTAAATAAAGACTTATGGGTATGGAGACAGAATTGTTACAATGCAGTTCTACAAATGTCATTTGTCAAATGTAAAAGTTTGGCAAATGAATCCAGTAAGCTGCAGCAGGTATCAGATACTGTATGTTGTAATGGCACCCAGTCTGTCAAAAGTGCCGTATAAAGAATTTAATTATTGACAAAAAAAAGTATTTTTATGTTGATGCGAACGAAATAATCTAGTAAAGGTGTTTCCCCAACATTTTTGACTGGTCAGAGCCCAGTCCAACTGATAAATTTTGCACTATTTGTGCTCTCTGTACTGGAAGAGCCACATTTATATTTTTATAACAGGAAAACTTTTAGGAGGCTATAAATTAATTTGTTTAGCAATAAATCTTAAATATTTTTTAACATATAAGGTAACTTGTATTTTACAATCTTTTTCTAAGCTCCCATATGGAAGACTAGCCATGCCATTAATCAGAATACCTTTGAATCATGTACAGTGTGAAATGCTCTGTTGCATAGACTGCTTGCTTTGCTACTTAACATATATATTCTGTTTCCTTTCCTCAGTTTTGATCCAGCCTCTGTATACTGCTTCATAACTGTATTTAGTCCTTTTGTGATGGGCGGTCTGATGATGTGGAAGGTGAGAAAATGTTATAGTACAAAAATTACAGCCACAGCCAGGCCTTGTTATGGTTATGATTGATGCGACATGAAGGCAGTATTGCATCGAAATGTGTAGTTTTCTTCCAAACTTGGTCTATTCTTTATTCTGTAGGAGCTTTCTGGTCAGTGGTGGAACTACCTGGGAGTGTGTGTGTGTGGGTGGGGGGTGGTTGCATCTGCACCAGAGCCAACACCACCTCAGGGCCAGCTGCACAGTTTGCACTCACGCGAATCCAATGCAATTTCCACTCCTGGAGGGGGCCCACACTGGGTAGTCATGCTACTGCTTCTGGTATGACTTCTCTACATTGGGTACCATTTTTGTCACTCTTGGTGAACTTTCATCCTACTTGTGTATGAGCCGCAAATTATGTCCACCCCAATCAGTAGCTGATTGATGTTCAGTCAGATATTTGGAATGTGATCCCTGAATAAACGGTTTGCAAGAGGTTGATTGTTGGTTTCAAAGCTAAATACTCATTTCAGCCTAATTTGGTACACTTTGTTGACCAGTTCAGCTGGCCTCATGAGTTGATGAAAAACTGAATTTAAAGGGATACTATCATGAGAAAAATGTTTTTTTTTTTTTTTAAATGCATCAGTTAATAGTGCTGATCCAGCAGATTTTTGCACTGAAATACGTTTCTCAAAAGAGCAAACAGATTTTTTATATATTTAATTTTGAAATCTGACACAGACCTAGACGTATTGTCAATTTCCCAGCTGCCCCAAGTCATGTGACTTGTGCTCTGATAACTACAGTCACTCTTTACTGCTGTACTGCAAGTTGGAGTGATATCACCCCTGCTTTTCTCCCTCACAAAGCAACAGAATATTTGGGAAGATAGCAGCTGCCTGGTAGATCTAAGAACAGCACTCAATAGTAAAATCCAGGTCCCACTGAGACACATACAGTTACATTGAGTAGGAGAAACAACAACCTGCCAGAAAGCATTTCCATCCTAAAGTGCTGGCTTTTTCTGAAAGCACATGACCAGACAAAATAACGAGATGGCTGCCTACACACCAATATTACAACTAAAAAAATACGCTTGCTTGTGCAATTTAATATTGTGGAGAGAATTATTTTCAGTGTAATTTAGAAATAAAAACATCATAAAAATCATGACAGAATCCCTTTAACCACTGCCTGGTTTTTAGCTGCTTGACATGGCATCTGCTGTGCCAGCTCATACGGTGGTGAAATAATTTAGGCATAATCTATACCTCCCAGAAGATTAGATAAATAAATTGTTGGTGGGACATAGGACATCTGCATTACATCCCTGTAGCATAAGCGACTCCTCATCCAACATATTGATTTTAGGGACCCGGGTACACTGTCACAATGTTAAATACATACTGTATAGTTTGTATTTTATTTACAGGAACGTTATTATAAATGCCAAGTAATGCTTACATATTTGGTTTTACACTCCTCTCCATTTTAGGGTTCTTTATAGTCAGGTTCTAGCAAGAAATCATGGGTACATTTTATGAACTTTGTTCACTAAAGCCTTTATTATGCTTTCAGCATTATTCTTTCAGAAATAGTTTGCAATTCTGTAATATTGCCCAAGGAATTTATTTCTTCCATATATCTTTCAGCTACATAAATAAAGGCTAAACATCATGCGGCACCATGGGGAAATGTGACTTTGTAGTATAATAACGTAAAATTGTATGGAAATAAATTAAAGAAACAAACGCGGCTTACAGTGATTTTACACAAAATTCTGTATTCAATGAAGACAACACCCCCAGAATGAATACTTAACTTGCATATACAGGTATGGGATCCCTTATCTGGAAACCCATTATCCAGAAAGCTCGAATTACCGAATGGCCATCTCCCATAGGCTCCATTATAATTAAATAATCCATACTTTTAAAAATGATTTTCTTTTTCTCTATATCATTATAGTTTGATCCAAACTAAGATATAATTAATCCTTATTGGAAGCAAACCCAGCCTATTGAGTTTATTTATTGTTTACATAATTTTCTATATATATATATATATATATATATATATATATATATTTCCCTGATGGTATCACTGGGGATTGACAGAAGGTGATATATATCCATGGCTTGCTGCCACACATTTTATTTGCAGTTTCTGGGCAAAGAGCTATAATCTATTAAATAATATAAAGTTGTTTCAGTTTTGTATGGTGCTGGCCCTTTAGGCACAAATTTCATTAGCTATGTATTTTAAGCATATATTTCCATAACCTCTAATAAAACAGCTGATATCTACACCACTTTGCAGCACTAGTAGAGCTTGTATTGCTACAATTACAGGCAACATTCATTTAAGGTATTTGCTCTTCCTGCTGGGCATATCGAAATAAGCCTATGCTGGTATGAAAGCTGCATACAGTAATCTGTTTTGGAATGATCACATTTTGATACATTTTTTCCTTGCAATGTTTTCTTCATTAAACTAATCAAACTGAATGTAGTCTGAATTATTGTAAACATCTCCAAAAGTACAAACTGTAGCAAAAAAAAAAAAAGGTGCGGCCTGAAAATCTTACCTTGTTTGGAATGCATTGCTGTTGGATTGCAATCCAACCTGTGAAAGAAGCAATCACTGCAAGGGGAAATTTGATTTATGACATAATTTATATTGCTATGTTTAACAAACAACTATTTCTTAGGTAACCTTAGCATAACAATATCTGAATGAAAAGCATGAAGCAGGAGAGGGATTTAGACACGCTGTTCGTGGACAGTGTCTTGAGCTCTACTTATCACCAGCTAAAGGTCTACTGGTAGATTCCGGTCTACCTTTTGGGCACCCCTGCTCTAACGAATCCATCTGTATAGTTCTAATCTTCTATTATATCTTCATATACTCAATCAGTGCATCTAAATTACCTGCAGGAATTTTGGTAACAAGTTAACTTGAAGAATGGCAGCAGTCTTGGGAAATCCTTGTGAAAGCAATAAATACTTTTATAGAATAACAGGAAAAAGTATATTTTGAAGTGGAAAGCATCTCAGGACAGAGCAAGTGAAATATTGCTTTAAGGTGGCCATACACGGGCAGATATAAGCTTATTGGCTTATCTGCCCTTGTATGGGGCCCTCAGACAGGCCTCCCCAATCCATACCTGGCTAACAATCAGTCAGGCTTGATTGACTCATTGATGGGATCCTCACTCTTTGTCCCTAGAGCCAAACAATTGCATTACCACAGTATCTGTCAGGGGAACGATTCACTTGTTTGGCAACTTAGCCAAACAAATGAATCTTATAATGTAAGGCTACCTTTACTTTAAAACTGCTGAGCATCAGATTTTTTTCTCTTCTTTTACAGATTCTAATTCCTTTCATTTTGGTGATGTGTGCATTTGAAACAATTCAGATCTCAACCCAGATATCCTCAAAAAGGTACCTGTTAATGAGCATATTAAGTCAGATTTGCTAGAGCGATTAGCGCTCTTGGGTTTGATATTGTTCTTCAAGTAGCCTGATCTTTAAATGGTGCTGACCTGGTTAGGATGAGAAGAGAGCCAGAGTCCTCTACTCTTCTGAAAACCAAACATATTCATTCACATGCCTTATGCCACACACAGCACTGCTTAAATAAACAAGAAATTGAGGTTTAACTCTGACATAAGAAATTATGAATCTATACAGATACAGAATTTTATTTATCTGCATATGTGTTTATAGATGAACTTTGAAAAAGTTATGATTGGTCTGATAAAAGAACATTTGATGGACAAGATCTGTACATTAGCTATTGAGTTATTTGTGATTTTTTTTCAATAATTGTAACATATTAGAGGGTTGGTTTGCAGGCTTACTGCTTTGGGAAATATGAATGGGGTAGAAGACTACACTACAAGGCAGATTGATTAAGTATTAAAGTCCTTAAGAAAACTTTTCCCTACTGTCAGGAAATTTTTTAAGAAATAGACACATTTATCAAAGGATGTATCTGTCAGAATGGGTTCAACTGATACCAGCAGCCAATGGCATGCTTTTCATGGACAATGCTGAGCTCTATCATCAGTTCTAATATGTACTACAAATGTAATACAAACCTGATGCAGAGACAAAAGATCCAGGCAATTTTGTTCTGTACTCAAAACAGTAGCTTCAAAGAAATTGTTAAATATACCTTCAGTCAGAAAATCCATTACTCAATTCTAGGGATGCACCGAATCCAGGATTTAGTTTGGGATTCGGCTTTTTGCAGCAGGATTCTGATTCGGCTGAACCCTTGCGCCTGGCCAAACCGAATCCCAAAACTAATTTGCATATGCATATTAGGAAGGGAAATCACGTAACTTTTTGTCACAAAGCAAGGAAGTAAGAAATGCTTTATTCCACTTTTACCTTCTTGTCACATTCTGTTCGGCCAAATCTTTCACGAAGGTCTCTGGGATTCAGCCAAATCCCAAATAGTGGATTTGGTGCATCCCTACTTAATTCAGTGTTGTAACAATGACATCAAGGTATTGGGATTATCTAACTGTTATTTATATGTGTGGAGTAAACCCAGTAGTCTATTTGTCTAACCTAGGCTTTGTGTGGTGGAGTGCAGAAAATATCCTTCAATTGCCACAGGCAAAGTTAGTTTGACACCAGCTGTAGCTTAAGCCACACTAAATTTATTATTTAAATTTTGTGTTCTTCAGTCTTGGAATCGCACAATCTCAGCAAGAAAGCAGGACACTGTTATTAAGACAAATTGTGGATCACCCCGAAATCTTGTGTATGCACCAGAATGGGGGGGTAATGCCAATGCCCATGCAAGTGCCCTACACAATTATTGAGCCTGAGGAGGGAAAGTGAGCAGTGACATGTAGGAAGTACTGAATGGAAAGTGAAAGTAATTGACTGCCCCACCGCTGATAATACGTATTTGATTGACAGCTCAGATATTTAAACACCTTTATAACAGATGTGGATGTTTTAATGAAAAAAGTTTAATTTGCAAAGGACTTTGATAATGCAGCTTTTTATGTGTAGGTGACAGGTCCTCTTAAAATGAACAAACTGAACTAAAGTAGAAAGATTGCATTTTTCATACAGAGATTTGATACAACAACGTTTGTATATCTACCGCACGCATTTATCTCCCTATTTAGGAATTTGACATTTCATTTAACAGAAATGTGCTCTGAAGTGATTGCTAAACAAGAGTAGCTTTTAGTGCAGCACATAGATTTTTAAGGAAAAGCTGTGATCACTGGAAGCTGCAATTAAACATTGCAACACTATAATGGACTTTGAAGGATTCAAACCTATCACCTCAATCTGCTATGGCAGGGCAGCGTTCACAGAGCAAGCTAAGCAGATGGTTAGTTGATTTTGCTCTCTACATTACATTCCCACCACGGCTACAAAATGACCTGCTGGCAACAGCAGGGAGTCTCTAGATGAAAATCACCTTTATCTGTGTTACAGATGAATGCCTGCCCCAGCCTTTTCGTTTTTCAATTTATTTTCTGACACCAGTCTTGGCAAGGTATATGACAGCACAATGCTTTTGATTGGTATTTAAATTTTATGTGGTTTGTGCAACTTCTGATTCTGGTTCAGACTGTCCACTCAGACTGTCCACTCATCCAATAGCATTCACTGATCAGTCTGCTGGAGATGATGGGTATTATAGTTAAGTAAGCAGCACCTGCAGGGCAATAGGTTAATTGAATTAGACCCTTCTTTTATAAAAATTAATACACAAAGGAGTGAGCATTCACAGTGTATTGTCCTTTACTATTCATCTGCATACCATGTACTCGGCTTTATTAAGGGGCAGTATACCCCCCTTGTTCAATGAATAGGGCTTGTGCTGAACATACATTGTTTTATTTACCAAAAATATTTTGGGTGTTAATTCTTCAACTAAACAGTAAATCATGGAAACCATAGCTACTCAATGTTTGGTTTTTGCACAGTAGATCATTAGATTCCCAGTCTACAACCCCTTTCTATCCCCCTTGCTTGTGATTATTTTGTTAGCAGAAATTAATTATGCAGGAGAATTATCTGTGTAATGGTAATCTAATTTCTCTCACAAGGACTAAACATGGAGTAGTTTCATTCTCCTTGTCTACCCTGATTAGCTCAAGAAATAATACAAACCATAGAATTTTTGTCAAAAAGTATGTTCAGTAGAAATACTATTCATTGGACTAGGGGGAATATTGACCCCTTATAAAGGACATTATAATTTTATTTGTGAAGTGTTTTTTATTGACTAGGACTTCCATGATTATTGAAGGTGTGCAGACCTGACATTAGCATCACCTACATAAAGTATTTTTCTCTTGTATAATCAGGACCTCCCTAATTATAACAGAACTTAAAAAAAGATGAAGTCTATAAAATATTGTATTGTATATACTGAATTAAGAGCATCAGCGCAAAGGTTCGGTAGCTCTTTAACAGTAATGTTTCATGCGTTCAGTTGCCCACGGCAATCCCCAATCCTTGATGTTGCTAGGTGGTCTATTGCATTAGGCAGACTGAAACTAGTAGCCAAGCTTAGGAGGTATTAAAAATGATCAAACATTTGCAAAATTGAGGTTTAACGCAATAATGTAATCTAGACTATGCATTCGTAGTCATTTATATTTACTTTTTCCACATCTTAATGTCTTTGAAAGGTGGTATCAGTGGAACTCATCTTGAGATTTACAATATGCCATCACATTTATATTTGATTTTTTTGTACCATGTTTATTTGATTAACAGAGCTGCCCCATGACATTAAAAAGTTTTGACACTCTATTTTATCATTTTGCACGCAGAATTTTCAGGGACTTAAGGCATTGCTTTATATGCAAAAATTGCCTTTGCTTGCCTGAAAACGAATTTATTGCAAAATACCTACAAATCTCAAAATTTATGGACAAACTTTTAAATAAAATGTGAAAGCATTTTAGTTGTTAAATGTTAGGATCATGATCACCTCTCTGAATCCTTTGTCCCCCAAACGTAAATCACATTTGGGGAGAAAGGATTTGTAAATCTATGTATTCCAGAATGGAAAATAATTGTTATATTATTCATTTATTTCTAACTTTAAAAGACTTTATATTGGTTTTATGAGGGGTATCTTAACACAGTCTGCTATATGCAACTGTCTCCTTCAGCTGGAGAGAGTCACAAGAGTAGTGTGGGCATTCAAGCTGATGTATAACTCTAACACACTTTTAGAAGCCATTGGTTAAACAGATTTTTTATAAAACAAAATAATATACAGGTATAGGTTCTCTTATCCAGAACTCTTGGGACCTGGGGTTTTCTGGGTAAACAAACCTTCAGTAATTTGAATCTACATACCTTATGTTTGCTACATTTGCCATCAATATGGATTCTTGAACTTAATTAGGATCAAGTGCAAGTACTGTTTTATTATTACAGAGAGAAAAGAAATACATGTTTTAAAAATAGAATTATTTAAAATAAACTCTATGGGAGATGGCCTCCCTGTAATTCAGAGGTTTCTGGATAAGGATTTTCATTGTATATGCAATGATACCATGAGAGAAATGGGTAATGACATCAACCCCAATCAAATTATGCATACTATATTATAATGGGAGTAGTGAGCATACAACCCAAGCACACTATATTGAAAGGCTGTGAATACTGACTTCCCAATTACATTATATACAGCTAGAGAGAGTGGGTATATCCTGTATACTGTGAGAGGCAGAGCTTACATCCCAAGCAATTTATATTCAATGATATAGTAGCATATTCATTTAGTATGAAAAATAGACACATGCCCATCAAGACTTTTCTTTAAATGACACCTATATAACTGATATCTGATCCAAGGCATCCAGTGAGCCAGTGGATACTTACACAAAAGGCATATTATATACAGTGAGAGGCAGTAGGTACT
>CM044442.1:73982852-74006417 GCA_024363595.1 Xenopus borealis | reverse complement strand
GCTTGAGAGGGGACATTATTACACTTTACAAGTACATTAGAGGACATTATAGACAAAAGGCTGGGGACCTTTTTACCCATAAAGAGGATCACAATACCAGAGGCCACCCCTTCAGACTAGGAAAAGAACTTTCAGTTGAAGCAGTGTAGGTGGTTCTTCACAGCGAGGACAGTGAGGTTGTGGAATGCACTGCAGGGTGATGTTGTGATGGCTGATTCTGTTGATGCTTTTAAGAGTGGCTTGAATTATTGCTTGGACAGACATAATATCAAAGGCTGGTGTGATACTAAACGCTATAGTTAGTGTAGATATGGGTATATATAAGTTATGTGAAAGTATGGAGGGGTGTGTGTGTATGTATGCTGGGTTTTCATTTGGAGGGGTTGACCTTAATGGACCTTTTCTTTTTTCAACCCAATTTAACTATATAACTATCTTCCAATTGTCAATGGGACATCTGCCATTGACCTCTACATGACCTTAGCAGGTTTGAGCTGGAGTATTTTTTAATTTATAGCAGCAACTGGGTTTAATAAATAACGAAACATCTGAGTTTTTTTCTCTCTGAAAAAAATGTGTTTTAGACTTTAATAAATAAATCCTTTAATATTAAAGCTGTATGGCTTAGAGGCATACAGACTGCTTCTAATATCTATGTATATTTTACTTCATTCAATTTTCTTATACAATTCAGTAAGGATTGACTAGAAAGACTACTTTTACACAGTTGTATTTTGAGCTCTTGTCAAATTTTAAGCATTAAACCATACACATTATATTTATTTGTATAATGCAACACTTCACCCTCAACAAACAACTGGGGAATTGTTATTTTATATGGTAAGTATTATACTGTAATAGTGTCATTTTCATGTTTCTCATTTGGTTTACAGCCACAACCATACAATAAATTAGGGACAGCTAGGTTTCATAACTCAGAGATACATTCTGTACTTAAATAAATTGGCTAAATAAATGCATATATTTGTTTTTCTCTCTTTCAGCCTTTTCCTCATTGTTCTTGTGATAACGGACATTATGTCTCTGGTAGGTCAAATTCTGATAAACAACCTGACATTTTCCCAATAAGTCATTTTGCAAGTTTCTTAAAATTACAAGACCAAAGCGTTTCTTGTTTGTTTTGCAAAATTGGACAGGTCTGAACAGAAAATGTTTCAACACATTCTCATTCTGTAGTCATTCTCAGGTTATAAACATTATATTTCTAGCAGAGAGGGTTCAAGAGGGCACCTCAACTACTTCAAAACCCTAATATGTGCACTTATATTTTATATATTAAAATCTTTTAGCTTCTTTGTCCTTGGTGTTTTGGAAAGTCAATTAGGTTACAAGGGTGTTGTCATAAAAGACTAACATTTCACATTACTGTTCAGAAAAGAAAATGTAAATTTTATATTTTGTTACAAAAATGTCACATTTACTTATCTTGTATTCAGCTTCCATACAGAAAGGGAGCACACATTTTTTCTGTACATTTTGAATAATTGTAGCTATTGTGCATGATCTCAATTTATACTGACTTACTACACATTTGGCATTTTAAAATGAAAAATAACTGGGCAGATGCAGAGATTGTGATCTACTGTATTTATTTAGATAGCACTAGAAATGTACATAGTATAACACCAACATTGTATAGTTATAATAAATGATGCCCTGAAGAGCTCACAGTCGAATTTTTTTAAAAAGAGTTCAAAGACATAAGCAAATTGGAGAGGAAGTGTAGTGTCGGCTATGAAGGGTTTGATTATAAAGTTGGTATTGGAGACACGACTGATGAACTGGTAAAAATCGGGTGCAGGAATAGAAAAAATTACGAATTGTATGTTTTTTTTTATCAACTGGGGTGGGAAGGGGAAATATTTTTTTTTACTTCCTTGTTTTGTGACAAAAAGTCACGCGATTTCCCTCCCTGACCCTAATTTGTATATGCAGGCCGGACAGAAGGATTCGGCCTAATCCCAAACAGAATCCTGTATTGTACTGTATTTATTTATATAGCACCAGAAATGTACAATATATATTATGATTGAATTACAAAGAGTAAACACAGTTGTCTGATAATAAATGACTTCAGCCAACCACTAACCATGAGTGAAAGAAAAGTTTTTGCGTTATCTGTCAGGGGGGGCCTATCGGCTACCAGCGGGAGTAGCCAGGACCAAGGAGGAAGCTTTAGGGGTTAAAAATCCAAAATCGCAGTACAAAAGGGTTCAGGCAAAATCATGATCAAAGTCAAGGCAAGAGTTCAAAGGCAGGCAGAATAATATCAAAGTCAAAGTCCAGGCAGGGTCAGAAGTCCAGGAAACAGGTCAACAAGAATTATCAGACACCCAGGAATGTTCCAAACAAACGCAATAATTGGGCAGCTAACCTGTGACCTGGAAGTACTCAAATTTTGCACCGGGGTCGACATCATCGTGCCAGCGTGGGTCCTGGGCACCGCCATGTTGGATGCGGTGCCAAAGAGGAGCAGAGCACCATCGGTCGCTCCTGACGTTATCATTCATATTCTCTGAAAAATGGTTAAGAAATCATAAATTCTGCCAGGGTATGTAAGCTTATGAGCACTGAGCACTGTAGGTCTAATTTGACACCTGTTTTGGGAAACTGGATGTAGGGTGATGCTAAATGTTGGTGGTGGTGGTGGGGGGCTAGTTTCAGTTGGAATAGGAGTAGAATGTTTAGGATATTTCCTGGATTTAATATAAATATTGAAATAATGTTTATAAACTTCATTTAGTAATGTACTTTATAATATTGCAGGAGTCAACAATCATCTACAAGTAACTAGATTTACCTCATGTGACTATTCTAATAGTAGTTGAATTTTTAGGGCAATAGTGCCGCCCCTAGAATGTGTTCATGGGTGCTGCTAAACCTACAAAACACATTAAACATGAAGAAATGTTGTTGACAGTGTAGTATATGGGTCTTTGTGCCACCCGCCCACTGCATGTTGTGAATGATGGAACTCTTTCTGGTAACCTGAGCTATTTTCAAATGCTGTTTTTTACTGTAAACAGGATGTCCGTGATTAGGCCCTTTATGAGCTTTGTGCAAACAGCTGAACTGAGAGCATATTGATACTCAGGATTCCAGGAAAGAAAATAACCATAAAGCTTTAAAAAGCCTGATTTTTTCAACTGTTTTTTTTTTTTTTAAATGTTATATTTTATGTTGTGTGCACATGGTATCTCATTACATTGCTCATTCTTGATTGATGGGGATCTAAACCCTGATTTAGATAAGGTGAGAAATGAAACACCTTATACTCTTAACAGCCCAGAGGTTTAATAGCTTCACATTTACAGGCAAGAATGTAGGTGCAAAATAAACAATTTTTGCTTAATTCATTTTTTTAAATGTAATACCAATCTTAGCCAACACTTCATTATAGCAAATGGAACTGCTGTTAAATTAGTGTTTGTATATACACAGAGTGATTTACCTTCCATATTTTAGTACCTTAGGAGGCGGTGTAAAAATCACGCTCCTTTGTCTGGAAACTGCCTAAAATGACTTGTTCAGACATCAATAGGTCATTGCTGTAGGGTAAAACTGGTGAGAATGTTGTCCTTGCCCCGTGTTCTATGCAACATGCAAAGCACCATAAGTTTTACTATGTGCCAATTTTCCAAGGGCACAATTAGTTTTGAGCTCCAATATCAAATGAAAATGATAGTTTGCATTACTTCTTTTTATTATTAATTTTGCAAATGCAATTCTCCTTTTAAACCATATGTAAACATATGCACAGTTTAATGGATGGTGTACAGTGCAGCCCAGTGGCGTCAATAGGTTTTGGAAGTGATAGTTTCAGTAGGTTGCAATTATAATTTTAACTGCATCTTTGTTTATGCTTTATACTGTACTTTACTCCATGGAACCTCTTTCAGTGTTTACCTTCTCATATAGTTAATATTTCCTTTTCTTTTAACAGCATTTTTTCTTCCTGGTTAAAGATTATGGCAGTTGGCTGGACATAGGAACAAGGTACAGTACAGATAGTTTTTTTTTTATATATATCTCAGTAGGTTTAACAGATTAATAAAGAAAATTACAACAAAAATCTTAGAAAAAAATATATCATGCATGGAAAAAATAGCATGTCTAGCAAACTTTAAAAATATGAATGGGTTCATCCATGAATTCTGAATTATTGCATAATATAGCTAAATGTTGGAGAAAAAAAATTAAGACATGGCATGGCATACATTAAAACACCCCATTTCCTAGAGGGATGGCTAGATCAGAATTCGTTTGGCGCTCTGTTTCACGTTTCTCTGTTCTCTTCCTTACATTTGATCTTGTTTATACTTCATTTGTTTTTTCAGCGTGGCTAGATTATGTGGGAATTAATTCAACTACAATGACTTTCCCTAAAAGCAAAGTGTCCTTGAGAATGGTACTGCCAGTGTTCTCTTGAGCATGCAATATAAGTATTTTTGGACAGAACTTTAAATTCACTTTAAAAGGTTTAATTCAAGCAAGGGGCAACAGCAGCGTTTCAAGTCAAACACAGGTTTTTATTAAGCTGGATAAAGAGCATTTTGTGGCATGAAATGTTGACATTGCCCCTGCTTGAATTAGTTTTTTTTTTTTTAAGTGAATTTGGAGTGATGACTGTACTTACTTTTGTAGAAGTGATTTCATTAATCTTGGAGACAATGAGGGATGTGGATCCAGCACAGGAAGTGCTGTCTAATACATATTGATATCTAGTTACTTTTCGGAAAACAGACCAACCTTGTTTGAATCTTTAGAAGTTAGCAGCCTTGCTCACAGAAAGTGTAGACACCTGAGTTTTTCTACGTTGTATTTGTTCTAAAAGTACCACCAACACAGATAAACAGAAATGAAAGGCTCTGTTGTTCAGAAAATGGTATACACATTAATCATTTGATGATCAGTTGGTTTTTAGTCACATTATATCTCTATCCCAATTTGTAGGTTTAAAAGCAATGTGAAAAAGATTACCTTTCCCTTTTCTTCAATGTTTTCCTACTTTAATACTGGGGCTTAGTGCTCTGCTCATGTGGAACAAATACTTTCCTTTTACATGAGTTACATATAATATTTCCATAAATTTTCACATATTTTTTTAAAAAAAATCTTCATAATATAAGTTCATGTTTTTATTATATTTATTCATGTATTGAAACACTGTAATTATAACAGACCATCATCACCTGTGCTATCCTGGTACAGCCTGAGAGCAGCCTGGCTTTGGTACGAGTACAAAATCTACCATTTATGCAAACTGCTAATTATGTTATGCATTAATTTTCCTCTACATCTTGCAAATGGAAACTGTTAACCATCTGATCTTTATTGTAAGGAAGAAGCTTGACCTCTCTATAAAGCTAATGGAGGCTGAAAAATGAACTGTCCCTTTTGTCGCTACAGCACCTTTTAAATGTACAAAGAAGTAATTGTGACTTGTGCACAAAAACAGTCTCAGTTTGATACACATTTCTGTCCTTACAGCTTTCTTAAATAGAACTCTTTTTTTGGACAATAGGACAATTTATCATCCAAGAACATTTTATAATTCTTTTAGCAACTGCTACAAATTGCTACTCAGAGAGTGATTTTGATGTGGGACAAAATTAATTAAAGTATCACCGTTACAAAAGACAGCACATTTGCCAGTTTAAGATTGGATTGTGTCCTCCATTATCAACTTCTTGTGTTTTGTAATGGCATTTTCCTTTTGCTTAAACTTGCAACCTCTTGGATATTTTTGTGTCAGAAAGGTGTTTTGCCATGTTGAGCATTAACTGAATCGTACAAAATAATCGCTTGGGTGGTTTGTTTTGTTGCAATGGATGTGAGATTCTCAGTAGAGGAAGTTTGACATTTATAGAGAAGTTATTAGGATACTTTTGAAATGTATGCATGGCGGATAACCACTATGACCAAATATGAAATGGTAATGGCGTAAAACCACTAAGTCTAAATATGAAATCATAATGGTGTATAACCACTAGGTCTAAATATGGAACAGAAAGCAAACATTAAGATCCAAATGCATGGAAATGCATGGAGTCCAATGGCATTTTAAATGCTTAAGAGGTGCATGATTATGCATGATTTACATTGACATTATTAGAAACCCCCACGGTCAAAAGTCCCCACTGCCCCCCCCCAACTACTGTAAGTGTTGCAGAATTGTGTCTCCTGTAGGATTACTGACCGCACATGTAGAGTCAGCGTAGCGGAGTCAGGCAAACTCCCATGAACTGACTTACTTAGGACATTTGAACTATTTATAAGAACTAGTTATTATGGATTAACATAATCTGTTTATATTGGCATCTATTTACTGAATTAGAGGAGCTATCTCCTAAATGAACTTGAAAGGAGTGAAGTGAGTTATATAAGGTGGCATGCACATTATATTTAGGGGTCATTTACTTAACCCCTGGATGCAAGTGCAAGAGCATAAGGGTGCCAGAGCATGCCCCATAGTTCTTATGTAGGTAGTACTTACAACCAGGGGTCTGCTGCTTTCTGCCCAACTGCTGGGTTTTTCATCCAGTACTAACTGCTGGGTTCAGCTTGGCCCTGTCCTCTGAAAGGGGTTATTCCCCTTTGAGATAACTTTAAGTATAATATAGAGTAATTTTGCTGTGGTTTTCAATTTCTATTATTTGTCGTTTTTGAATTATTTAACTTTTTATTCAGCGGTTGTCCAGTTTTTTTAGCTACTTAATTGGTAGGATCCAGATTACCCTAGCAACCATGCATTGATTTGAATAAGAAACTGCGATATAAAGAGGAGAGGACCTGAATTGAAATAAAAATAAAAAGTAGCAATAACAATACATTTGTAGCCTTACAGAGCATTTGCTTTTTAGATGGCATCAGTGACTCCCATTTAAAAGTTGGAAAGAGTCAGACGAAGGCAAATAATTAAAAGACTATTAAAAATAAATAATGAAGGCCAGTGAAAAGTTGCTTAGAATTAGTCATTTTATAACATACTTAAAATTAACTTAAAGGTAAACTACCCCTTGAATGATGTGCTTAGTTGAATCCACTAATGATTTTTTTTTTTTTGCATTTTGCACACTGTATTCAAGTGATGATCATCGACTGGACTGCTTTAGGGCAGAATCAATGCCAAATCAGCCCTGTTTAAATGAATACATGTAGATTTTTTTTACATAATTTTATTTATAATTATGTATAGAACAACATCATTTTAAGAGTGTTTATCATCAACTAACTGCATCTACTTTCCATTTACTTCTCGGAATGTGGTCTGAAATCTTTTCTCGTTGCCTATAATCATAGCTTCTAAACTGATTACTTACATCTGCTTTTGAGTCAGAGCCTTTATTTACATTATCTGGACAAATCACCCTGTTCCTCTGTTATATCGCTTTGCCTGGTAATTTAATTTTCCACTTTGCTTTTCACTTGTTCGCTAAAAGTTTTGCCTTGAGATTCATGCAGCCTTTGTTTATTTCATTTCACGGAAAACTTCTAACTGATCACAGAATGGAAACTAGATACAGTGTGTAATCTTGGACAGATGTGCTGAGATGAATCAACCATGGGAACTGTGTTTGTTTACTTTTTGTTTATAGATTTTTATATTGTCATGGATTAACACTGTGCCAGTCAACTCGGTTTCACTCAAACATATAGGGATAAGAAACAGCTGTAGCTAATGATATGAGTGATCCAGCTATAATCGAAGGAAAATACTAGAAAACCATGTAACACTTTGTTAGTGCTATGCATAAGTGGATAAAGTGAAATATCTGCCTGTGAAGCCTTTTCCATGAATCAGAGAGCAAAGGACAGAAAGGTAAATAAGCGCCTAAAACCACCAATACAGAAATAACAGGCAGCAACCAATTTAAATTCATCCCGGTAATCCTAAAGGTTTATCAGAGTTTATAGATAATCATTTAATTTGGCCACAAAAGAATTTTTTCGGGGAATAAAAAAATGAAAAGACCTCCAAAAAAAAAACCCAAGTCCTCCATAGCATATAGCCACTGTAAGAGCTTGAAGGTTCCTTAGGATTATATTTTTGATATTATCTCAAACTACATTACTTGCGACTGTAAGAACCATGCATTTTGTTGCATGCATTGTGTATGCACATTGGTTCTACAAGGAGGGTGGCAATTGCACATCTGCATACAAAGTGTTTGAGCTACTACTGAGGATGTATGTGTAGGGCATTAAAGTAGAGGAAGAAAATGGGGGGATACTTCTTTCTTACCAGTTATGGGGGCAAATTCATTATAGCGCGAAGCGTCTAACGCCAGCGTGACATCAATTCATAACCTCGGAAATTCACTAACACCAGCTCTGGCGAATTTACGCTTGCGAAGTAGATAGACTTGCGCAACTTCGCACCCTTACGCCAGACGAAGTTGTGCACTGACGAAGGATCGTAAATTCACAAATTCACTAAGATGAACATTTTCCTCAACGTTAGCACTTACGCTGGTCAGACCAGTTGAAGTTCAATACAATAGATAGGATAGGATAGATAGGAGGTTGAAAAAAAACGCTGACGTATTTTAGCATAGGAGGTTGATAGTCTGAAAAAGATCAATATTTTTTGGTGGGGTTACCTTCCTTCCCCTCCTACATTTCCTAACATATGGCAACACAACTATACAGGGGGCACATGTAGGGCAATAGGACAACTTTATATAATTTATTAAAGGTTTCCTGGGCTTATGTAATGGAATGTAGTGGCTGTAACATATACTTCTATTATAAGTTCCCGTTGTATGCAAATTAGGCTTTGCCAGTGTAACTGCGCTCTGCCTAGCGAAGTAACACTAGCGCAACTATGCTACCATTCGTAAAACGTAAATTCATACTTTAGTAAAGTGCGGGTGCTGGCAAAGCTAACGCTAGTGAATTTTCGGATCATTTATATAGTGAAAAAAGTACCACCTCTTGTAAATTATAAGGGTGTTATAGATCACCAAAGCCAAAGACCGAGTGTTTTTATACAGGTCATGGAACTCCAAGGTAACTTTTAATATCCTCATATTTTGCAACAGGGGGTACTTTATTTATTATACTTACTTGATTTATTATACATAAGTTTGTCATGTCACCGCAATGACATCACTACTCACCGTTATTACTGATGACATCAGTACTCACCGTTTCTAAAGATATCATTTACAAGATAGTCATGGCTTTTGTGTATTATATACTTATTAAAGCAAAACAATACCAATAGTCTCCACAAGATGTCTGCATTATAAAGGCGTAACCATGCCAAATTTAGATTTTTAATAAAATTCTTCAATAGCAAGAAAATGCTCCAAAGAACAATTCTGTTTGGTAGCAGCAAGTACTGTCCTTTGCATTTGTTTACTTCTCTTTGCTTTTGACTTCTCTGTGGTGACTAAAATGATTACTTGGGTAATTGGAAATTTATAATATTTAAGACCCCTGGATAACCCTGACTGGTGCTTAGTGATGTCATGAATTTGAAACTGAATTTATTGATGTCACGTGACTCTTGTGTATTATAAGAATGCATGTGCCCACTTAGACTACAACCTTGTGTGTTAACAGATCCCCTCCTCCATGATGACTTCTAGTCATATTTCATAGCACGGGCCACATTGTTCTGTTTTTATGTATCTGTAAATTGAAATGATTATAACCACTATGTGCTTGAATATTTTGTACCATGCCAATAACATTATTCAACATCTAGATGCAACTGTTTTACATTGTGTCAAAAACTTTTAGAATGAGGACTATACTTAATGTATTGACCTCTGTGACTCTATTTTATTTGCTTTACTATCTGCTGTAAGATGTCATGTAGAGAAGCTCACCTTTCTGTCGCTCTGTGTTACGATTCATGAGAGAACTATATTTCTTTATCTTGGAGCCCTTGTATTCTATGGCTTTATTACTCACCTGAATGAACATTTATAAGGGCTGACCACTTTTTGTAAGATTGCCTTATATAAAATACAGATGATAGTTTCCCTGAAGAATTGTGCAGGGCATACAAAATGCTATTTTTGCATGTTTTTCAG
This sequence comes from Xenopus borealis, assembly GCA_024363595.1. NCBI lineage: Eukaryota > Metazoa > Chordata > Amphibia > Anura > Pipidae > Xenopus > Xenopus borealis. The sequence goes on along the minus strand of CM044442.1, from coordinate 73,996,350 downwards.
AAAAAAAACACATTCCCTTACAGTATTAATCTGCCAACAAACGGCAGTTTTTCTCTTTGGAAGGATGCCCTGTTAGCTCAACCATTGGATGGTGATTAGATACCCACAGGGTACAATGATTTATGGATCTCCCATTACGCCATAAGAATAATATTCCTATGATAATCTGATATTTAATGCTGAAAGGCTTCTTACATAGCAACATTCATTAATATACCTTTTCACCTGCAGAAGTAGGCTGTTTGTAATGGAAAAATAATTTTTCTCAATTTCAAAAGAAATGTATCAAAGAGAATTTCAGGTATATAACAGATCTCTCAACAATACAGCAGATTATTTAAAGTAAAAAAGTCAGACCAAACTAGTGTGGTCTTATTTTTAATCAGATCAGACCAACCCATATTGTATGATTTTTTTCAAAGTTTTTTCTGTGAATCGTAGAATTTTTTGGGCTTTTTATCCGAAAAGCCTGAATTTTTCAGGTTTTAGCCCAAAAAGTCTAAAATAGTTGGAAAAATTTTCTGGCCAATTCCAACGAAAACCACAGAAACTTCGCAATAGGATAGGGACCTCTCTCTCATTGACTTATATACAACCTCGGAAGGTTTGGGATGCTGGATTTGGACTTTTTGCAGCATTGGGCTTTAATACATCCCCAAAAAATGTGAGCATTTTTTCCACTAAAAATTCAGATTTTATATAAAAATTTTGACTTTAATAAATAACCCCCTAAACATGAACTTAAAGAGCTGCAAATACTAAAAAAAAAAACACAAAAAATGCATCAAATACTGCACTTACACCTGCAATACACTGTAAATCATCATGGTTACTACCTACAAAGGACTTATTTTTATAAAGTTCAAAATTAGAAGTATTTTTGTTATTTGTTTAACTGTTTAAATTTTTTTCTGTTTGTTGAAAAATTTTTTGACAAATTTGGGTAAATATACTTTTTAAGGGGCAGAGAAGATGGATATTTACAGTATAAATATAAGGGGAACCTTATAATAAACTCTCTGACGCACTATTCTTCAAGCAGGCACAAGTTAACCATTGAGAAAAGTTGAGAGGGTTATTTATACAGTGCATTAGATAGCTTCAAGAAATATGTTTCTTTTAGCAAGGATGAAAATACAGGGACGCTGAAATACATTTTTTGTTAATTTTAACTTAGCTTTAGTTAGGAATGCAAGTTTACTTTAGACAAAAAGGCTGAACTTCATGGACCCAATTACATAATAGTTATATGATCTAGAAATTTATTTTTTGTACAAAAGTTCAGAGGGTTTGACATGAGCTGGAATATTCTGGAATAGAGGACAACTGTTCTGCGTAAAAATGTAGCACATTGGGGGTCTTTAATCAACACTGGGCAAATTTGCCCATGGGAAGTAACCCATGGCAACCAATCACATTGCTCTACTTGCACAGCTGGCTTTAAAAAGCTAATCACTGATTTCTAAGGTTTATTGACTCAATGGGGCTCATTTTACAAAAAGGGCCCAGTGGTCTTGCAAAGGCTCCAAGTGCCATGTTTTTTGCTCGTCATGCAACTCTCCACTTTTTTACATGTAGATATTCCCTTGTGGCACAGGGTTTCCTTTGTGTTCAAAGCTGTAGAGATGTGCAAAGCTTAAGTGAGAGGGTAGGCTTTTAGATTTGTGCCAACATCATTGTTTTTAGTGTATTAACAGTTACTCTATTTGCTGTTGTTCTCATAAATAATAATTGAAGCTTCTAATTTTAAAAGTATATTCAAACAAAATAGTTATTAATTGTCACTGATACTGAATAGATACATTAGCTACGCTACAGCAGGGAGAGCTGCAGGAAATAAGGCTTTACAGTCTATATGAGTCAAGGTAGATTTGCAGTGTTGAACAATATCAGTAACATTTGGTTTACTGTAATTCTAAATGGATATATACAGTTTGACCAGGCAGATCATGGTACAACTTAGCTAAACATTTTGGTAGCCCTGCTGGCCAATATAGGCCCTGATCCAATAATTTAGCAATTGGATTGGTGGTTCCGTATTAATTCATAAACAGAATGGATTTATAAACATGTTGTACAGATTGCAACTGGAATTTAGCAAATGTCTACCAGGGTGGCTAATAAACTCTTATCTTGTACATAGAGCAAAAGTCTGATTTGCAGCTTTGACTTTCCGATCAGTTATAATATATTGATTTATGAACTCCTTTTTCTGTCATTTATGCAAGAGCAAGCCACTAGTTTTTATATTTTGATACAGTAACTTTCCTGCACTGAATATCCTTTTACTTTGCCATGAATGTTAATATATTTCCGGTTTGAAATACTTTGTAATCATACATACATTCACTTATAATAAGTGCTTCCATTTATTAACATTCCATTAGCTTTAAAAAGCCATTTAGTTTTATTAAACATGTCCCTTGCACTTATATAACATTAATTACAGTTCAGGATTGCACTGGGTATGCTATTTACACAATGCGAATCCATGGCCTTACTAATGGAAGGATATCACAATGTTTAGAACCTTTAGCTTCTGAACAGTTTTTCACTCCAAAGAGGCCAAACAAATACTCATTTTCTGTCTATGTGATTAGTCATCCCATGCTGTGTTGGCTTATAATATGGAAAAGATAATACTTTAACCACTGATATATGCACAGAAAAATACCTTTAGCATCCTGATAAAACTGAAAGTTTAATGGGATCACCTCCAGGTCTAAAAACTATGCACTGGATTACTATAAAACAGGACAAGTGCCAGAGAACTGCCCTTATGGAGGCTTACATGGGTATACTGATATAAGACACACATTATTATAGTTTTAAAATACATAGCATTCAATTAAAAACATACACAAAAATGGCCATTCATGTGAGGGTATGAATGATCCTAAATGGCCATGTTGTCAGGTGCAGGGGGAATCATTGATTCCCCTGTATCAACAATATGCATGTATTATTGGTTATCACAGGTAAGCATACTAAATATCTAATTACTGTAATTAAAAAATGATCAAAAAATTGCATAGAAGGCTTCCAGGCACCAGAGACCATGTTTGTCTAAAAAGTCTTCACTTCCAATGGCCAAACACCAGTGCACATTTTGTTTGAAAAGCCAGCGTGAACATCACGATTATTTGCGTTTACATGGAAAATTATTACAAGAGTGTCTCTAAAGGAGGATGTTATGGGCAGCAGAACTTTGCCTAATGGTAAAAAAGTTAATATTCCCTCTCAACCAGGTAAATGGCAGCTGAGAGCAGAGAGCTGTTAAGGCACCAGAAATTAGAGGTAGCTCCAGGGTTCCCAGAGGGGCTGCATCAGTAGGTGCATTGTACTTGTAATATTGGTGCTAAGCAGCAGAAATCACATAATTATGGTTCTGAAAGTACAGGTATGGGCATAACTAGATGATACTGGGCCCCACAGCAAATTCATTTTAGGGCCCTCCAACATATCCAGAGGTTGAGCTGTTTTACCAATATATATTGAAATTGCACATTAATTAGGGCCCCCTGTACTTCCTGGGTCCCCCTGCATCCCATTGGTCTTCTTCCTCTATAGTTACGCCCCTGTATGGAACCTGTTATCCAGAATGCTTAGGACCTGGGGTTTTCCAGATCAGATCTTTCCGTAATTTGGATCTTCATACCTTAAGTCTACTACAAAATCATATAAAAATAAACCCAATAAGCTGGTTTTGCTTCCAATAAGGATTAATTATATCTTAGTTTGGATCAAATACATGGTACTGTTTTATTATTACAGAGAAAAAGGAAATCACTTTTGAAAAAGTTGGATTATTTGATTATAATGGAGTCTGTGGGAGATGGCTTTTCCACAATTCAAAGCTTTCTGGATAATGGGATCCCATTTGGGATAATGGAATTTCTGGATCCCATACCTGTATTACTGTAGTTTATAAATAAAATGATAATAACGAGACCCAGTCTTTAGTTCATCATAGCACATAAATCTGTATATACTAACAAATGAACACACCACAGTTTTATATTTTAACAATCATTTTCTTGGCATTTTTTTATTATTATTACTCTTGTATTATACAATTACTGCTATCTGGATATCACATGTGTACACATTTTTTGAATAATGTAAAACTGCTTCTTTGAAGTTCTGTGCACATTAATTCAGTAAATTAATAGTGCAAACAGTAAAAACATGATAGTTTCACAATGTATTGTATAAAATGCTGTATGAATAATGGCAAGTATGACTTATTACTGGAGCATCCATGGTCAGTAGTCAGGTAATGGGCACATAGTACAATATATTATTTCTTGCTTTAGCACAGCATGGTTCATATGAAAGTGTATGAATGATGTACAGCAGTGCAAATTTCATACATAGAAAACTACAACACAGCAGTGGATTCTTTCCATTTTCCTAATCATATCCTAGAACAGGGTAAATCATTTTAAAGTGTAAGTACAGAAACTAACAAAGGACAACATGAATTAGAACTATTCCCGGAAATGTAATTTGCAAAGCACAAGAAAGTATGTAAGCGTAACAAAAATCACAAAATCGGAAGCATAAGCAGTTGCTTCTTCTAACTATTGTATATAAGGTAGTGGTTTGCCTTGCAGGGCTGGGCTCCTGAATTTGATTCCAACTGGGCACTATCTGCAAGGAGTCTTTGTCTTCTCTGTAGGGCAAATTCACTTAAGGGCGAAGTGACTAACGCTGGCGCAAAGTCGTCAGCGTGACGTCATTTCGGAACTTCACACATTTACTAACGGTAGCTGGCGTAATTTTTAACGCCAGGCAATTTTCGGTCTGGCGAAAGAGTGTTACTACGCAAATTCACTAAGTTTTTTATTTTACTGACTGTGACCTCTATCTCCAGACTTGCCTTCGCCACTTCAGACCAGGCGAAAATAGAGTAGATAGAAGTTCCTCAATAAAAATTTGAAAAGTTTTCTAAGTCCCAAAAAACGCTGGCATTTTTTCCATGGGTGATAGGCTGCAAAAGGATGAAAAATTGGGTATCCCGCTTCCCCCCTACTTTTCCTAACATATGGCACATAAACTATACTCTGGGCTTGTGTAGGGCAATATAACAACTCTATTTGCATTTATTAAGGTTCCCTGGGCTTGTGTAATGTAATGTTTTTTCTGTAACATATACGTCCATTCAAACTTTGTTCCTGCCATACGCAAATTAGCTGGCACAACTTCGCTACCATTAGTCTCCCTGAGCGCAACATTGCATTTTAGTGAATTAGCGGAGCACTGGCGAAACTACGCCTGGTGATGTGCGGCGAAGGCTGCACTAGCGAATTTTCCCGACTTAAGTGAATTTACCCCAATATCTCTGGGTTTCCTCCTACACTCCAAAAACAAACAGACTGCTTAATTGCTTCCTGATTAAACTATTGCTGAGCTGCAATATTGGATGACCTGTCCTCCCCATCTCCCAACCTGCCACTAACCATTCAGAACAAGTAAAGTAGTAAAAGAACAGATCAGCCGATGTTCAGCCCCTACAGCAATCGTATGAAAGTTTATGTCTGACAAAGCTGACAGTGACAGTCTCCCAATACATGCAGAGATATGATCGGCAGCTGACAGAAATCTTATAAACCTGATGTCGGGACACTCCACACACTATCCGAAAAACTGTACGAATCAAGGATTCGTACGATTGGATCTTTGCGTCTATGGCCAGCTTTACTGTGCATGAGTGTGATGGGGACTATAGATTATAGCAGGACTGGGATTGATATGAATGATGTGTAATCTATCTGCATAAATGTGTCAGCACCATATAAAATATAAACAAATACATATCTAGAAAACTGAATTATAACAACAAATTATAATACATATGTAATTAGAGTTCTGTGTATGGATACAGTGCAAACACTTTACACAGAATAAGCAGACTGCAGGAACCACTAAAACAATGTAGATACTATTGTATTGAAATTCTGAGTGATGAGATTTAAATCCCTTTGCTGATTTAGTCTGGTAAGCAAAAAAGTGGTGCATTTGATAAAGTTCTCATACATGCACTTAAAGCATCAGTAAAACAGCGCGTCCCCTTTCTACTAACGTTATTCAGTGCAATGCACAGACAGGTGAAAGGTGCATTCTGTTCAAGCAGATGCGGTTTAAGCAGAGGTCTTCCTTAACTTCATGTGCTTCCAATATGGCACGTTCCATTGTATAAGTACTGTTTTCAGCCAGAAAACACCAGTGCTCCATAGGCTTCACTTATTATAAGACATTCCTTCATTGTACAGTGACTATGTGACTGATTAGAATGCTGGCCCTCTCCTCTGCCACTTGCATTGTTGCCATAGAGAGATCTACTTTATAATGCTGTTTTGATGAAGTACTGTACATAATTCTTTGTTTTGCAGAAATGTAAACCGTACCTAAATGTAATGCTTACAGCTTGCAAACCACAAAGATTTCATTGTCCAGAAGCATTCTTTCATTACTACTACCTTTAACAAAATCAGTTTAAAGAAATGTAATACACCGCTTTAGGACATAGGATTTACTGCTTGTTGGCTGTTCCTAAAATCTGCTTATTCTATAGAAATGGCTTGTATTGTATCCATGCTCAAAACTCATATTGTCTAGGAGTGGCGTATTTGCATTAGAATAAACTACAAGCAGTTCTCCTTTAATGGAATCATTTACCAAAAACATTCCAGTTGCAAAACGTATTCCACAAAATGATTTAAAGGACGTTTTGCAACATTAATAACAACAAAATTTTTCTGGAGCATCCTGTCATGTATTTTACCTTTATGTAGAACCACGGAAAAAATGTCCTTTCTTTAGCTTTGATGGTTAAAAAAATATTGAAGGGAACAGATATCTGTGGCGTTTGTTTTGGTGACAATGTAATATTTGCACTTTCAATAGACACTAATCTCTTTTTTCTGATTTGCAGCATCAGCCACTTTGTCATCGTGATGAGTATGACCATCTTCCTAATTTTACTGAGTGGATTGGTGCACTACCTTACTACAAAGAAAATAATCCCTTGGAGAAAGCAGAAGCACCATTCAATTTGAGATTTGGAAATCACTGTGGCTGCTTTAAACATAAACAATAGCCAAGAACTGCAGGCAAGGAAACCGATTGGATGAGCAATTCTGAAGAAATGTTGTTCATTGATTGCCCTTTGTGTATTTGCCATTTGTGGCATAATGAATGGATCTCATTATTTTCTGAAATATGCACGGTTATCTCCCCTTATCAATACATTTTTCCCCTGAAAAATTCCAGTGCAGGAAAAAACTTGCACGAAAAGATTTTCCGTCTGAAAACTGTTCTTTTTCGGCTTTTTGCCCGAAAACCACATGCATGAAACCCAGAGCAGATATCTTAGGGATTTCTCCAATTAAATTATATAAAACCTCGGCAGGTCTGGGAAGCCGGATTTTTTCGGATTCAAAATCCGTTTTTTTTTTTCATGAAGAATTCAGATTTTATAGTAAAAGAAAAATTTTAATTTTTCAAGTTTTTGGCATTTGAACTAATAAATAACCCCCTTAGAAACAATACAGTTATTTTCAAAGATTTCAAAATCTGCCTGGCTTTTTTAATGAGATAGAATAATACAAGTAGGAAAAAGTGTCAAGGTTAAATGTTTGATTGTGGTTTAAAACTTTTTGGAAGTTATTTTGAAACATGGAGCAATTAACCCTATTCCAGTAATCGACCACTTGACTCTTACCAGTGTATGACATTGAACACAAGTAACTATTTAACTGTGACAACCTTTTTCAACATTTTTATGTCATATGCACATAGCTTTTGGTGCCTCTACGTAAAAGGTTCGTAAATGAATGCAAAAAATTCCCTTTGTACACTCCATCATTTAGAGATGACTGATCCTGAACATAAGTACTGTAGGATGCACAGTAGTCATACTGTATATCATTATTTTTACATGGTCTGTTTTATATATTTATTTTAAAAGGGAATAAAAGCCAAATGTTGTTTCTGTTTAGTGGATTCATTGCTCAGAATAATATTAATATAAAATAATATTTTAATATATAATAATATTGCTATAAGAATTGTTGCTCTAAATCGGAATAAACACATATGGGGTTATGTAATAAAAAGGCACTAAGTTTGCTTTGGGAGCAGTAGCTCCTAGCAACCAATCAGAAGGTACCATTTATTGGTCACCTGCAAACATCTTATTGATTATGGGTTATTGCTCCTGGGCAAACTGAGTACCTTTTATTATATATAGTGGCTAAACTCCTATCATAAAACAAGGCTGTAACACACATTAAAGTAAAAATTTATTTTGACAATAGTTTTTTGGGATTGTTTGAGGAAGCAGCCAGCAAAAAGTGAAAATATCACAGTTAGCCCAGACACCGTACATCACATGTGAAATGGTGCTGCTTCTTTATGTAAAACTAATGCAATAATAAGATACAGCAGATCCCACATATAAGCCAGCCAATGAATGGTGGCAAAGGGCACCATGAATTTATGTGAGCTTTGCAGGTTAATGATGACAAAGTGAGTCCTTGAAGAGAACAGCACTTGGAACTATTGTTTTATATTTTAAATTGCAGTATATAAGCCAGTGCAAAGTCCATTTTCCTTTTATAGTTAAACTGTGCTAGCTGGCAAAAAATGTGCCCTGGTGTTAAATTTTACCCACATATAATACGATTAAAATACCTTTTTTTATTGCTCATGATTTATTATGAAATAAAACCCTATAAAGGTTGAGTGACATCCAGGAATTGGCTCTTTACATTCCACTGTATGATAAATGTGTATCTTGTTTGTCTTACTCCACAAGCTTCAAGGGTAAAAAAAAAATCCATAAATGCTTTATTTCAGGCGCTGGCAAAAATCAGTGGGCTCCGATAAAAGCACGCCTAATTTATTGGATAAAGCAATCCCAATTTATTATTTCAATACAAGCAACAAGTATTAATTGGGTCCACTGGGTACAAGCTATATGCAAACTTCTCATTTGTATTACATTGTACTCAAACAATCTTCTACGCACACAAGCCCATAATGTAAATAGTTCTACTTAAACCAAAGAGCAATTAACAAATGTAGGTGGCTCATTGCAGTATGAAAGGATTACATTACCTAATGAGTATGCACATATTTAACGCTAATAACAGCACATTTGTTTGTACAGATTTGTGCTAGGTTTCAATTATCCAGCCTTAATGTTACAAAATTAGAGACATGAGCAAAAAGAATTTATTGAAGATATAGTTTGGCAGCCGCTGAAATTTGTGTTCCCCTTGTGTCTGGACACCATATCCTTGCAATTTAAAGGCTTATTACACACACATATATATATATAGTCATATGAAAAAGTTTGGGAACATCTCTCAGCCTGCATAATAATTTACTCCACTTTCAACAAAAAAAGATAACAGTGGTATGTCTTTCATTTCCCAAGTGTACTGGGGCGTTTTCTGAACAAAGATTTCAGTATTCAGTTGTATGAAATTAAATCAAATGTGAAAAACTGGCTGTGCAAAAATGTGGGTACCCTTTTAATTTTGTTAATTTGGTGCTCAACACCAAATTGGTTGAATTCGCTCATTAAGCCTTGAACTTCATAGGCAGGTGGTTCCAATCATGACAAAAGACTTTGCAAAGGAGAAAAGGAAAATACAACCTGTAATAAAAAAAAAAAACCCTCCCCCCAGCCTACCTGCCCCGCCCCCCCAGCAAATGCCCCTAATTTTTTACTTACTGTACCCCTCCTTCAGATTCAGGCCACAGGAGTTCACGGGTGCCATATTCTTTCTTTGGCCTTTCTCGTCAGTAGACTGGAGTTTACGGACCCTGAACTCCCGTGGTCCGAGTCTGCAGGAGGGGTAAGTAATACAATTAGGGCCAATTGCTTAGGGGGCAGGAGAGAGGGGGGGGTCTACCCCCTTTTTATTACAGGTTTAATTCTCCTTTAAGGTGGCCAATTTCAAGTTGTGTTTCTCTTTGACTCACCTCTGATGAGTGACAGCATGTGGTCCTTAAAGCAACTCTCAAAAGATCTGAAAACAAAGATTGTTCAGTTTCATGGTTTACAGGAAGGTGACAAAAAGCTCTCAGAGGTTTCAGCTGTGTGGAATTTAATTAAGAAATGAAAGGCCTAAAAAAAATACAGGAGAGGCATATGTGGGGGATTGTGAGAATGGTTACAGACAACCCAAAGATCACCTCCAAAGACCTTCAAGAACATCTTGCTGTAGATGGTGTATCTGTACATTGTTATACAATTCAGCTAAATTTGCACAGTGAACATCTGTATGGCAGGGGGATGAGAACGAAGCCCTTTCTGCACTCACAACAGAAACAGAGTCACTTACTGTATGCAAAAGCTCATTTAGACAAGCCACAGTCATTTTGAAGCAAAGTTTGGACTGATGAGACAAAATGTAGTTATTTGGTAATAACAAAAAGTGCTTTGCATGGAAGAAGAACACTGCATTCTAAAATAAACACCTGCTACCTACTGTCATCATGCGGTGGGGCTATGTGGCTAGTTCAGGGACTGGGACCCTTGCTAAAGAGGGTTGGATGAATTCAACCCAGTATCAACAAATTCTTCAGGATGATCAAGCATCAGTCACAAAGCTGAAGTTACGCAGGGGTTGGAAATTCCAACAAGACACCGACACTTACGTAACACACTTTGAAATCTACAATGGCATTTATGCAGAGGGAGAAGTACAATATTCTGGAATGGCTGGCACAGTCCCCCGACTTGAATCTATGGGATGATTTGAAGCAGGCTGTCGACTGTGCTTGGTAGCCATCAAATTTAACTGAACGGGAGAGATTTTGTTTGGGCGAATGGTAAAATAAAAACGCCATGCAGAATCCAGACACTCATCAAAGGCTATAGGAGGCATCTAGAGGCTGTTACATTTGCAAAAGGAGGCTCAACTAAGTATTGATGTAATATCTTTGTTGGGGTGTCCATATTTATGCCCATGTCTAATTTTATGATGCATATTTTCTGTTAATCCAATAAACTTTATGTCACTGCTAAAATGCTACTGTTTCCATAAGGAATGTTATATATTAAAAGGAAGTTGCTACTTTGAAAGCTCATCCTATGATAAACAAAACTCCAAAGTTGATAATAATAATTGTTCTCAGGATAGTACTTTTGTTCTGAGAAGTCTCAGCCCGCGTGTACCCATAGTCTTCCTCTGATTTGTGCTTTTATAACTAGGGATGCACTGAATCCCAGATTTGGTTCAGGAATTTAAAATAATAAAACAAAGCTTCATTTTCACATTCTGCATCTCAACAGAATGCAACAGATATTCAATTATCTTGCTCTATGTTAACTACTATGAGACCAGAACCATATGTACAGTAGCTTATCATGTTCCGTAGAAAGCATTGACAGGTTGGTAGACTAGACCCTGGACATTTTAATGCTAACACTACAAGGGCTACTCCCCCACATTGCTCTGGACATAACATGGGGGTTTTGTGAGAGCCACTGACTGTCTAACATTGCACCTAGGGATTTCAGTGTTTATCAAGCTCTGTTTGCTACTGTTGCTTTAGCTGACAGTCCCTTGTTTGAAGGAAAGTTGGCTACAACCGTACAGAAGAAATATTCTGTACCTTTTTGCATCATGGGGAAATTGATTTTGTTGTCTGTCCTAAAACAATGTGTACAGTAGAAGACTGGTATATGAAGCATCTATAACTACTAAAGCTCATAAGCATATCAATAAACATAAATGAGAAAAAGTAACAACAGGAGAAAATGTAATTGAGCCTCTAATGTAAAGCTGACACTGCTAAAGCTTGTGCACCATCATATCAATCCTTGTAAATTACCTGTATGCTGTGCTGTTAGTTTTCTCTCTGGGGCTTCTCTGTTGTTGTTTTTCCCCATTTTACATGACGTGTGACATACAGCTTCTCCTTCAATTTATCTAGGTCATACCATAGTGGGGAAGACTAGAGCAAAGAAATGCACCTTGGGTTGCATTGAAGGCAGTAATGTAGTGGTAAATAAATGGTTGCTGTTTTCCTACTGACATCTATTAAGGTTGATATTTATGTCTTCAAGGTATTATAGAGCTTTCCTTACGCTTTTCTACCTGTAGGCAAAGCAATGACAAAAGAAAGACATTTATAGAATTTGTATCTGCGACTTTATATCAACATAATGTGCAAAAAGTGCATTGTTCACCTTCATTTTATTACACATTGAACATTCTGCAAAAGAATATATTCTAGATAAAATCATAAGGCAGAGCACAAATCAAATTTGACTTTGAAACCATAATTTGGCGTGCTGTCAGTTTGCTACTTATGGGTACATTTACCAGCAGGGTTGTTTTTTAATATATAGTGTGAGCAGGATCAAGACGAACAGACAGTTCTTCAGCCTCTCGGAGCAAACGGGTACAAAATAAAAGCAAACTCCTTGCCACACTCTGGCTCTAATTAATATACAGGGTATTTTTCACTCTCTACTACTGGTCCCCTACTGGGATTCCTGGCCAAAACACAAACATACATCTCCACAGAGTCACAGAACCCTAGTGATGGACTAATCTGACCCATTTTCCTTTGCCAAAAATTAGCAAAACTGTGAAAATTCGCCAAAATGCACTAGACTATGGTGATGCTCAACAAATGTTTTCATCCATTAGAGTCTATAGGCATAATTTTTGCAGCAAACCTTGGCAAAAAAAAATCACTCATCACTACCCATCACACTGTTTTACCCAGATGCCAGGTCACAGCCCTGCATGTAGCTCAGTCTCTCTCTGGGCCATCCTCTTTCTCTGGCAACTAGCAGATCTAAACTGTTTATTATTATTCCTAGGGGAAGTAACCCACTTTTTACCACTGTACACATGGGAGTAAGAGATGAATATTGGGGAAATATTTTTAAACTGTTGTACAGTTACCAGTTCACAATAGGCTCCCCCAAGGGTCTGTGTCAAGACGGCAGCCTCAAGGGGGCTGCCCTTGGATGCCTATAAAAAATTATTTTTAAAGAAAGAATTAAGAAATGTCCCAACCACTGCAGACCTTGCTATATAAATCCTGTGGCAGAGCTGGGGTGGGGGGTTGAGAAATTCCACATGCACATGGAAGGACAACATGCATGTAGTGCTCACCAGCAGAGGGGTGTGCTCATAGGTTATCTGTGTAGGGTGGCATTGGACATAAACACAGCCCTGCTCACAAGTCACATCTCACATGTGTTATGGTCAAATATCCTTAATTCATGTTTAATGTTTGTGTTGATGATTGTTTTGCAGCTACAGAGAGAGGAACTTTGATATACATGTAACATGCACAGACAGGATCTACAAGTCATGTTCGCTCTAAGCTTTGCATTTTGCATGCATGTGTGCACATGGATCACAAAAAACGAAACACTGATTCCCACCTGCTATTCACGCCGAAGGAGTGTGAATTTTTTATATATATATATATATATATATATATATATATATATATA
>CM044442.1:73966309-73980265 GCA_024363595.1 Xenopus borealis | reverse complement strand
TCAAAGTAGGAATGGTGTACCTTTCATCATAGGCCTTGTTGACTCCTCTCCAAATGTAGCTTCTATGGTTGTGGTCAAAAAGTTACATTTTAGTCTCATCACTCCAAATAACTTTGTGCCAGAAGATTTGAGGCTTGTCTCTGTGCTGTTTGACATATTGTAAGCAGGATACTTTGTGGCATTTGCATAGTAATGGCTTTTTTCTGGAAACTCGACTCTGCAGCCCATCTTTCTTCAAGTGCCTCCTTATTGTGCATGTTTAAAAAAAATTTCAGAGTCCTGTATTTCACCTGAAGTTATTTGTGGGTTTTTCCTTGTACCCCGAACAATTTTTCTGGCAGTTGTGGCTGACATTTTAGTTTCAACAGAACCCCTAATTTTCCACTTCTTAATTAGAGTTTGAACACTGCTGATTGGCATTCTCAATTCCTTTGATATTTTCTTATATCCCTTTCCTGTTTTATACTTTCTCCATGACTTAGAATCCAAAAAAACATCAGTGCAGCACTGGATGAAAGATGCAAGGGTCTGTTAGGAGTCCAGAAAGTCATTGACCTTTTATACACACCCACTAATTACAAGCAAAACAGATCACAGTTGAAGATGGTCACCTTTAATAGCCATAGTGTGTTTTATTAGTTTAACTAGGTTTTCTTCATCTACTTTTAGGCATTGTTTGTTTTATATCACCTTCATATAAAAATAGTGAAAATTTAAAAGGGTTCACAAACTTTTATGTACTACTGTGTATAGAGAAGAGGTTCATTACTATAGTCCAAAGCCACTTGGACTAGGGCACCACTGTGAAGGTACAGTAAGTGTAAACCAGTGTGTATGTTTTTCTATGCTTTGTGTGAGAGTAGATGCAGAGTGTGTATTGATTGGGTGTGCAATGCACTTTGCATGAGCAGAGGTTTTAAGTAACAACGAGATCCATGAAGCACAAAAACAATCTGGCATTCATGCACTGCCATAATTTAATGATCATACTAAATTTCTAATTAATGAACCAAAATGTAATGGGTCTTTGCTTCGGGCGCAAATGAATAATACACATTCATAACAGTATGACTCACCAATGGTTTTTCTCCTAATTAAAAAAAAACATCTGTTTGTTTTATCCTGCTCTGCTGAAAGAACATAAGCATTATTGCACTGGTTTGAAAACAGATTTTTAGGTAAACTAGTAATCTGTAGTGGAAATATGAATGCAAAATATATAATGATAAATGGTAGCTTGCTAGCTCTGCATCTTTTGAAATGATTGAGAGACTATTTTTCATTGTATGTGACTCTGGATGTTTAGCTTGGTAACTCTTCATTTTTTTTTATTTTTGCCTGAAAAGTTTGAAATAGTTGGATTTTCCAGTTAATTCCATCACAGACCACAGAAACTTCCAAATAGGATAGAGGCCTCTCAAATTGACATTATATGACCTTGGCAGGTCGGAGATGACAGAGTTTTGGATTTGGACTTTTTCCATCTTTGGGTTATTGAACAAAATCGGGGGGTTTTTTTCCACTAAAAATTATAGTAAAAAGTTTTTTTGAGTTTTTGGCATTCCGACTTCAATAAATAACCCCCTCAGTATATGCAGCTATGTATGGTTACATGGGTTAGTTATATTTTTCTTTTTGAGGAAGGTTTTTAAGTTCAGCAGAGCCTAAATGGTTTTCATTTATTTAAGTTAATTAAAATTTAAGACATCCAGTGATCAAATGCCCTGGTATTATTTTATATTGTTAGTGTAAAGGAGCATTATACCACCTTTGTCAACATTTAATGAATGCTGAGAATACCTTTTGCATGATTTTTGTTATTTTTGCACTAACAGGGTCAAAAGGCAAACTGAAGCTACTCTGCGTGTGATCCTTCTGCAATAATTATATTACCAGTACCAAGATAATCCCTCGGCATAATGGACTCCTAATAACAAAACAGTCACAACAAAGGGGAAGGAAGACAATAATATACTCATAATTATCGACTTCACAAGGACCAAAAATGGAGAGGCTCCATTTCCCCTATTTACCTTGTTTAGCTCAAGCAATAACAGTAACTGTCACAGATACGGTTCTTCCAGCCACACAGGTGTGGCTATCAGGGGTCACTCAGTCTCTCACCCACCTTGCACAAAGATTAAACTAGCACAACAGCACCTCAAACACCAACCAACATGCACAAACTCCTACAGAACTTGCTGCCACCACTCTCAACTTCACACTGGTGTTGTTAATGTAATTGAAACACATAGCACTCAAATGGTTAACTAGCATACAACTAGCATCTCCATTCAGCATGCAGAGGGTTATGGCTCACAGTTACACTCTTTCAGGCTAGGTTCGATTAGAGCACCAAAGACAAACAAATTAAGTTATATATTATATTTCATATTATAAAAGTTATAAAAGTGAAGTGAACAAAAGGATGTTACAAAAAGAGACATACATTCAACAATACAAACTGTAAAATAAAAGGGAAAGCTTGGAAAACCTATACTTAGCTTCAAGATATAGAATTCCTGTTCCTGGAGGCAAGGGGAAACAAATGGGATAACTTCCAATTGCAATTGGCAGGGTCGGACTGGCCCAGACGGCCCCGACCCTCATGGGCCCCCACTGGGCCAGACCCCAAGTCACATAGTAAAAAGAAAAAATGGAGCAGATGAGCACATCGCGGGCATTGTCTGCGCATGCGCACGGCACCGCTGCAACAAGGGGAAGTGGGGGGCCCTGGACAGCAGTCCTGGTGAGCCCTGGGCCCCCCAGTCTGACCCTGGCAATTGGTCCTCTTACGTAGATCCAATTCTTAAAGGGCAAGGAAAGGCAAAGAAATAAAATCCCATCTTTACTTTCTTTAATGAAAAATAAATCTCCAATATACTTTAATTTAAAAATGTGTACTGTTTTTATAAGACCTGACTGTATGCAGTGAAATTCTCCCTTCATTTAGTGCTGTGGTTAGGAATTGTCAGACGGTCCCTAACTTCTGGCAGGGAAGCAATCATACTTATGAACAGCAGGGGGAGCCCCTGCCTTACTTACCAGCCATGCAGAGCTGAAGCAGCTTTGTTTTTGATCATTTATGACGAACCCTAAGCAACACAGACCATACTGAGCATGTGCAGTGCCAGTGTCAGGCAAAGATGTATAACAAATCTACAAGATGACAGCCCCCTGTGGCCAACTTTGAAAGCATAAATCATTTGTTTGATTAGGCTTGTGATGCAGTAAGTTCATGTTTATGTTTAGTATACAAAATACAGCATTTCTAGCCTTATTCTATTTTACACTTTCCTTGTCCTTTAAGCTGACCATAGACGTAAAGAATTTTGAAAGATCCAATGGTTATCGTGAGACCACGTATCGTAAGGGGGCGTGGCCTAGCAGGACACAGATTGAGTTTTTTTATGACTTCCTGTGAATAGGAACTGGACCAAAAATATAATGAAAGAGATGGGCAGCTACCTCTACTGACTACACCTAGACCGGACCTGGTTCTAGACTTCTGTCCTCCAGCTGTGTGTGCATCTGGCACACTTGCGCATGGAGGAAGCTGCTGACGCACATGCGTGAACGACACTGAAGCACAAGCAAGCACCGATAATGCACAAGTGCACACCAACACCTCTAATGCGCACACCAGCACACATGCATGTGCGGAAGACGGGGGGCGATCAGTCGGGGGGCGATCAGTCGGCTCGGGTGCCTACGGCGCCCAGCCGGCTAGGCCCGCCTCTGCTGTGTGACCTGTCGCTGCCCAGATATTCACATTTGATAACTAGAGTAGCAAACCTAGTCATGTTTGGACTCATCTGAAAGCTGAAATTACCTTGAACCCATCACCAGGTTTTTATACTGTTGGTACAACAGCTATGGGTTCTGTTAGGATAAATATGTTTTGGGATGTGTGACCTTCACTTCACCTATGAGGGGCCTTGCTGTAAACTTTAAGCTCTGACCTCCTTGGGCTATTCCCCCTCCACATGGAAAGGAACTTATAAGCCAGGGCTTGGAGAAGGGCGTATTAGGTTGTGACCCTGTTCCAAATGTCTGTATCATGACAGTAACCATAGATATTTGTAATTAAAAAAATAGAAAAAATGCTCAGCACCATCCGAATTCAATGCATTCACATTGAACAAGCAGGAATACTACAACCTTTAAAAGAAAACTAAACCCTCAATGATGGAGTCCCCATCCACTACCACCCAATTCACCCACCTACCTGTTCAGCATTTTAAAAAGTCCCTGAATGTCACACTGAACTCTCCATGAATAGTAGCACAGCAAAGCTCAGGGTTGCCATCTTCAGTATCACTGGATCCTCCTCTTCCCTTCAGCTATTTCCAGAGCTTTCCGGAGCGTATACGAAACTGGCTCCAACTGCACATGCATAATATATCAGACAATTCCACAGATGGTACCCATGTGCTCCACTGCACTACTCTGCATGAAGAAGTCGGTGGGACATACAAGAACACTTTTTTAAATAGTGTACGGTGTGGGGAGGTAGATGAATGGGGGTGGTGGATGGGGTCTTAATTTTTTCTGGAGGCTAGTAACATAATTAGGCTTATACTTAAAGAATAACAATCCCTCTCAAAAATAATTTTAGAGTTAAGAATCCTGCCATTGGTAGTAGGAAATTTGATGACTCGGAACTGATGTAATGACAATATTACAACACAAATCTGCTTCCCAAAAAAACAATATAGTAAAATAAATAGATCTTTTTTTCACAAATAGGGATTTTAATAAATTTTGTGAGAAAGTTAAATGCAGCCACCACAACTTGACAAAAAAGGGATTGTATTGTTTTAAAGGGCAGGATACCCTTGACCTTTTGCTGACAACCCAGTAATACTCTTGCTTTATATCTATCACACCTATTGTCACCTTAGAGGCTCAAGTGCTACACTGTGGTCGATTGACAATCTTGAAAGGAGCATCTTACTCACTGAGCAGAGTCTAGCTTGGTCAAATAGTTTGGGAGGAACAGAACAGCAACAGCATGATGAGGCAGTTAGCTGTTGACATTTAGAAAATCTAGTGTGGGCAAATGGAGGCTACTCTGGGGTTTATACATCCCAAAATATTTGACATATTGTGTGAAGAAGTTGGGAGTGTGAACTCTGGATTTGCAGTTCTAGATTGGGCTGATCTCTCTAACAGCCAGGAGACTAATTTAGTAGTGGTGGGGAGGAGAGCAGAGCCAGGCCTAAGCATTTTGTAGTTTTTGGGGATTCAATTATTAGGAAAGTGGATAGGGTAATCTGATCGCTACAACCAAACAGTTTGCTATCTTCCTGGTACCAGGGTTCAGAATGAGATTGATCAGGTAGACAAATTAGACAAATTATTGGGTGGAGCTGGGCATGACCCAACTGTGTTAGTACATATTGGTACTAACAAAAAACTTAATGGTAGATGGAAGACCTTAAAGAGTGAGCTCAGGGATCTAGTCTCTAAGATTAAGGGAAATTTTTCCAATATCATTGTTTCTGAAATTTTTCCTGTGCCAGGTGCAAGTTTAGGAAGACAGCGGGAGCTTAGGGAGCTAAATGTGTGGCTCAAGTCTTGGTGTAGGAAGGAAGGGTTTGGGTTCCTGGAGCACTGGGCTGATTTTTCCTTGGGGTACAACACCTATATAGTCATGACGGATTGTACCTCAGTGGAGGTGAGGGGGTGAGCTAAGGAATTATGGGGGAAGCTAGGGCAGATGGAACAGTGGGATTAGTAAGGGGGCACAGGGGAGGAATGAGGGGACATAAAGTTTATCAATTAAGGAAGTCTCTCTGTTACAAGGAGAACAGGCTAATACTAACTTAAGATGGAATTTTCTGATAAGTAATGCAAATGTTAAATGTGACTGGGCTGTAAATTTAAATGGTTACACCCTTTTTAGGAGGGACAGAGGGATTAAAAAAGTTGGACAAGTGTTTGTATGTAAATCCTGAATTAAAGGCATGCAGTAAAGAAATAACCATTGATGGCACTGGGAAAGGGGGTGGAATTTCTATGGATAGAGACTTTGACTGGGCAAATGGTTACAAAGAAAATTATAATTGGTGTATGCTACAAACCTCCCCGTATAAATGAGGAGAATGAAGACCAGCTACTTTTACAAATAGAGTAGTGGCTTCACAACTTCAATTATCCAGACATTTACTGGGGTAATGGGGTTGCCAAAACAGAAAAAAACTAGTAGGTTTATAAATATGCTGAATGATAACTTTTTATTTCAGCTTGTTCAAGAACCTAATAGAAATATTTCTCTTTTGGATCTTGTAATAACTAATAATACCAAACTTATCTCTAGCATTTGTGTGGGTGATTATTTATAGAATAGTGATCATAACATGTTCTCTTTTGAGATTCTATTGCAGAAACAACTCTAATAAGAGAGTAACTAAACAAAATTTTAGACATTCAAACTTTGACAGTTTAAAGGCATCTTTTAACAGGGCTAAACACAGAACAAAAATGCTGCTTAATACATTTACGTCAGTATATTCCCCTTGTAAGCAAGGAACGTTGTTGCAAACCAAAACCTTTTTGGTTCAATAGAAGTATAGGTGTTGAGGTGGGTAAGAAAAGGCTTTCAAGGTAGCTGGGACAGTTGAAACATTTATAAGGTACAAGGATGCCAATAAATCATGCAAAACCAAGCTAAAATTGATATGAAAAAGGGTATTGCAGCAAACAGTAAAAAGAATACAAAATTATTTTGTAAATAGTTAAAAAAAATTAAGCAGGAATGTGTAAGGCCCTTAATATCAGGGTGGTTCAGCTCTCAGTGGTATTAAAGTAGATGCTCCTTTTTGCATCGCAGGCTTTGAAGGAATTGTTCAGTATACAAATAAATACTAGGTAAATAGATAAGCTTTGCAAAATAAAAAATGTTTCTAATATATCTAGTTAGCCAAAAATATAATGTATAAAGGCTGGAGTTACTGGATGTTTAACATAATAACTAAAACACTACTTCCTGCTTTGCAGCTCTGTTGGTTTCCACTAATCGATTACCAGGCAGTAACCAATCAGTGACTTGAGAGAGGGGACATATGGGTCATATCTGTTTGATTTTGAATATGACCTGTGTGGTAAAGATCAATTGCAAACTCACTGAATAGTTATGTTCTATGTTTTCCCCCTTAAAGTTGCTAACTAGCTAAGAATTAGAGAGCTGAAGAGCAGGAAGTTGTGTTCTGGTTCTTTAAGGAAAGCTTTAGTTGCATACAAAACATGTATACTGCCAAACAGAGCCTCCTACTGTATATGCTGCAAGCCCACATAAAGGCTTCCAATAAGCCGATCAAAGCCCATATTTGCCACCCCAGGAATTTTTTACATGCTTATGTTGCTCTCCAAACTTTCTTACATTTGAATGAGGCTTATGGGTAAAAAAGGTTGTGGACCTCTGGTCTACACAAATGAGGAACCAGTTAATGAAGGTTTGCTTCCCAATTCTAGTAATACAACAAATGATGCATGATTCTCACATGAGGAAATTCGTTGTTACGATAAACAAATGTATGGATGTATTCATCCAAGGGTACTTAGCAAGTTTATCGCCGTGATTACAAAACCTCTTTACTTAATTTTTCAGGATTCATTGAGATCTGGCATGGTGGCAAGAGACTGGTGAATTGCTAATGTGGTGCTGCTGTTCAAAAAGGTATCCCCTTCTCAGCCTCAAAACTATAGGCCAGTTAGTCTGACATCAGTGATAGGAAAGCTTTTCAAATTGTTATTAAAGGATAAAATACTGGACTTCATAGCAAATCATAATACTGTGAGTTTGTGCCAGGGTGGTTTTATGCATAATAGAAAAGGGGAACAGGGAAATCAATTCTGGAATGGCAGTGGATGTGATCTACCACACAAAAAGTTACTGGTTAAATTAAGTAAAGTTGGCCTGGAACATTTCATTTGTACCTGGATAGAGAACTGGCTAAAAGATAGATTGCAAAGATTGGTGGTAAATGGAACTTTTTCTAATTGGACCAGTGTTGTTAGTGGATTACACACGGCTCTGTGCTTGGTCCTTTGTTTTTCAACTTGTTTATTAATGATCTGGAGGAGGGCATTGAAATTACTGTTTCTATACTTGCTGGTAATACAAAATTGTGCAGTACCATAGGTTCCATGCAGGATGCTGCCACTTTGCAGAGTAGATACTGCTTTGACTAGATACAGTAGGAAAACTGGGCAGTAGAAAATTAGGTTTAATGTTGATAAATGCAAGGTTATGCATTCTGGCAATAATAATATAAATGCAAGTTATACACTAAATGACAGTGTGCCGGGAGTTTCCTTAACTAAGAAGGATCTAGGGGTTTTTATATATAACAAGTTTTCTAATTCTGGGCAGTGTCTGTAACGACTCACCCCGGTGATCTAGCGGGCAGCGGGGTCCACGGCTGCTCCTTCGGCATGGACGCCCGCTCTGCTGCTCCTGCGCCGGCTTCTCTAAGGCACGCGCACTTCCGGGTATTCTTAATGACGTCAGCGCACAATGGCGCCAAATTCAATTGTATTTAAAGGGACTTTTTCTGCAAATTCACTGCCCGTTATAGGTTTTGTTCCTAGTGCCTGTTGCCTAGCTATTTTGTCTCTGAGACCTCTTGATTCCTGTTGTGACCCCTGCCTGCTACTGACTACTCCTGACTTCTGTGATCCTGACCTCGGCATTTGACCTGACTATTCTACACTCTGTATTCTGACCCTGCCTGCCTGACCATTCTGATCTGATCTCCTGGTTTGACCCTTGCCTGTTATCTGACTTCCGATTCTGCCTGATCCCTCTGCTAAGATTCCTGGTTTCAACCTTGGCCTGTCTGTGTTCCGCCTGTCCTGACCCGGCCTGATCTGTCTACGTTATCTGCCTCCGTCCAGTCCATTGACCTTCTGCCCAAAGACTGTGCTTAACAGTCGTGCCCCTTGCTAGCCAAAACTTTTGCCTTGCACCTCTCGTTAAGTCCAGGTGGCATCTGAGTAGCTGAGGGCTCCTCCCGAGGCCAAAGGTGGTCACACTACTGGTGAAGCACGAGCTGAGACCAGGGTGCTTGGCATCTGTTCTGGTTTGGGTACCGACCGTGACAGTTTCATTCTGTGGCCACTAAAGCAGATACTGTAAAGTTCTGTCCTGCATAAAAAAGGGCATAAACTCAAGGGATGAAAACATAATTATTTATTTAAGGTCTATAGGTCCTTAGTAAGGCCTCACCTGGAGTACAGTTTTGGGCTCCAGAAGGATATAAATGTGCTGAAGAGAGTACAGAGACGTGCAACCAAACTGGTTAAGGGGATGGAAGATTTAAATTATGACAGTAGATTGTCACAGTTAGTGTTGTTTTCTCTGAAGAAAAGACGCTTTTGAGGGGACATGATTAATCTTAATAACTACAGAGCAGGGGCGTAACTACAGAGGAAGCAGACCCTGCCGCTGCAGGGGGGCCCAGGAGGTGTAGGGGCCCCATGAGGCTACATTTCAATAAATATGGGTAAAACAGGACAATCTCTGGATATGTTGGGGGCCCTAAAATTAATTTGATTTCTTGGACAGGTATAATATCAAAGGCTATTGTGATAAATTCTATAGTAAGTATAGATATGGGTATATATAGTTTATGTGAGGGGTATGGAGGGGGTGTGTGTATGTATGAATGCTGAGTTTCATTGGGAGGGGTTGAATTTGATGGACTGTAACACTTGCAACTCATTGGGGGGAATATGCAAAAGTGATGATTTTTTTATAACTTCAGCTTTATTTTTCATGTTGTTAGTTGCATTCAATTAGTGCTTATATGAGAGTGAGAGTTATACAGTATCTCTTCCATAACGCAGTATGGACTTTTTTAATATTGCAACTATATCGTTTAGGTTGAATTCTAAACAAGGTTTATCTAACTAGCAAGAATAATAACGATATAAAAGAAATCAGTGAGAAAAAATAAAAAATAAAACATTTAAAGAGATCAGCCATTCTACACAAACTTTGTCTACAAAAGTGCTGATTTTGACATAAAATAAAAGATGAGATAGAATTGTTGTTTTTTCCACCATATTCACCAACCTCTATCTCCACATCTCCAATTTGTATTTTAAACAGATCAGTTTCCAGATTCCAGGCAAAGTAACGTCTAGCGTAAGTGGTAACGTTGAGGAAAATGTTCATCTTAGTGAATTTGCGAAGTTACGATCTTTCGTCATTGCGCAACTTCGCCTGGCGTAAGGGTGCGTAGTTGAGCAAGTCTATCTACTTCACTAGCGAAAATTCGCCAGAGCCAGTGTTAGTGAATTTGCGAAGTTGAGAAATGACATCACGCTGGCAAATTAGCGCTAGCGTTAGACGCTTCGCGCTTTAGTGAATCTGCCCCATAGTGCTGCCTTCATCAACTTCATTCAACTATGCATTCATGCTGGCTTTATAGCACAGATACAGCCTAATAGTTCAGAACCAAATCACGTATCCATTCCCATTGCTTATCTCGCCTATAAACACGTGCAGTAATGCAAGATCCAAGTTTAACTTCCAGTATATATGAGCCTGCTCACTGATCAGCAAGATGGATGCTGGAAAGACAAGAAACAACTAAATGTGGAGCCAACACTGCTGTGCAATTCTGTAGTTCTGGGTATGATGGGGGATGTGGGCTGTGAACAGGTACAAAAACTGTAATTTGCCAGGGTGGATTTACTTCACCTTTAAATAAAGATCTATAATATATGCTAACATTGCCTAGCCTGACCTCTGGCCTGTTTTATGGACATGATTTTCAGTCTGCCACTTTTGCTTGTCTGTTGCTTATCTTTATTTCAGATTTCTTAATTATCTTTAATTTTTCAGACTTTATTTTTTCACACAGACTTTATTCATTGCACATAGGCTCCTTCCTGCCAGCCATCCTGACAAATATTATATAGTATTCCCTCCACCACTTCTCACCCAGCTTATACAAATAAGATTATTATTTTAACTGAAAAGGAGTACATTTTGGTCACTAATTGTCAAAAGTCATTCTATCATGTACACAAACACAGGTTATTAAAATGTTCACCTGGGCATTCTGTCATTTAAAGGAAAACTATACCCCCTGAACAATGTAGGTCTCTATAAACAGATATTGCATCAAACAACTCATATGTAAAACCCTGCTTCATGTAAATAAACCATTTTCATAATAATACACTTTTTTAGCAGCATGTGCCATTGGGCTGCAGGGGGCCCCAGGAGGTATAGGGGGGCACCATGAGGCCCAAATAATAAGCAATTTCAACATATATTGGTAAAACAAGACAATCTCTGGATATGGTGGGGGCCCTAAAATTAATTTGATGTGGGGCCCAGTAACATCTTTTTACTCCACTGATGCCCTGATATATCATTTAAAAGATTTTGAAGGTAACAATTTCACACCCCCCCCCCATTTCTCTTTGTATCGATATACACAGACATCTTCATATACCAAATATTTTGATTATAGATTTCACTTATTTCACTTATAGTCTGATTTAATGACTTTTACGGAACGCATATTAGGACATCCTTGCGTAAAACCGCAGTCCTATATGCGCTCTCGTAAGGCTGGGGAATGCGGCGTCCAAGTTTTTTATACTCACCCTTCCTGCGGATCTTCAGTAGGGGATCGGACTTCGCTCCTCAGTCTTCTGTTGTCAGCCATCCCAACTCGCTTCTCAGCCCTCCCACCTCAGCTTTCAGCCAATAAAAAAATCAGCCCTCCTTCCTCAGCCCTCCCTCTTCGCTACTCAGCCCTCCCACCTCAATCGTCAGCTAATCAAAATCAGCCCTCTCTCATCAGCCCTCCCTCCTCGCTACTCAGCCCTCCCACCTCAATCCTCAGCTAATCAAAATCATCCTCTCATCAGCCCTCGCTTTGACGTGATTGGCCCTCTAAAAACTGCTAAGACGCGATTGGCTGTGAATAATGGCGCCAAATATGGAACCGGAAATTGAAAAAATGTACATTGGCTGACTATTGAGGTGGGAGGGCTGAGTAGCGAGGAGGGAGGGCTGAGGAAGGAGGGCTGATTTTGATTAGCTGACGATTGAGGTGGGAGGGCTAAGTAGCGAAGAGGGAGGGCTGAGGAAGGAGGGCTGATTTTTTTATTGGCTGACTGCTGAGGTGGGAGGGCTAAGAATGGAGGAGGGAGGCCTGACATCGGAAGACTGAGGAGCGAAGACCCATCCCCTACTGAAGATTCGCTGGAAGGGTGAGTATTAAAAGCTTGGACGCCGCATTCCCCAGCGTACGAGAGCGCATATAGGACTGCGATTTTACGCAACAATGTCCTAATATGCGTTCCGTAGACTTTTGTTGGGTCACATTGGGCGTGAAGCTTTTTCTTATTATATTGATATGTACATGCCCACAGAAGAAAAAAAACAATTTATTTGGGATTCTATTATTTTCAGACTTATTTAACATATTAATTATTAACATATTACATAATGATTCGTTTTAATTTAATTGGTCACTTTTGCTCTTAGTAATTGCCCCAGGACCAGGGGTTTTCTAGATAAGGACGTTTTCTGTAATCACCATACTTTAAGTGGCCAGTTTATCAAAGTTTGAATTTAACTTTAACGCTAATAAATTTGAATATACTCTAAATTTGATTCGGAGGTTATTTGAGAAGAAAATCGAAAATATAAAACTTGAACGAGATAATTACGGGCCATGCTTTGACCCAGGAAATGGAGTCTAGCTGCTGTATTTACTGTAATTACTCCTGTATTTACTAAAACCATTTTTTAAATTCCATAAATCTCCCAAACCCAAATGCCCTTTATTTACCAATAAATCTAAAAGAAAAAAGTATGTGCAGGAAAAAGTTGCAACAAAATCGTGTCAAATAGAACTGTGCAACTTTTTTAATTCGATGCTGGAAAAATACAACTCAAGTTACAGAAAAAAAAACAACCCTAAACCCATGGAGGCAAAAAACATCTTTAAAGGAATTGTTTAGTGTAAGATAAAAACTAGGTAAAACGATAGGCTGTGCAAAATAAAAAAAAAAGTTTCTAATATAGTTAGGTAGCCAAAAATGTAATTTATAAAAGCTGGAGTGACTGGATGTCTAACATAATAGCTAGAACACTGCTTCCTTCTTTCCAGCTCTCTTGGTTTCCACTGATTGGTTACCAGGCAGTGACGGGGGGCCACATGGGTCATAACCGTTTGCTTTTGAATGTGAGCTGCATGCTAAGGATCAATTGCAAACTCATTGAACAGTTATGACCTATAGTCACTTACTAACTCAGCATTAGAGAACTGAAAAGCAGGAAGTAGTGTTCTGGCTAATATGTTAGACATCCAGTCACTCCAGCCTTTATACACATATGGCTAACTAACTATATTAGAAACATTTTATATTTTGCACAGCCTATTTAACTGGTTTTTAATTTTACACTGAACTGTTCCTTTAATTTGTTAAAGGGACATATACCATTGTCTTCTAAATGATTTTGACAGGTTTTAGTGGGAGTATTTTTGTATTTGGGTTTTTAGCAGCATCAGAGCTTTATAAATATCGAAAAAATTTAAAAAAAATTCCTCTAAAAAGTTTAAATTTACTCCTATAAAACCCAACTAGAAAATATTGAGGCACCTTAATGTTTACATTATTTTTTTTAGCAGACTTAAGGTATGGAGATCCAAATCACTGTAAAACCTCTTACCTGGAAAACCCCAGTTCCCAAGCATTCTGGATAACAGCTCCCCTGTGCATTGTGTTTTGGGCTTGTATACCAGTAAAGATCTGTGCCTCTATATATGCCCCAGCATCTCTACATTGTCTTTTTTGCTGATTTACTGTACATACTCTGTGATGCTGTCACTGACTGAGCTTATGGACCCGCACACAATATACTGAATATATATCATATAGATGTCACAATATAAGGCTGATTAGCAATTAATTCAGATT
>CM044442.1:73937525-73947791 GCA_024363595.1 Xenopus borealis | reverse complement strand
TGAAAATAGGTGCAAAAGTATTTCAAAATTCTTCTGCTTTTTTTTTTTTTGTTTGCTTTGCCACTTATAAATGTTAATGCTATTTAACACATTCCCCCATACTATTTTAATTAAAATAATGTAGAGGAGTTGAGGAATTTATCTATATTTATCGAAAACTACATTCGATATTTGCATTGCAATCACAAATGACAGAAAGCTGCGCTAATTAGGCACCACAGTATTTAATGGCACATTTTTCTTCTTGTTCAAAATAGATTATTAACATTTCTGCAAACACACTACTTCAGCATATGTTATGATATAATCAGCTCAGCTGTCAATCATATAAAGCAAGAGAAAAACATATGGCACGCTGCAAACTTATTTGAGGCAATGACAAGAAATTCTGACTGAAAGCAGCAGCTGAGCGTTATAAATATAAATACAGTATATAATAAAATAAACTGGATATTGTTTAAACTGAGTTTTACCTAAATAAGAACACCATATGCTTAAGAATAATAAAAATACACATAACAATTTGAAACTGTGACAGCTTTTTTTTTTATCCATCTCCAGATCCAAACCATTGTTGCATCTCCCCCAAGTATTATAAATTAACACAACAATATGGTGGTTATAATTGTAAATTCTTATCTCATAAGTAGATTTACAGGATTTATTGACCTTATACAAAAAATGTTTTCTATTCACTTTCAGTTGCATGATGCTCCGACTAATTACCAAAGCTAAAACATTTAACCAATACTGTTTTAAAAATGTAATAAAACATATGTATATTTACCCTTTAACTGTTGGTCACAGCTGGCACTGTATATTTCATAGCTGACAATGGAATCTATGGAGTGTGACAGTGAGGTCCAATGAACAGCTATGTTCTGTGGCAGGTAAATGGTTAAATATTGTGCATTACAACCTTCAGATCTATACAATCACAACTCTCTGTATTTAATAAGTGATATAGCATAATGTACATATTTTTATGAAATGTATAAGGCGCTGAAGTAGCAAAATCAATGTTTTTAGAATACATTTGACTTGTTCTCAAACTTTATATTTTTGTAACTTTATATTTGGAGACATGTTTCATTCTAATACATTGATTATGATCATTTTATGTTTGTTGCCTTACTTCTAAGGAGCTTTAAATTCCACATGACCACATTACTATTGATCTTGCTCACCAGCTCATCATTCCCTTTGGACGAGTGAAGAGTGAAGAGTTTCCTTTCATCAAATTCAGAGTATCACTACATGCCAATAATTTAGCCTATAAGGTTGCAATGGTATTAAATTAATGGGATTTTATAAAAATGTTATTACTTTTTAATTTCCTTAACATCTAAAGCAACTTTGAAACATTCCCTTTAAAGTTTATGATGTTTTTATACTGTATATAACAAAGGAAGGAAAGTGGTGCTCCAGAATAAAAGTATAAATAGCTCACCAAGTTTAACCATGTGGTTCAGGTGCACCAGCCCCAGGGCTTCAGGAAGTGTCAGTCTGAGACATACAGCAAAAGAACAGGGCTATCCGGCACTCAGAGGAATCCACAGGGCCAACAGAATAAGTTCAAAAGTTAAGTCTTCATTGGTCATAATTAAGGGGCAGATTTACTTAGGGTCGTATTTCGAATGAAAAAAAAATTCGAAATTCGACCAGGGAATAGTGGGTAATAGTGGGGAATTAAAAAAATTCGAATTCAAATATCGAATTCGAATTTTTTAGCGCAATTCAATCGATTGATCGAATAGGGAAAATTTGATCGATCGAATATTCTAATCAAATTTGAATCGCATATTCTAATGATTTTTATCGATCAAATTTTTCAAATTCGATCTTAGGGAATGATCCCCATTTCGGTAGGTTTAATCTGGCGAAGTAGGTGATCGAATTTAAATTTAAAGGGGAAGTATTCGACCATCGAATTTTCGAATATTCGAATAAAATTAAATTCCAATATTCGAATCATTCAAATTCCAATATTCGCTGGTCGAATTTGGTCGAATTTGCCTAATTTGCATATTCAAAATTCGAATCTTTTTGAAAATTCAATCGAATATTCAAATCCCTCATTTGAATATATGTGAATTTGGTAAATCTGCCCCTAAGTATAAATTCATATCCATAGGCCCTATGCGTTTCTTACCAGCAAGGTACTTTATTATGGGCCCATGGAGATGAATTTATACTTTTCATTGTGACCAATAAAGACAACTTTTTAACTTATACTATTTGCACTGTTGATTCCAATGAGCGCCAGATAGCCCTGTCCTTTTCATACTGTATATACACTTTGATAAAAGCTAACAAACCACAAAAAAGTAGTACATCCAAGGGTATCCACTGATGCTAGGAGAAAGGAGGGTCCAGGGTGTGTCACAGTGAAAGCTGTGCAGTTGTGGGATTCTCTCCATTAAGTGGTCATACAGGCAGATACATTTGATTCAAATAGAGATTTGAGTGATGTTTCAGCAAGTGAGAAAATGCTGAATAGATCTGTTCCAATTGTGCTTTGATAGACAGGAAGGTGTTTCCCTCCTTGATGTAAATTGCAAAGTCATTCAGAAAGGGTTTGACATCTTGTAGAATGGGAAGGTATGTGTAATTTTTCAAGCTCAACTACTAAAGGGCTCATTTATGAAATAGAAGGCAGCATGGAAAGTACAAAAAACGTGAAATGTTTTTGCACGTTGCCCCCTGCCTTTCAGCATAAATGAATTACAGCAGGTCTCTTGACTTGTGACTACCTCCATAATTACAGTGCTGCCTTCACCCCTGTCACCCAACCTGTCTCCTAACTCCTGTCTACTTATTCAGGTGTTGGATGCTGTGGTAGACTTAGGCTGCAGTGGTACACTGTACTTACTGCCTGACAGATTGCACGAAGTTCAGAGCAGAGCTAGACCTTGGATAGAAGTGCTCTCTGCATGAGCACTCTTGTGTCCCTTAATGCTCTTGCACTTCTTTTTCTCTTGCCTACAGCGCAAGGTTAACATTACTGTTCAGTTGGGGGACACCAAACCCACAAACAGCTGACCTTTCATTGTCCTGTACCATACATGCCAATGTTTGACCAGGTCTTAGTCAGTCCATACAACTTGTATATTTAATAGCCCTTTCTGATACTTCAGCAGGGTTTGGCATATGGGAAGGTAAGAGATACTGTAAGCATGAATGAACAGAACAATGGTTGCAGGTCGAACAGTCAGATCACTGATGGGTAGGATGTTTATAATTACCTTTAAATAATTCATATTCATGGCATACGCCCACTGCTGTAGGCAAAGTAAAGAACCCTAGCATTTGACATCACTGCTCTGTGTGCCTTGTGTTTGATATGCAAACAATACCACAACCAGAGCAAATGTTATTAGTACTTTTGTATTGGCGAAGGTCTTGGAACAAGTTCAAGGTGTGTGGCATGATAACATTTGCTCATATGAATGAAGTAAGGCACCAGCACTAACTCCTTCATTGATAAGCCTGTGTAGCTCAAGATTAATGAGGGCTAAAATTCTGCACATTATGTTATGGGGTTCTGTACCAGACAAATGTACCCACAGCCCAAGTGGTGAAGATCTGTGTCTCTGAATATGCCCCTAGTACTTCCTATCTTATTTTCTGCGTATTTACAAAACATTCTTTGTGCTGCTGTCAGTCACCTGAACTTAGGGGCCAACTCAGTGCAGGGCACAAAACCACATGCTGTTGGTTTTCTATTATTCTACTACTCCTACTATTAAATTATTTGCCATGTCAATTAATCAGGTTAGTGATATAAGACTACTATTATTCTGAACACAACTGTATATTGTAAGAGAAGCACTGGGAAACAAGTCGATGCAGTGTATGTTTCCCCTGGATTATGCGTGGTAACTTCAGCAAATGTCAGTTTTGAAATGGGGAAAAATAACATGTTTTGTTTTGCTACAATTCAGCTTAAGTAAAAGCTGTCTTACAAAGTCCCTGGAGTCAATGGACAAAAGTGGGTGAGTCATCCATTCCAGTAAGTCACTCCAGGCAAATTGGGTGTTTCCTAGGCAGGTACAGTAGCTGCATGGTGATTAGGCTGCAGCTGCACAGGGGTTGACTTCCTAAGTAATAGGGGTTGGGTTTGAGAGAAGAACATTAAGGGAATGTAGGCTGTTCAAGGCTGTTCTGTGTGTTCTAACTGCCTTGTAGGTGTGGTAAACTTATTTATGCATTTGTAAGGGGTTTGGGCACAAGGCCCTTGAAGCTACGGTACCTATGCCTCTTTTTATTTGGGGTTACATAAGTCTGCCTGGCTCTAACTAATACAAATAGGGTTGCCACCTCACCCCTTTAAAACCAAACACATATAGAATCCTCAGTGCATGGCTAATTAGCAATTCATTTAGATGCATGCTGCAAACTGAACTGATTTATGTGCAGCCATGAATCATGAATTGCTTTTATTAGCCATGCAGGCTGTGGATTCCATATGTGTTTGGTTGTATTAGTTAGAACCAGACAGACTTATGTTTTTTGTGTTTTCTGTATTTTCTTTTTCTTTTCTCTCTGCAAAAGCTTCCAATAAACTGGCCACAGACCAATTATGTTCAACTGAGCTGTCTGTGCCACTGTGTCTGTAAGAGTACGCAAAGGTCTTCTCCCCAGTGATACCTGAAATTGCTACAATATATACAGTATATATCCAGAAGCAGCATATGGTTTACTAGGCCCATTGGATAAAATGAATTACATTTATTACTCCACAAAACCTTCCTAGTACCATAAACCTCAGCTGGTCAGAGGTATGTCCTTTTTTTTTTACAAAATGTTTTGGAACAGGAAAAGTAATATTGTATATATATATATATATATATATATATATATATACACATACTGTATATATATATATATATATATATATATATAGTTATATCAAAATGTTTGGGAACACCTCTCAGCCTGCATAATAATTTACTCCACTTTCAACAATAAAGATAACAAAGACTTTTAGATTTTTAGTGAAGCAGTATTCAGATGTATGAAATTAAATCAAAAAAATGGCTGTGCAAAAATTTAGGTACCCTTGTCATTTTTCTAATTTGAAAGCATGTAACTGCTCAATACTCTTTACTGGCTACACCAAATTGGTTGGATTAGCTCATTAAGCCTTAAACTTCATAGGCAGGTGTGTCAAATAATGAGATTTGTCCAATAATGAGAGTTGTGTCCAATAATTCTGTTTGACTCTCCTCTAAAGAGCTCCAGCATGGGATACTCAAAGTAACTCAAAAGATCTGAAACAAAGATTGTTCAGTGTCATGGTTTAGGGGAAGTCTACAAAAAGTTATCATAGAGGTTTAAATTGTCAGTTTCATATGTAAGGAATGCAAAAATTAATTGGAAGGTCATAGGCACAGTTGCTGTAAAACCCTGGTCTGGTAGGCCAAGAAAAATACAGGAGCGGCATAAGCTGAGGATTGTGAGAATAGTTACAACCAAAAAAATCACCTCCAAAGACCTGCAAGAACATCTTGCTGCAGATGGTGTATCTGTACATCATTTTACAATTCAACTCAATATGCACAAAGAACATATATGGCAGGGTGATGAGAAAGAAGCCCTTTCTGCACTCATACAAATACAAACAATCACTTGTATGCAAAAGCTCATTTAGACAAGCTCCAGTCATTTTGGAACAAAGTGGACTGATGAGATAAAAATTTAGTCACAACAAAAAGTGCTTTGCATGGCGGAAGAAGAAAACCACATTCCAAGAAAAACACCTGCTACCTACTATCAATTTTTGTGGAGGTTCCATCATGCTGTGGGACTGTGTGGCTAGTTCAGGGACTGGGGCCCTTGTTAAAGTTCAGGGTCGGATTAATTCAACCCAATATCAACAAATTCTTCAGGATAATATTCAAGCATCAGTCACAAAGTTGAAGTTATGCAGGGGTTGGATATTCCAACAAGACAATGACCCTAAACACACTTGGATATCTACAAAGGCATTTATGCAGAAGGAGAAGTACAATATTCTGGAATGGTCGTCACATTCCCTCGACTTCGTCCCTGAACCTTGAATATCATTGAAAATCTATTGGATGATTTGAAGCAGGATGTCCATGCTTGGCAGCCAATAAATTTTACTGAACTGGAGAAATTTTGTAAGGATAAATGGTCAAAAATACAGCCATCCAGATTCCAAACACTCATAAAAAGCTATAGGAGGTGTCTAGAGGCTGTTACATTTGCAAAAGGCTCAATAGTATTGAATAAATATCTGTTAAATTTGCAAAAGGCTCAACTAAGTATTGAAGAAATATCTCTGTTGGGGATCCCAAATTTATGTCCCTGTCTAATTTTGTTATGATGCATATTTTCAGTTAATCCAGTGTCACTGCTGAAATGCTACTGTTTCCATAATGCCTATGTTTAAAGTTTAGTTCTCCTTTAAGAGACTGGTTATTAAATGCCTGTTACAAAAAAATATGCCCGTGGATGTCATGCTATAAGAACAGAAATGTAATAAAGACCTGTATTTAATACATACACATGCTATAGATACAGTAGATATTAATAATTCAAATTGCAATACAAATACTACATTTCATTATTACTTTTCAACATTCTCCTACACAGCCTCATGAGCCTTTCTGCTTATACAGCCCATCCGCTGTTGAGATGACTTGACTGCCAGGGAAAATACATTCCATTAATTCTGAAGCACTTGGTAACAGATTCACATCACCAGAGAGTTTACAGAAAGCATTAGAGTTTTCTGTTTTTATTATGTCTATTCTCCAAACATCACTTAGCCGTAAAGCACACGCTGACTGTTTCAGGGCGAAATGTTTTATGAGAGAATATTTTCTTTCCATAAAAGTGTAGGAGATAACTATATTTTCGGAATAAACGCTCCATAAAAATGTTTGACTATGTATGAAGATTTGCAGCCGTTCAGCATGTGTGCTAATAAAAAGTTGCTAAAGCTTTTCCAAGGTATAAAGCTCAATAAGTGATATTGTATGTATAAATTCTGGAGAAATGAACACATTGCAGGAAAGTTATGTTTTGGGGGTGTACAGCTTTCATATTTATGCTGTCTGTGTGTATATGTGGAAATTGGTGTGGTGTATCATTGTAACTTGAGTACATTAAAGGAACAGTAACAATAAAAAATGTGTTTTAAAGTAAAGAAAATATCATGTAGTGTTGCCCTACGCTGTTAAAACTGACGTGTTTGCCTCAGAAACACTACTATAGTTCATATAAACAAGCTGCTGAGTAGCAATGGTGGAAATTGAAAAACGGCTATGTGGCACAGGATAAGTAATGGATAACAGATAACATTATGTTCTACAGAGCTTATCTGCTATGTGCTGTGTAACTTGAGCCTTTCTCCTTTAAATGGCTGCCCCCATGGCTACACAACAGCTTATTTATATAAACAATAGTAGTGCTTCTGAAGCAAACACTGCAGTTTTACCAGTGCAGGGCAACAATTCTGTACTTACAAGGGCCCAACCACATCTCTTAAAAAGCACCCACAAACTAATTAGGCATAGTTAAAATGTGTATACCAATAATGTTTGAAGACAGCAGTAGACACAATTTTAAGTTTTACTTTAGGGAGTTTATTTGGAAAAACTTGTGCAAAAACACTGAGAACCCCTGATGCAAGTCAGACAATATAACAGCTTACCAAAGGAGGTGGTATTGAATATTAAATTAAGTGAGCTAAATGTCTTTTTTACAAAAATGGTATCTCTTGCAAATCATTGGGCCATTTAAGGTTACTGTAAGAAGTCTTTGCCTTTGGAGTAAAGGTGCTATTATATAGGATTGGCTGAACTTCAGTGGCATTTTTATTTTTTAACTTTTCCAGTTACTATCTAAATTTATTTAAATCCTGTTTACTATAGTATACAGAATAATCAGTAAATCGGTAATGACAAATGCATTTAACTTATATACTAGAACTGGCCCTGCTTTTATATTTTTTTTTCCAGTTTTGCTGTTCTAGAGAAGGTTTTCTGTACAGAGAGAGAGTTTTGAATACCTATTTGTTGGCCACTTTCTACTGTCTCTATGGGCCCTTGCCCTGCAACAGAGACTGTCCACAAGCAGTGAAGCTACAGCGGTGTCTTATAATATAAACACGATTTACAGTTATTGATGAAGTTCATAGTAAAAATTCACTTGGCTGTACAGTTTGCAATGAGCTGGCACATATTACCTTATATTGTTTTGAAATAAAGCATATTCATTAATTTAAGACCAAAGACAGATGTTTGATAGTCCACTTCCCAATTAGTGTGGAATAGTTATTATATTCTTCTGATATTGATGTTTTTATAAAGTAAGGAAATATTACACATTTGACACTCTGTGTAAATTGTGATGTGATAAATAAAATACTCAATATGTTTGATGCTATTCTTCAATTTAATCACTTCATTGGACTACACAGGTCACTGCACTGTAATTCTTCACAGGGAAGGCAATCGGGTACTGTATATAGGACAATTAAATTTCAGAACACATGCAAACTGTCTATAAAGAACCATTGCTGATGGAGGCTAATTCCAGAAATGACCACCTTCTAGAAGTTTTGCAGAAAGCAGTTTATGCCTGACATAGAATAATGCTGGAATTAAAGGGATGCTGTCATGATAATTTGTTTTCTAAATTACACTGTTTACGCTGCAAATAATTCACTCTACCATGTTAAATTTAATGGGAGTAAAAATCCCATAGAAATGAATGGAGAGCTGCGGAATTTCCCTCTAGTGGCGGAACTTCACTCTTAACTTCACTCTTTGATGAATTTACCCCCTTATGTCCACTACCAGGAAAGGAAACCTGCTGCGCTTAAAAAAATTGCTAAAAGTACAAATCACAGCTAAAAGGTACTAATCTCAACTTGACTATCCTGATACTAAAAGCTAAACTATCGTTCACTGGTTGGGAAAAAAAAAGCTCCAAAACTTTGGAGGTCCTGACTATTCTACAAATCATGAGGCAGTTACACTTGCACTACTAATATGAAAAAGCTGCTTCTTTATGTACATACCAGCATTAGTTTACAATGGATGGCAACATTGACTATATCTAGACACCATCATGATCTTAAACCTGTTCTGCTGGATAATGTTTATCACCCTCTTTGAATAGGGGTCTGAGTGTGTATAATTTTTAGTTTTATCACTCGTAGTAGACTGATCAAAACAAATGACTGATTGACTGCTATGAACAACTTCGCTTGTCCATGTCCATTGTTTTATTTTACTAGTTATGGTGACCATGTGCAAAGTGGTACAGTATGTCATTGGTCAGCATTTACTTCTTTATCGAAGGTCCAGAATGTTTTAGATATGGCTTGTTGTATATCCAGTTGTATAAATCAAGTGATTTCTTACAGAATGGTTATAAAAAGTTAAACACTGTAAGAAAATATGTTTATTTCAATACTATATAAAATTACCTTTTGCCTTATTTTATTTAGTTTTCCTTGGTTTATTTTGTACTTTAAGTGGTGGATAGAGCAATCTGTATATATTTCAACTCCAATTTTTTATAGGAAGTGATTTGTGCAACATCCTGAATTACCAAGGTTTCGAAAGCTGAACTGATACATAGAACTAAAAGCATTTTATAGTGACATCAAACTGCTCCCATGAGATTACTCCCTAATCACTTTATTGGAATTTCAATTTATAGAAAAAAATTGCTGACATTTATATTTTATTGTTAGCAGCAACACATTGTCAAACGAAGACTGGAACATGTGTAAAAAGCCATAATGGATCGTAAGCCATATCAGAGTGAACTAAAGGGAAAATATTTCCTTCATTATAAAAAGGGATTATTTTCTATGTACTTTCCTAAAAAAGACTGTGAAGTATATAGAGTACAGCTAACTGTGTGCACAGAATAATTAATTGCCAGTACCTGAATTGTACCAATTAGTGGATGTTGATTTATTGCTGGCTTTGACAGCACCATTCCTAATTCTCAATAGTGTCCATCATTTTCTATATTTTATCTGCACAGTAGCATGAGAGTTGTAGTTAGACAACATCCTGCCTGAAAACGTCCACTTAGAGATGGCCTTAGCCTGACATGTCTGAGTCTAATGTAACCCGTGCTCCTATCCTAGCTGGACATTAACTATTTTTGGTCTGGCTAGCCCAAATTAGCGTTACAAATACATGTAATGTAACAGAACATTTGTTTTAGATGGAGTCATTGACCCCCATTTGAAAGAAGGAAGGAGTAAGAAGA
>CM044442.1:73904753-73926455 GCA_024363595.1 Xenopus borealis | reverse complement strand
ACGTGGTACAAGAACAGAGGACAAGAAGAGTAGTCAAGGGACAGGCAGGGTCAATAACAAGGATCAGACAATACAGTGCCAAATCAGGAACAGAAGCGTAGTCAAGGTCATAGGTCAGGGTCATGACAGGCATTGAAATATCAGAGTCAATCAGGCAGAGGGTCAAACAGATACACAGATATCAACAATAATCACACCCATGAACTAGTAAACAGGACCTACAGTATAATGATTCAGTGCAGGTCAGGGGTCTTTATAGGCAGCCTTAAGCCTTACACTGAGCACATGGGACCAGATGAACCAGCTGAACAAAGCCCTGTCCTACTTGCAGTTATACGTATAGCAATGGGAGTGAACCAAGGCTTTCTGCTCACATAGAGCAATGGTAAATCAGACAGCCCAGAAACACCAGGTCCCCTGTTCAACTCTAGGCAGTTCTTCACAGTGAGGTTTTGGAATGCACTACAGGAAAATATTATTATGGGTGATTCTGCAAGTGGCTTGGATGATTTCTTGGACAGCAAAATATCCATTGTGATGGTAAAAATGTATAGCATGGGTATATATAGTTTATGTGAGTGTATGGAGGGGTCAGTGTGTGTGTTTATGAATGGATGCTGCTGGGTTTCATTTGGAGGCCTGAACTTGATGAACATTGGTCTTTTTCAACCAGATATAACTATGGAACTATGTAATAAAGCTCAGAATAAAGGAATCATCTCGTATGTTTGCAAAAAAGAGTTAGAGATCTTGTTTTCCTCACTCACTGTCCATAGTCCTTTTCTTTGTGTTACTGTCATATATTGGTTTCTGATCATGTTTCTGACAGAGTACAGCTGGAACTAGACTTCATGCTATGCTTTTTATTTAAAATATGAATTTGTTGGTTATTGCCTGTATTAAATGGTAATATATCAACTACTGGATGATTGTTATGGGTAGGTAAAGAGGGGTAAACAGTAACTCCTTGTAACTACTCTAACTTAACACAGTCTGAAATTCATTGTCCTATGCTTTGATGAGAGTTATTCATCTGATTGTTGAAGGAAAATAAATTATCTCAGTGTAGCTCCTTCAAAGTGGGGTGGTGGGCAACCAAGATCTCATTTGTCATGACTGAGAACAATTAAAAAAGGGTAACTAGTCTAAAGTTACTATAATGTGAAACAGAGTCTGCATAATTAAATATTAAATCACAAGCTAAAGCTTCACTACAAATAACTCTGTAACAGTGTCCTGGATTATCCACAACTTTAGATTTACTCTCACCTTTTTTACCACATTTATATAGCACGCCTAAAATCATGATACCACAACCAGTATTTGAAGTGACAGACTTGAATACACACCTATACTCTATTACAATACAAATGGTTGAATTACTACATACATACAGTATGCACAATTGTGTTTTGTTCATCAGACATGCTAAATAGACTCTGCCCTTGCTGCAGGATTTAAAAAACACATGTGAATAACAAAGGGTACAAAATGTTATTTCCATATTTGCATTTTGCCATTGTGCTTTAATTAGATTATCCAATTTTTCTTTTATAAGATTAAATAATGTAAACATTGATTGGGTCTGATGAAATGTGGGTACAATGTTTCAAAAATAGTAGTCATTTTTCATAAAGCACTTCATCTGACTCATTTAATCATCATAATTCAATTGTAATAGCATATTTCCCAGTGGACAATATGTACTTGAAATCCTACAGTTATGTTAATATTAGCTTTATTAAAACTGGCAGTGAAAATCTGAACACCTTGCTTGACATTTCCCACTTTCCTTGTCAAAGTGGGGAAAAAAACTGCAATTTTTTCTATGTTCTTTTTTCCATTCTGTTTCAACACATTAACTTATCTGTCTGAGATGTTTTCTAACTCAGATATTTTCTTAGAACCAATTTGCCATCTGTTTCTCCTTTTGTGTTATGCAGTGGCATTGGCCTTTCTTAATATGAACAGCCCCAGCGTGGGACTGGGCTGGTGGGACACCAGGAAAACCCAGACACGACGCTCCTGAACTCCCCTCCCCCTGCCCGATTGTGTAAATTCAGGCTTTACCTTTGGCAACCAGTAACTACAGATGCGCTCTCCTCGCTCTGTTTATACCAGAAATTCTGCTGCCTTTGAACCAGGGATTCTATATGTGTTAAATACTCGTGGCAGGTATGTGCCAGCGGTGGGCGCAAGAGGGAATGCAGCAACTGGGGCAGCAGGGCCTTGCCCTGCCACTAGGGTGGAGCGGCAGAGGGCCATGCTGCTGAGGACAATCGTGGATTTAGAGAAAATGAGTTTAATCGTGGTTTCAAAAACCTCTAAATTCCTAAAACTTTTATGGTTCCTTGGTGTTTAATTATTGACTTTTACTTTCAATTCATATTGTTTGGAATGCCATAAAAAATAGTAAATTCTTTTTTTAAAGTCAAAGATGGTAAAAGAAAGGAATATTTCAGGTACTTAAAATGGGGCATGATGCAACTTCTTTTGTATGGTCAATTGAAATTAGGGATGCACAAAATCCAGGATTCAGTTTGGGATTCGGCCAGGATTCTGCCTTTTTCAGTAGGCTGAACTCAAACGGATTCCTCAAAATCACATGACTTTTTGTCAAGCAAGCAAGGAAGTAAAAAAATTTCAGTATGCAAATTAGGGTTTGGATTTGGTACGGATTCAGTTTGGTTCACAAAGGATTTGGGATTGTCTGAATCCCAGAAAAGTAGATTAGATGCAACGGAAACACACAGCTGTTCTTATTTCTGATACTGGACCTGCTGCAAAGTCCCTGGGTGCCCTATGACTTTGTATCGGAAAATATATTTGATCTTTGTATTGGAGAGTGTTAGTGCAAATATCAGTAACATCTCTAAATATCAGTCCCAAAGAACTTGCACTCTGTCTATTCCAATGTGAGGCACAAGATCATATATATATTCAGTGTCAAACTCGAATGCCAGGGGCCCACTAGAAAACCTTAGATTTGTGGGCCAACTTTCCAAACTATTATTCCTCCTCTCCTCACTCAACCTCTTTATTCTCTTAGTCTTTAATTTCTACTTACTATATCCTTTCATTATTAAGTATTTTTCCCCATAAAGAACTACAGAATGACCATCAAACAGTTCAACACTGTATATATTGATATATAGTTGGAAGATCAGCATACTCTCTGTGATTAATGCATGTCAGTATTAGAATAGATAATGCATAATGTGAAAAAATGTCACACAGTGAAACACATATGTCTATAAAAATATATATTTGTATAGCTGAAGCTAGCATGCAAGAGGGAGTCCCTATCAGATTCAGGGGTGATCCTAGCCATAAAGCCTCCTGAGGCTGCCCCCTGCAATAACCTTTACATAGATGGAGGAGGCTCTCAAAGTTACCAGGAGTGTCTTTTTGCTGCTCCCAGTACTTGGTAACTTGTGAGGAACTGCTCACTTTGCCTCATTGCAGAAATGTCCCTGGTCCATGTGTTAGATATCATGAAATACAGCAGCAACTGATTCCAGGGAGCAGGAAGCAGCAGGGTCGAACCCAGGACCACTGACTGTTCGGGATACGGAGTTCCCCATCCTGTCTATTTTGGAGTGGCCACAAAAGGGCTGGAAGCACAATACACACCTAATTATTCAACAGAGGGTCATAAGTCGTTAGTATTTTACTGGAAAAATACACAAAATGTATTTGCCATGTACTTG
Organism: Xenopus borealis; assembly: GCA_024363595.1. Classification (NCBI taxonomy): domain Eukaryota; kingdom Metazoa; phylum Chordata; class Amphibia; order Anura; family Pipidae; genus Xenopus; species Xenopus borealis. The sequence continues at coordinate 73,922,745 of CM044442.1, read as the reverse complement.
AAAATTCATTAAAGGAACAGTAACACCAAAAAATGAAAGTGTTTTAAAGTAATGAAAATATCATATAGTGTTGCCCTGTGCTGTTAAAACTGTTCTGCTTGCTTCAGAAACACTACTATAGTTCAAATAAACGAGCTGCTGAGTAGCAATGGCGGAAATTGAAAAAATGGCTATATGGCACAGGATAAGTAATGGATAACAGATAACATTATGTTTTACAGAGCTTATGCTATCTGCTGCTATCTGCTGTGCAACTTGAGCCTTTTCTCCATTGAATGGCTGCCCCCATGGCTACACAGCAGCTTATTTATATAAACAATAGAAGTGTTTCTGAAGTAAACACTTCAATTTTACCAGTGCAGGACAACACTGCATAATATTTTTATTACTTTAAAACAATTAAATTTTTTGATGTTACTGTTCCTTTAACTTTTGCTTATGGGGATTTAGAAGCACTTCTTTGGGCCATACATCCGTTACACCGAATAAAGCTATAGCTACACAAAAGATTTCAGTTACTCTGTTCCTTGTAGCTCCTATTGCCTTCCCCTCACTTTACAGATAACCTGTGGAAAATACAGATTCCTTCACAAAATGATTCTATATAATAAATATGCTTCTGTCTGCTATATTGAATTTAATATTGTGTTTATTATTAAAATAATGTTATTCCAATGTTATGGAATATTTTGCCATACATTTATATACAGAAGCACCTTTCACTCATACTACTGCATTCTACTGTTGAATCTTTTGGCTTCATCCACTGTAAAGCATTTTCATATCCTCATGCTTAGTAGTTAATGAGGCATTGCTAAATATAAGGAATGCTATGTCATGCCTCTGGAGAACACTTCACATTATAGAGCCCTCTGTTAGTTGACTGGACCTTATGTTTCCCTCCTCCATGTACATGGCTATCTATTTATACATTTCCTGCACAAAACATGGAAGTCAGTGCTCTCTTTACTTGTGCAGCTAATGTGTGCCTGAATGCACAGAGTTTTCCTGGATGGGGTTGAATTGAGCAACTTCAAAATCCATTTGTTTATTTCTACAAAATGACAGCAACCTTCAAAGTTAGTTTTGACTTTTTTATTCAATGCCGCACTGGAAAATACTTAAACTGCTTTTTCCACTGTAAAAAAAACAACTCAAAAATAGTGATGGGCGAATCGCCGGGTCCAATAACGGACGCCCGCGTGACCGCGTCCAAAACGAGACGCTGTGGCATTTTGCAAAATTTTCCCCGTTTCGCAAATTTCTACTACAATTCCAGCGAAGCATCCCAGATTCGCCCATCACTACTCAAAAACAATAAAGGCATGGGATCTGTTATCCAGAAACCCATGATCCAGAATGATCCAAATAACAGAAAGGCAATATGATTTCTCTGTAATAATAATACAGTACCTTGTATTTGATCCAAAGTTATAATTGATCCTTATTGGAAGCAAAAACAAGGCTATTGAGTTTATTTAATGTTTACATGATTTTCTAGTAGACTTAAGGTAAAAAGATACAAATTATGGAAGGATCTGTTATCCGGAAAGCCCCAGGTACTGTGCACTCTGGATAACAAGTCCCATACTGTACATGATGCATTCCTTTGCACAGTAAATATTTCTTGCTGATCCTGATAGCAAACAAAGCTTACAACCTTTTACGTTTATTCTGCAAAAAGCTACCTTTATCAACATTTTTATCACCTATATCATTTATATTTTAGAATGATGAAGGCTTCTAAGAAACTATAGGTCTATAAGTGTCTAAAGACTAGGGCACAGAGTGGGAATTTATGAATGATGTATAGTATGCTTAAATGTTACTAGACCAAAACAACATGGGACATATCTAAACTTTGAAAACAGGGTTTACTGTAAGCAAACTTCATTACCTTCTGGTCTATTTCCATTTATACACGGAATATTGTATGTTATGCAAACCAATTTGGCAGAAAGCAAATTATCCTAGATAATCAATAGTATGTTTAATACCTCAATCAAAAATCCTCAACACTTTACATTTAGATTATTGCAGCATTTCTGTCACCATTAATATGTAATACATGATTTAAAAGAGGATACTTGTGACAACAGAACACTAGTACAATAGCTGTGGGATGTCTTGCTGCCTCATTAATTAGGCACCATTAGAAATTTTAATCAGCAAATGAAAATATCAGCTTTTGAAGTTGCTCAGCAGAAGGCAAATCAAGAATAGTATAATCTTTGTGAACTAATAAATGGGAGGTTTGGATTATTAATTATGAAAGTGAGGTTTCACACTTTCTTTGGCTTCCCATTGAGCATCCTGACCTCTGGCTCGCAGTATGCAGTCTTAGTAGCTCCATGCGATGCACTTGGGTGATCCCCACAACACCAGCACCAGCAAACTAGATTGTCTGTTTTACTATGTGCAAACTCATCAGGGACTTATTCCTTTGGTGTAAACTCTGGTTTCCACTTTCCTTTTGAAGGGTACCAGATAGGATATACATTTATCCAGTGGCAGAAAGTTGCTAAACGTAAAGCTGGTTTATTTTGGGGATCTCTGGAACCCACACGTGCATCACATGGAGCTACTAAGGGGAAGTGGCCTTGGTGTTTTTTTTTGTTGTAAACTAATGATTTTTTTTTTAAATTGATGTTACTGGTCCTTAGAAAATATGCAATATGCATCATAACAAAATTATACAGGAGCATAAATGTGGGCACCCCAACAGCGATATTAAATCAATACTTATTTGAGCCTCCTTTTGCAAATGTAACAGCCTCTAGACACCCCCTATAGTCTTCAATGAGTGTCTGGATTCGGGATGGCGGTATTTTTGACCGTTTGTCCATACAAAATCTCTCCAGTTCAGGTAAATTCGATGGCTGCTGAGCATGGACAGCTTGCTTCAAATCATCCCATAGATTTTCCATTATATTCAAGTCGGGGGACTGTGAAGTCCATTCCAAAATATTGTACTCCTCCCTCTGCATGCCTTTGTAGATTTTGAAGTGTGTTTATGGTCATTGTGTTATTGGAATATCCAACCCCTGCCTAACTTCAACTTTGTGACTGATGCTTGAACATTATCAGGAAGAATTTGTTGATATTGGGTTGAATTCAGCTGACCCTCCACTTTAACAAGGGCCCCAGTCCATGAACTAGCCACACAGCCCCACAGCATGATTTGACAGTAGGTAGCAGGTGTTTTTCTTGGAATGTTGTGTTCTTCTTCTACCATGCAAAGCACTTTTTGTTATGACCAAATAACTAAATATTTGTCTCATCAGTCCAAAGTACTTTATTCCAAAAAGTGGTTTGTCTAAATGATTTTTTGCATACAACAAACAACTATGCTTGTGGCATGAGTGCAGAAAGGGCTTTTTTCTCATCACCCTGCCAAACAGATGTTTCTTTGTGCAAATTGTAGAATGATGTACAGATACACCATCTGCAGCAATTTGCTCTTGCAGCTCTTTGGAGGTGATCTTTGGGTTGTCTGCCTGTGCCGCTCCTGTTTTTCTTGGCCTGCTAGACCTGGGTTTTACAGCAACTGTGGCATTCCATTTCTTGTCTACAGTCCTTACAGTTGAAACAGATAGTTTAAACCTCTGAAATAGCTTTTTGTGGCCTTCCCCTAAACCATGATACTGAACAATCTTTGTTTTCAGGTCTTTTGGGTGTTACTTTGAGGATCCCATGCTGTCTCTCTTCAGAGGAGAGTCAATCAGAAGCACAACTTGCAATTAACCATCTTAAATACCTTTTATAATGATTGGACACACCTTCCTTTGAAGTTCAAAGATTAAAGGAAAATTATACCCCCCAAACAATGTAGGTCTCTATAAAAAGATATTGCATAAAACAACTCATATGTAAAACCCTGCTTCATGTAAATAAACCATTTTCATAATAATATACTTTTTTAGTAGCATGTGCCATTGGGTAATCATAAATAGAAAAAAAATAAGGACAACCTTATATGATTCAACGGTGCACACAAACATACCAAACAAACTATAAAGTTAGGTCACATGAGCCAATTAACAGACATAGTTGTGTCTTTTGCTTCCACACTTCTTCCTGTTACAGTTAGCGGCCAATTTACTAAATTCATGTGAATAGATCGAAGTTCGATCGAATAACGATCGTAGGATTAATTCGATTGATCGAATATGCAAATTTGGCTTATTCGATCATTGAATAGCGAACGATCGAATAGATTCGAATGATTGAATATTTGATCATTTGATCATCGAAGGATTTAAAATTTTAAAAATATTTGACTGCCTACTTCGCCAGATTGAACCTACCGAATTTTAATAGAAACCTATGGGAACCCTCCTATAGGCTTCTGAGGCTAAGTCCTCATCGAATAGGATTCATACGATCGAAGTCTTCGATCATTAGAATCGTACGATCGAACAATCGTTAGTCGATCACCGAATGATCGAATATCGAAGAGAAGGGTAGCCTAAAACTATTCGATTAGCATTCGAAAATCGAATGCTAATCGAATATCGAGGAAAAATTTATATTTTTTGGGTGAATTTAGTAAATCTGCCCCAAAGAGTTGAAATATTTCTGGTCAGGTGATCTCTGTGGCAGCACACAGACCATCACAAAATGGTGATTCAAGGCAAGAGATGGAAAAGCACAATATTTACTTAATTATAAATACCAGTTTGGTAAGATTCTTTAATATGCCACTTAATATGATATAAACTATTTGTTGCTCAAGTATTCATTTTGGGGGTATAGTTTTCCTTTAACAAACTAATCCAACCAATTTGGTGTTGCCAGTAATGAGTATTGAGCAGTTACATGCATTCAAATTAGCATAATTATAAGGTTACTCACAGCCAGTTTTTCACATTTTATTTAATTTCATATACTACTACACTAAAAATCTTTGTTCAGAAAAGAGCCCAGTACTCAGATGTTCCTGGGAAATGAAAGACATACCACTGTTATCTTTTTTTGTTGAAAGTGGAGTAAATTATTCTGCAGGCTAGGAAGGTTCCCAAACTTTTTCATATGATAGCCTTTACAAGAAAGAAGGCCAACTTTCAAAAATAGATACCCCGCATAATTTATAGCTACTTTTTGACCATGATAACAAAATAATATTTGCCCCATTCAGCAACAGATTAATTTTTGTGGAGGTATTTTCTATTACAGATTTGACTAATCACACATGCATACAGTAATACCAATAAATGTGTTTGTTCGTCAACTAGTTTTTATTTATTAACTGACAGACTTGCTTAAAGGGATATTATTTTGACCAATTAGAAATAAATTTCCTTGTTTTTTATTACTATTGGGTAGATTTAATTAAAATACTAATTAATACAGAAGGTAGAGAAGACCTTTTATGGCTTACAATGTAAAAAGATTCATGGAGTTTGCAGGGCCAGATTTCCGTCTTGGGCGCCCTTGGGCCCTTGCGCCTGCCAGTCCCCCAGTGAGCTCACAGGATTACGATTATAGGAATCGCGCTGCACCTCCCCCGTGCTCCTTAGAATGCCACCCCTACAATCTTGCTACCTTAGGCCTGGGCTTTTGTGGCCTTGTCTGGGAGTTTGCAAGGTGATTGATAAGAAAGAGATGGATTCAGAATGATTCTTCCAGGTGACATCAGAGATAGGTGAGTTGGGTATGTGTGGGTTTCATAAATAGGTTATGCACATAATGAGCAACAGCCTTTCTTGGAAAAATGGGGATACATTTATGCACATATTGTGCAAGGTGGGACACTAACTTATGTGCATGCATGACTAGAACATTTGCCCTAGAATGGCTGTCCACTATTTTTGAGACAAACAAAAAGGCATGGGTTCTGTTAATCCATGCCTCTGGTGAGGAAAACACATTTTATGTGATAAGCACTTTTTAACAATCAGCAAAGAGATTAACTTTCATAATTATACCAGAAAGATCAAACATTTTGTTGGTTGGGTGCTATGGGATATTGCAATGTGGTAGCTATTTTTAATATAGTACCTTAAAAGCACTGACACTGTTTAGTAAACTGCAAATAAAAAAATTATATGATGCCTGGCACTTACTGAACATTATTGAAGCATGTTACATAGTTAAATTGGGTTGAAAAAAGACAAAGTCCATCAAGTTAAACCCCTCCAAATGAAAACCCAACATCCACACACACACCCCTCCATACCTTCACATAAATTATATATGGCCATATACTAACCATAGATTTTAGTATCACAATAGCCTTTGATATTATGTCTGTCCAAGAAATCATCTAAGACCCTCTTAAAAGCAGTAACATTTTATGTAGTCTTTTTGTAGTCTCAGTTTCTGTGAAAATGTCCTCGGTGACAGACACACAACAGCATTCCAGATTTCTAGCCCACCACGCAATGCTTGTAAAGTGTATGGTACAGTCTCCCAGATGGCTTTCATTATTTTCTTGACAGATGGCCAGAAAGTTAGTAGCCCAAAGAAACATTTCCAGAGAGGAAAATAATGTCTGCCTTTGCCTCTTTGCAAGAGTTGGTGGGAAATATCTGCTCGGCTGTTGTTTTTCTAGAAGGAAATGGATATCTTTCTAATAATATCTATACATGTTTTGTTTTCAAGAGTTTTACTGTGAATAGTTGAAATATAGAGATAATATAACACACTGTGTTATTTTGTTCTGACAAAATAACTATTAGCAAATGCAGTGAATATTATCCAGTTTTAGACCATTGAGAATAGATCATGTACTGTATACTGTATTGGCAGCCTGCATAAGTAAAGGTACAAGATAGATAATGCAATTTCTAAATTGATTATGAAAAGTCTAAAAAAAAAACATATGTAAGCATTTGATGTAAAATATGTGGGAAAGATCTATTTAAAAAGAGCAATATGATGAGTTCTAAATAAAGATTGCATCATTCGAAAAATGAAGAGATTTAATTCTACAAAACCATAAGGATGTGGAATGAAAAATGTCTGCTTCACATAGATGAATCATACACCTATGACATATGTGTATGCATCCATGTATTTTGGTCCCCAAATATTTTATGTCAAATGTAATAGTAGCTCAAGTAGTTTATCTGGGGCTGTGCTGCACTGTTGCTGTGTGCTATACAGTAGTTCCACTCTGGAGATTACAATTGCTAATATAACAATACAATATTTTCAGTATGTGGGTGTATGTTATGCAGTATTTTATGCAGAAAAATCTTTACCAATTGCACAAATACTACAATTATAGAATTCAAGAATTATAGAAGCCAGGTCATGACAAACTTATGTGTGCTAACTAAAAAGAAACAAAAAAAAATATTGTTGCACTATTAAACTGTTGACATATGTGCAACTATATATTTTTATAGCTATAATTGTTCATTGAACATCCGTCTATTGGACTCACATACTATTTCACCAACTGTGTTCTAAGTTAATACATTTTAAGTATTGTGTTCCTTGTTTATGCCAAAAGTCCTAAAGTATATACACAAAATAAACCTACTTTTGCTCTCTGACCACTGTGTCACAAACATTTATAGCACAGAAGAACTTACATCTGAATTTAGGAAGATACAAGAAAAATCAATTGAGGTTTGTAGAAAGGAAGAAAAAGACAGAGAGAGGAGAAAAAACAAAGGCAAAAAGGTTGGCAGTGAAAAAATATATGGTGTCTGAAATCTTTATATGGTTGATGTGCCTGAGTAGTAAAGTTATCTCATTAATACAAATTTAACCATACTGCATATTAAAGGGATGCATTATAAATAAGATAAGAAGGGGACAAGAGAAAATATAATCCAAGTAACAAAAGCGACTTTAAGTAAATGGTCAAGCTGCAATGATACCACAAAACTACAGACATTTCTTTATTATTACTACTTATTTTCAAAAACATATCCAATAACCGATACGTGGGCCACCAGTTGGACAGCCCTACTATAGAGAAGCAACCCTGCAGCCTCCCCCGTTCCCCATGCCACCCTATGACCTTTGGGTATGATTCTTCTATAGTTATGCCACTGCGCAAGATGCAAAGAAGCCCTGTCCTTATTTTCTATCCTATGGTAGCAGGGGCAGCACTTACCTTGCTTCTTCTGGCAATAGGTGTACAGCTCCTGTATGACTAAAACTTTTTTTAATAGAATATGCACGGAAATGAGGAGAAAACTAAAGTGGCTTCTAAGTGATTAATTCTTTCTTTGCCTTTTAATGTGTACTGAAAACCTACTTGAATTGCCCTTTTTGTTCTTTAGCTTTATTGACTCCAAAAGAGATACATAACTCTGCCTTAAAAAATTTCATGTCTTCAGCATTAGCTTTCACCATGTTAAAGTATTTTGTTTTCACAAACTCCCTCCAATGCACACTTTTTGTAATTACACAAGGCCATTTCCTGTTTATTCTGCACCTCCACATTGTTTATGGCAGAAATACATTTGGACTAATCAGGCCACCATACTCCCACCATGTGACCTAGAGCAGTGCCTTGTGGGAGCTAGGACTCCATTTTACAGTCCATGCTGTGGAAGAAGCACACACAGGTTCATCTCTCCTCACAGTAGCATCGCTGGTAATCAAATAGTTGCACCAAATCTCCTCCACATCTGCCAGCACCCCAGAGACATTGCTGCATAAACATTTGTGACAGCATATATATTTATGCTGCAGTTATAAGTTCGTTTTATATGTTTATATAGTTGATTGCAAACATACTTATTGTATTTTCTGTTATTTATTAGAGTTTAACCTATTTCCCATTGCTATCCAGTAAAATCTACAGAATTCAGCTCTCAGTCTCTTTATTGGATTGTGGGGAGGTTTAGCTGCATGCCAAACTACACACTGCCCCAAGGTTATACGTAGGGAGGACAGAACAAAACATTTACAGTGGGTACAACTGATGGTATTCAGTTGGGAACAAGGAAGTTCTATTGTCATCTTTCTGGACCTTTAACTCTGATGCTAAGATGTATCTGATTTTTATAATGTTCCAAATGTTGTTTTTGGTGTTTATAGTCTCCACAATCAGGGCTGTCATGCAAACTAGTGGGCTTCTATACATCCACCTAACCATGCTCCTGACTCTAATTAATAACTGTATGATATAACTTCACAGAAATATTGACTGGAATGTTGTTAGTCTGTTTCTGCACAATATTTTTTTCATAACATTTCCCCCTTGTGTTTTGTGGCATACTAAAGAGCACAGTGGACACAAGACTTGGAATATCCTGTGGCACTGCTTCTGCTTAGAGGCATCTTCTCATGCACGAGATCACAGTTCAAGACCAGCTACCAACTATAAACATGTGTTAGGCTTGGAGGCCTATTCTCTGTGGAGTCAGTTTTGAACATGTTCTGCTACAATGAATTTGTCAGAATGCATGTTTTTTCTAACACATTTATACCTCTGAGCAATCTTTATTATTAAGCTATATTCATTATAATCTTGTTTGGCAAAAGTGGCTTAGTTAAATGCATTATGAACTCAGGGCATTCCTTATTTTTTATTGTTAGTTGAAGATGCAGTTTTGATGCAGTTGACAAGTTCTTCAACATATCCCATAGAAGTCACAAAGGGGTGCTGCAGTTTCTGCAGTCTTATGTTGTACATAGCAATATACTGTAGCAACTAATACATATTAATTCAGTGAGTATTTTCACATAATAAAGTACCATTGGGACTTGAAATATTTTATAAAAGAAAATAAACATAGTTGAATTAAAACAGAAACAGAATATTCTCATATTCTTTAAATTGGTAAACATATATCTTAATGGATCAGTACATAGAAGGCAATCAGAAAGCACATCCTGTGTAGTAACAGAGCTAGAATAGTGCATGTAGTTAGTACTAAGCTTTATTTCTTGGTTGCCGAAAGGGTCCGGGAACAGGGGGGGCATGGACCATGGTAACTGCTTCCTCTATTGTTCTAAAGAATTCCCCCTTCCCAGATGCAATATACCTGCAGGGAGGAGGATGCATGTGGGCAGGCAAGTGTGCTGGCTGGGGGCTGAGTGTGGGTCAGCTGTGGGAGTGGATGAGTGGAGGGGTGAATGATGATTGCTTTATGTTGGGCCCCTCCAAAGATATATCTTTATAAACAGTGCTTTGTGATATCATCAGTTATAATTGATCCTCAGTGTTGTTAGTAGTGTCACAGGACTCACTGAAACGTGTGTATTATAAAAGAATAATGATCCCACATGACCTTGGAGTTCTATGATCTGCATAGAAACTCAACTTTTGACCTTGTGCCTTTATATGTTAAAGTGGACCCGTCACCCACACACAAAAATCTATATAGACATGAAATCCAATGGGGGTTAGCGGGAGGGGTTGAATTCCCCTTTAAGGTCAGAAAGAATGCTGAGTACAAACAATGCAATATAGAGGAATGTACAGAAAAAAAGTAGGCAGAGGGCTCAACCTGTCAGTCCAAAGGTAAGTTATGTTGCTTCAGTATTTTGCATTCTCACATTTTAAAGACTGTACAGTATGAATAAAAACACAATTGACCTTTTAGAAAAAGCTCTAATCAATTGCAAGAAGAATACATGGCTAAGAACAATTGTCCTCCTTATCTATTGCAGCACAGAAAAATGTATGCATGTGAAACAAGGAAAGAATTATGCTTGTTGTCCTTGGAGAATATGTCACATTCCACTGATGTTAATGTAATAATATGAGGAACATTCTACAGTGTTGTTTTGAGTGTTCTTTGGTAAAGCAATACCTTTAGGGTTTTTTGTGGGCCTTTAGTATTCAGTTCAACTAAATCTTAGTACTGTATGAAAATTAAGGAATTGCAGAACTAGAATCATCCTGATTGTGAGTTAGGCAGACATTAGAGGTGAAATTGACAGCAGCAATGAGGTGATAAATGAACATAAGATGTCTGTCACGGTCGGCACCCAACACCAGAACAAATGCCAAGCACCCTGGTTTCGGCTCGTGCTTCACCAGTAGTGTGACCGCCTTTGGTTTCGGAAGGAGCACTCAGCTACTCAGATGCCACCTGGACTTAAACAAGAGGTACAGGGCAAGAGTTCTGGCCAGCAATGGGGCACGACTGTATTGTAAAGTCTTTAAGGCCAAAGGTCATACGTCATACGTCAGCGCCTTTAAATATTGGCCACGCGCACAAGATAAAAGTCGGCAAGGAGGAGCAGTGCCGCGGTCGTCCCTGCCGCACCACTACTAGACCACTAGGGTTAGTTTTCTTCACAATGTCCTATACTGGCTACTGTCTGTAGAGACCACATGGCTAAATGCAAAGAGTATTCATAATAAGTTTCCTGATATAAAATCAAAACACTGATCTTTTTATAGTAGTCCTGTTGCTTTAGTTTTGAAGGATGCCAAACTTGTATGTAGTGGAACTTGCATTTTTGAGATTAAACAAAACATTTGTCCAAATTGTACCCCATAAAAAGCCTATATAATAACCCATTGCAAGTGCAAAGTCCAGGTCTTTGCAACATGGAATAACAGGTCCTGTATATGCAAATATTTAGCCACAGCCCTTTCCTACATACTGTATAAAACTGAAAATGTTAGTTTGGAACCTGAAGCATAGGATGACGTACATGCCCATAGCCAAGTTGCTTGCATAGGTCAGATTGAACAGAGTCCATATACTATACCAATTCTTGTTATCGGTGTAGATCATAATAGGCATTTTATATTTTGCATTGTAAAGGCTTTAGTTAGAATGTGCCATAGATAAGTAGTAACATAGTAATTTAGGTTGAAAAAAGATAAATCTGACAGCTGGCCAGGAACTGCAGAGCAAAAGGGTCCCAGAAGTTTTGAACAGTTCCTGCTCCCCTGTGCTGCTGGCATGCCTACAATGTCTATTTCTAAGAGATGCATCTGAGAATATCCGAAGATGTTCTCTTCCGCAGATTTTTTCTTCACATTGAAAAAATGCTTCCCCCCACCTGATTTGCAACAGATGAGCCACACAGGCTTTGGGCAGAAACACTGAGGTTCAAACAGTTGTCAGAACACTACACTGTAAAATACACTGTACAAAAAATCTGGCAGAACTGCCTTGACATTTACTTCATTCAGTATTAATAGTTATATTTTGCTTTAAGTCTGGCCATATGATTCACACAGGTATAATTCAGCATATGTGGATATGTTATTTTATTACATATGATATTGCTAAGGTATGTATGCTTATTCAATATCCAAATGAGAGTTTTTATACAAAATGTATTACTTTATCCAATTATATAATTTATGTTTTCTAAAATAAAAAATATATATTTAATTTAATTATGTAATGTTATTGTTAATATTGTCATTTATGGCAGAAGTGAATTATCACCTATAATACAGTAATGAGTTGGAAGAGTCTATATGTCGAGAACTCCCCTACACCAGTTGAACTGAAGAAGCTGCTTGGAATGTCTTCATTAAAATTTCTCAGCAAGTCTTGTGTTAGATATACTGACTGGTGACAGTTCTAATGTCCTTATGATTTACAGTAGGGCTACATTATTCCTTAAAATATGTGATTGGAGCTACCTGGTCTGTAAAAATCAAGCCTGCAGCTTTTTTATTGCATAAAAACTCCTCATTGACTTCAATAAGTAAACTTCAGGCAGTAGTTTCAAATTAGTATTGCTAAGACTCCTTCAAGACTGTTTAAAGGGCACCTATTGGGGTAAAATGATACCCCCAACCAAAAGTGCGGGCTGATAGAGCCCGCATTCCGGTTGGGGGTTTCACTGTTTTTTTAAAAAAAATATGCCCCTCGCAAGCGCTAGCGGCCCCGATCCGGGAGGGAGCTCCCGGAGCGAGCAGCCGTCTCTCCATAGGCTCGCATGCGCAGAATGAAAAAGCGGCCTCAATTCAGGCAGCTTTTCATTCTGCGCATGCGCGTGACGTCATTAAGATGCGCGCCTATGGAGATACGGCTGCTTGCTCCGGGAGCTCCCTCCCGGAGCGGGGCCGCTAGCGCTTGCGAGGGGCATATTTTTTTAAAAAAAACAGTGAAACCCCCAACCGGAATGCGGGCTCTATTAGCCCGCACTTTTGGTTGGGGGTATCATTTTACCCCAATAGGTGCCCCTTAAAGGACAAGGAAAGTGTAAAATAGAATAGGGCTAGAAATGCTGTATTTTGTATACTAAACATAAACATGAACTTACTGCACCACAAGCCTAATCAAACAAATGATTTATGCTTTCAAAGTTGGGCACAGGGGGCTGTCATCTTGTAACTTTGTTATAAATCTTTGTCTGACACTGGCACTGCACATGCTCAGTGCGGTCTGTGCTGCTTAGGGATCGTCATAAATGAGCAAAAAACAAAGCTAAGCTGTTTGAGTTCTGCATGGCTGTAAGTAAGGCAGGGGCTCCCCCTGCTGTTCATAAGTATGAACAATTCCTATCCTCAGCAGTAAATGAAGGGAGAATTTCATTGCATACAGTCAGGTTTCTTATAAAAATGGTACACATTTTTTAATTAAAGTATATTGGAGATAGATTTCTTTTTCATTAAAGAAAGTAAAACTGGGATTTTATTTTTTTGCCTTTCCTTGTCCTTTAAGGCCTATAAAAAAACGAGTTATAAACATGCAGCACTATTAAAGTTAATGAGGACACTCACAAGTGCTTAACCAGTTATTAACAGAACTTTTAATTAATATATGTATGTATACCTTTATTCATTTTCTTTTTCTACGTTAGTTCTCTAAACCAGAAACACAGTATTAGGAAGCTGACCCCAATATGATAGGTGTCGAAGGTGTAGTCAATTAATATTATATTATAGTACATAAAGCAGGTATGGGTGTTTTGCCTGCAGTGTTTTCAATGTGGCACCTAAATGTACTGTATATAAGTGCCCAATTCTGCTATCTCCCATTGCAGTGACTGTGAAATACCCAAAAGCACCAGCACTGTTCTTGGGGTTCCATACTACTTAGCATAGAATGACCCCTTTGGGATTCTAGCTTATTTTTCCCATAGGCCCATCTGGGGTGAGTCCTGCCAACCTAGAGTAATAGGGTCCCAATTAAAAAAAATGCTCATCTAAATAGATTACATTTAGAATGCACAGTTATGCCCAAACAAGCCCCCAGTCTACTTTAGACCATGCAGAACCATGCATACACAATGGTAATTTCTTGCAGTTTCTGGACAAACCTAAAGCATCAAATTTGCCATATGCCCTATACCCATTTGCACTGGGGTACCCGACAGGACTCCTGCCTCTTCTTACCTTGTGTGATTGATCATTATTTTTAATCTGTATTTCCTATTTTATCTTTAAACATTTGCAGAAGTTTAGTGAACTCAACAAAATTTTCAAAATGGAAATCAAATTTCCAGATCTAGTCTCCAGATCCATTCCAATTTTTTTGTTTTTATTCAACTGTTTCATAATGTTAGTTATATATTAGTTCTGCTTTGCATGGTTTACTGACAGTTGGAAAATGCCTGCCTCATACAATCAATTTGTTTTGTAGCCCAGATTATAGCTTCTGTTGGCTATTAAACTTTTGAATCTAATTCAAGAATGTTATTGTTTGGAAAATCAGTGAACAATATTACTGCTCCACAACTTTTGGCTGATATCTGTCAGAATGACTGAATGCGGATGTGATTTTTTTTAACATTTGTTGTTTTCATAATAATGGGCAGAACATTTTGGATGCTTGAAATTTAAAAAAAATAAATAAACAGTGAATTTTATAATGAAGCATACAGATTTGTTTACAACTTAATGGTGCCTGGTATTTAAAAACATGGCTTATTCCTTTGTGAACAAATTTACTGATTGACATTGTGATTTCAATCCCTTTCGTTTTTTTTATTGCTGATTCCAAAAATCAATGTATATTTGAAATGGAGTTCCTCTTGTTCATGTAAATAATTAGGAGTTTATCTTTGTGTATGTGAGGGGAGTAATGTAGTGGCAGAAAATAACGGTTTCTACTTACCATTTTATAAGGGGCTCTACAAAGCCATGAAAGATTTATTAAGTCAACACTGGAAAGAAGTCACAGTATAGTCCCTCCCTATGCCCCATGCTCAGGGCCAGATTTACCTAGCCGGCGCCCCTAGGCCCGCTGTCATTTGTCGCCCCTGTCCCCTCCCTTTTATTTGCTCAAATTTCATCATCAGGACAGAGGAATGGGAATTGGCACACAGGAAATTTAAATTTCTGAATCAATGTGGGTGTGGTTGGGCAGCGTGCCACCCCCTAAAATTCTGCTGCCCTAGGCCCGGGCCTAAGTGGCCTCTCCACAAATCCGGGCCTGCCCATGCTTCAAAGCAATTAACAATAGAAAGTGATTTAGTGGCCCAATATACACAAAAATCGTGATATTTTACCGCACACCTCCTTCCACTGCTCTGCCAAAGTGGTGTCAGGATAAGAAGAAGGGAGGCTGCGTTCCCCCCGAAACGTTGAAAGTTGGTGGCAATAATAAAAGGGGTAAAGTCCCCGACTGCAACTTGGGTGTGTGCGGACCGTTCTTCTATACATATACCAATATACACAAAGTCATTTGTAAATCACCCCTATATTCTTACCGACATTCCACATTCCTTTCTTACCTTTAGCAGTATGGCAGGCTTTTCAATATCATCCAAAAGTTAGCAGGGGAAATGGCCTGATTGCCTTCAAAAAGATCTAAAATTAGTTTAGTATAGGTAATTAGGTACATGTATTTATAGTTTTATACATGTGAGAGTTTGGATAGGTCTGTACAGGTAATTATATAGTTTTTTCCAATCCCAACAATGAAAGTTGCAGGATATTGCAGCTACAAAGGCTTGCAAAGACCAAGCAAAATAACCCAGGTCTGTCAGGCCAAGAAAAATACAGGAGCGGCATATGCGGAGGATTATGAGACAACCCAAAGATCACCTCCAAAGACCTGCATGAACATCTTGTTGCAGATGGTGTATCTGTACATCGTACTACAATTCAGTGCAATTTGCACAAAGAACATCTGTATATGGCAGGGTGATGAGAAAGAAGCCATTTCTGTACTCACACCACAAACAGAGTTTGTTGTGTGCAAAATCTCATTTAGATGAGCCACAGTCATTTTGGAACAAAGTGCTTTGGGCTGATGAGACAAGAATTGAGTTATTTGGTCATAAAAAAATAATTTTGCATGGCAAAAGAGGAACACCTCATTTCAAGAAAAACACTTACTACCTACTCTCAAATTTGGTGGAGTTGGAATCATGATGTGGGGCTGTGTGGCTAGTTCAGGGACTGGGGCCCTTATTAAAGTCGAGGGTTGGATGAATTCAAAGCAATATCAACAAAATATTAAGGATAATGTTCAAGCATCAGTCACAAGTTACACAGGGGTTGGATATTCCAAGAAAACAATGACCCTAAACACACTTCAAAATCTACAAAGGCATTTATGCAGAGGAAGAAGTACAATATTCTGGAATGGCCGTAATGGAATATCATGGAAAATCTATGGGATGATTTGAAGCAGGCTGTCCATGCTCGCCAGCTATCAAATTTAACTGAACTGGAGAGATTTTAGAGGCTGTTACATTTGCAAAAGAAGTATTGCAAGTATTGATGTAATACCTCTGTTGGGGTACCCAAATTTATGCATCTGTTATGATGCATATTTTCTGTTAATCCAAAAGCCTTTATGTCACTGCTGAAATACTACTGTTTCCATAAGGAATGTTATATATTAAAAGGAAGTTGCTACTTTGAAAGCTCAGCCAATGATAAACAACACTCCAAAGAATTTAGAGTGGTTCTCAAACCTGTTAATATGACTGTAGATTACCAGTATACAACTAATTTTACCCTTGTTATGGCTGTTTTATTAGATTTCCATTGTGCAGGGGGGATAATCTGTGCAGTGGTAATCTAATTATCTAAGTAGCAAGGACCAAGCATGGAGTAGCTTCAGTTTGCACTGTTTAGCTCAAGAAACTGCAACAACAATAAGCAATTATGTTATTAATAGGCAAAACATATGATTGGCCTAAATCCAATACATATACAGTGCAGAGAATGTAGGAATATACTGTGCACTGAACATACAAGTCAAATATGAAAATACATTTTTACAAAATGTTTCTTAGTAACTTGGTAATGAATAATCTTACTAATGACCTATATTTATGAACAACTTGTTAAAACTAATTTAAGGGGCAAATTTACTATTATTCCCCAAAAATAATTTGTTTCTATGCGATATTCGATTAGCATTCGATTTTCGAATATTAATCGAATAGTTCTAGGCTACCTTTTATTCGATATTTGATCATTCGACGATCAAATACAAATCTATTCAATAAGTCGAATAAATCAATCACTCTATTTGAATGTATTCGATCGTTCGACCATCCCCTATTCGATGATCGAATATGGCAAAATTCACATATTCGACCAAACGAATAAATCCTACGTTCGAAATTCGATCGAATTCGATCGAACTTCGAATCCTTCACTGCTCTCTTGGGTTTTTCATGTCTCATTTGTTCTTGCCTATAACCAGGGTAGATGAAAGGTTCACATATAGGCATCCGTTTACTATAGTGCAGTAAATGCAACTATATTTTTTCGCTGCGAATATGTTTCTGCCAAATTACTTGCAACGACTAAGTTTACTAAACTGTGATGCGCTCGGAAGTCATTGAGATCACTAGTGGTAATAAATGAACCAGCTTACGTTAGCCTTAATTTCTTTGAATTGCGAATTCAAAACTGCTAAACTTTATAGATAATATCAACAACATACTAAGCAGATATCACACAATCAAACATGGATCCATCAACATCTTTTCCTGAAGAAAGTTCCAATAGGAACTAAAATGTTGGACACAATAAACCCACCGTTTATTTGAACCTTTTTGCCTGGTTATGAATCCCTGGAGTGCTGTTATCTTCGATTTGTTTGTTCATTATTTTCTTATGGAGTGCAGCAGAAGCTAAATATATATACAGTGGTGTGAAAAACTATTTGCCCCCTTCCTGATTTCTTATTCTTTT
>CM044442.1:73870466-73884084 GCA_024363595.1 Xenopus borealis | reverse complement strand
GGCGAATGGCAGGAATTTGCTGCAAATTCGAGCCAGGCGAATAAATTCGCCCATCACTATTATCTACTAGTACAGTATGTGCGCATGTGCATATAGCCAAGCACCAAGGCTCTTACTGAAGAGAGAGGGGAGATGGCTGATCATGCAGGAAAGAAGTAGGAAGCTGAAATCAACCAAGCAGCTTAGCTGTTAGCTGTTTCATGGATGGGAGTAATAGGTATTTGAAGAATGTAGTGAGGCATGTTAATGATTAAATTATTGTTGTGGGGTTGACATGTCCTTTAAAGGTACTTATTTTTGGAATTTTTGGTTTGGAGGCAAGGTTTGGCTGCATAAAATCCATAGTATTCCCGTACAAAGTATTCTGCAAGTTGCCAGTTCCCAAACAGTCAATCAAAGCTCTTTTTTTGTTGGTACACCTAAAATATTTGTTTTTATGCTTGTGTTTCTTCCCAACACTTTTTCCATTTGAATGTAGCTCACAAATAAAAAAAGTTGGGGACCCCTGCATTAAAGGAATGCAGTCATGCTTCTCCTCGTGGATATTGTTGGTTTAGACCTCATCTTGGACATGGGGTGCTGTAAAGAGCAACAGTAAACATAAACAAAAAAACCTTTAGAACTGGAAAAATCTCAGAATGACAAACAAATGAATACAAGTCATAGATTATCTGAATTACAAAGAAATACTGATTGTTTTCCTTAGAAAAAAGGCACATGTACCTCATTTGATAAGGACTTGACTGCGGCAATAGAACATCTACTGCAACGGTAATAAGAGGTTTACCCTTAAAGAGGAGATCCGTACCAGAGGCCACCCTTTCAAACTAGAAGAAAAGAACTTTCATTTGAAGCAGTTGAGGTGGTTCTTCACAGTGAGGACAGTGAGGTTGTTGTTGGGTGATGTTGTAATGGCTGATTCTGTTGATGCTTTTAAGAGTCGATTAGATGATTTCTTGGACAAACATAATATCCAAGGCTATTGTGATACTAAATTCTATAGTTAGTATAGATATGGATGTATATAATTTATGATAAAATATGGAGAGGTGTGTGTATAGATGCTAGGGATGCACCGAATCCACTATTTTGGATTCGGCCGAACCCCCAAATCCTTCCCGAAAGATTTGGCCGAATACCAAACCGAATCCGAACTGAATCCGAACCCTAATTTGCATATGCAAATTATGGATGGGAAGGGGAAAACATTTTTTACTTCCTTGTTTTGTGCCAGAAAGTCACGTGATTTAGCTCCCTGGCCCTAATTTGCATTTGCAAATTAGGATTCGGTTCGGCCAGGCAGAAGGATTCGGCCGAATCCGAATCCTGCTGATAAAGGCCGAATCCTGGCCGAATCCCGAACCGAATCCTGGATTCGGTGCATCCCTAATAGATGCTGGTTTTTTATTGGGAGGGGTTGAACTTGATTGACTTTGTATTTTCTTTGTATCTATGTTATTTTGTCAGGGGTTTCACTAAGCATTTGTGTTACGATATGAAAGTAACAGAGATGTTAAAGGAACACCAAACAATTAAAGTGTTTTGAAGTAGCGCAATTATAATTAACTATTGTGCTGCACTTGTACAACTGGTATGTTTGCAAATACTCTAATATAGTTTACATGTTGCTGTGTAGCCATGGGGGCAGCCATTCATAGCTGAAAAAGGAGAAAAGGCACAGGTCAAACAGCAGATAACAGATAAGCTCTGTAGTATACAATAGGATTCGTCATAACTTGTCTGTTATCTACTGCATATCGTGTGCTTGAATGGCTGCCCCCATGGCTACATAGCAGCTTTTTTATATGAACTACTGTTATGTTTGTGAAGCCAGTTTTACCAGTGCAGGACAACAGTACTTTATATTGTCATTCCATTAAAACACTTTAATTTTTTGGTGTTACTCTATTTTTAATGTGTAATCCTTTGGAAACAATAAATATATTGGAAAAACTGAACTTAAAAAACTGATATATTTCTCTGCCTTTTGGTAACTTTGTGCTAAAGTGTACAGCTTTCTACTTAGAGTCCCACTGCCCGTTGAACCTTTCATTTATCCTCATTGCTATCAACAATTGGTTAGTGAGTAAGATTCATAGACTGGACAAAACTGATGTCTTTTTTCGAAGATGTTGTGCTGATATCCTAGTATTTTATTCCCGAATTTTGTGTTGGGGTATTTCAGAAGTTTTATCTGACATGTTGAATTATTGTCTGTACTGGATTTCAAATGTGGCTGTCCTTTAAGAAGTTCATTTCAAACATGTTTTACTTTGTTCCTACTTTAGTCTGCTCTCATCCTGTCTCTCCGCTTCATTTCCATTATTTTGCCAGCAATGATTCTGTGTAAATGACCACAACATATATATAAATATGAATTTATTAAAAATCTACAAACAAGTGTGGTATTATGTGGGTTATTACCATTTTTTAATCTGCAGTATATAATCTACCATCAAAATTATACTTTTTTTATTAAACATATCTTTTTTTGTTGTTGTTTTTTTCTAACACAGATCAGTTGAATTTACAGCCCTCCAGAGATTTCAGTGGGTTCCCACAGTACCTGGGCAGAAATACTCTGAATAACAATTTTCACTTGAGTCACTTAAAGAAATTATAAAAAGCACGTAAGATTATAATGGAAACATTATCCCAGGATTCTCTACTCGAATGCCAGATTTGCTTTAATTATTTTAGCCCTCGAAGAAGGCCAAAGTTACTTGACTGTAAACACACGTGCTGTTCAATCTGCTTACAACAAATGAGGGCTAGTCAGAAAGACCTTAGATGCCCATGGTGCAGAAGTGTGACTAAGCTGCCACCTGGATATTCTGTGTCCCAGCTGCCTGATGACCCAGATGTTGTTGCTGTCATTGCAATTCCTCATGCTTCAGAAAACACCCCAGTATTCATTAAATTGCCTAGCAATGGATGCTACATGTGGCCTCTGCCTGTAAGCAAAGAAAGGGCATTGTTACCCGGTGATATTGGCTGCCGACTACTACCTGGAAACCAACAAAAACCAGTCACAGTTGTGACCATGCCAATGGAACAACAGCCTTTGCATGACAATATTCCACGGGACATTGTAGACGAAGAACGTGAAAGAAGAGGGGTTGTTAAAAGCTCTACCTGGTCTGGAATTTGCACTGTGATTTTGGTAGCATGTGTACTTGTCTTCCTTCTTGGGATTGTCCTCCACAATATGTCTTGTATTTCAAAGCGTTTTACTGTGATATCTTGTGGCTGAATCTTACTTTATGATTATGTGCTTGCACCCATGTTTCTTTAGAATAGGGCTATCAAAATAGACAAAACTGTACACAGCTGCATTGCAAACTGATAAAGTGTCTACTAAAACTAAGTTGGAACATTTGTCTTTAATAAAGAATGAGCCCTATGGAGGAGTCTGGCTCCCCAACAGCTTGAATAGAGCTAATGAAGATTGCATGTACAGCCATTAATTGTCTGCCAAAACAGACTAGCGTGATGTTTCTGACTGTAGGGTAGTATAAGACTATGTCTTCTTCAGCTCATTATGCTTCTTAGACCAATGTAAGCCTTTATTAAGGCTATTGTCTTTCTCATAACAACTTAATTCAGTTAAAAGGTCATGTATTAAGTATCAACAGAGACATGGTTTTGCACATATTGGCAGCTGATACAAGATTAAGCGAATATTTTTAAAGGGTGTATAGAAATGTGGAAACGTATGGTTAATTAGCCATTACTTAAACGAACCATATGTATCTACCTGCATCTCAGGTCTAATATTCACAGATATGGCTTTTTGCTAAAATGGCATTTAATGGTGGTACTGTCAGAATTGTACTACTATAATTGTGATTTCACCAATGATCTTACTTTTTTCAGGAACATATAATTCTGGTGAGACAGAATGTCTTTAAATGAAATTGTCATTTCATAATGTCATTACTCTTTTTCATAACTTGTCTTTGTTGCTGAAATGTTGTGATGCACGTTTTACATAACACATTTGTGGCCTGTGGTGGAAAAAACAGCCAACCATTTGCAATAAAGTTGTCACACTACTGTTGCATGAGGTTCTCCTTTTTTGGTGGATCATGCATTAAAGGAAGATAAACAGAAAAGGGCTGATATTTAGAATAATGGGTACCAACTACACCTGTAAATGGGCACAGCAGAATTTTGTATTGTGTAATTTTCATCAACATCTGTGTTGTTAAAAAAAAAGTCATAAATGGATGTTTTCATTTGTTAAACTAAGAAACATCTGTTGCTGTAAAAATGTAGGTGACCTAGTTGGTTCAGTTCTTTTATGGCACATGAACCACTCAAATGGTCATTTTTGACTGTGAGATTATAATGAGATGTAGAATTTTAGCTTCTGAGTTCTGAGATTTGTAAGAGCTGTTATTTTTTAGCCTTGTTAGCTGTGGAAGGCTTTCCATGAGATGCTTCCTCAACTTCAGATATATTATGTTATGATTAAACATATCTTTATGTTTTCTTTGTATTTATGGTTTAATTATGTAGCTGGACTGAAATCCAGATTTTCTCTGTTGTTAATATATAGAGTCCTTACACAGTCTTATGAAAGTACAGTATACTCCTTTTAGATGCTTTTCTCTTTTTGTAATGTTGTAAAGTGTTGAATACAATCTGAAAAAATATAAATAGGTGTAAAACCTCTAAAGATTTGAGTTTTATGGACAATTCCAAGTGGAAACAAATCAGAAAACGTCTAAAAGACCAAACTGATTAAAAAAAGCAAAATAGGATCAGCGCAACTCCTAATGACGTCTAAAGGACCTCGACAACTATTACCTGTAAAGAATACTCTATGCCATTAGGCATCTTTATTAGTTGTGCATGTTTCACACAATCATACTGAAATGTAGAGGTTTGAGAAACAGGTAATACTCACTGACCATACTGTATATCAGACCATGTTCCACTGATATACTGTCAATAAGTGTCTGTGAGAAAATGCAAAGGTTACTGTTTTTGAGAAGAAAGATATGCAACATAATCGTGTGAAACAGCAAGCAAGTTTATAGCGGTAAATGTAGTGAAGATAAAACAATTATAAAAAAGGAAGTTGGTTCAGAATTTGGCTTGGTATTCGGCCAAATCCTTGTGTCTGGCTGAACCAAATCTTAATTTGCATATGCAAATTGTGGGCAGTGTGGGATTTCACGTGACTTTTTGTCACAAAACAAAGAAGTAAAATTTTTTTCCACTTTTATTTTATTTTCCACCCCTGATTTGCATATGCAAATTAGGGTTCACATTCGGTTCAATATTCCGGCGACTCTTTCACGAAGGAAAAAGACTTTTAAAGGAGAACTAAACCCTAAAAATGAATTTGGCTAAAAATGCCATATTTTACATCTTATCTTATTGCACTAGCCTAAATGTTCAGCTTCTCAATAGCCGCAATGATCTAGGACTTCAAATTTACACAGGGGATTACCATCTTGTCTGCTATACACCCATCATTGGGCTCTGAACAGCTGCATGTAGTAATTACCTGCAGTGATGGGCGATTCTGACCCGTTTAGCAGAAGATTCGTGAAACGGCAAAAATTTGCTGAAATGCTTTAAAGTTTATATGTGTCAACATTTTTTTGAAAGAAGACAATCAGTCTTTATGTTGTAACATTTATATTTTATATGCATTGTATATTTTGAATCAGTCTCTAAGCTCAGTAAGTGACAGCAGCACAGAACAGTGAATTGGCAGAAGAGAAGATGGGGAGCTACAGGGGTATCTTAAGAGGCACAGTTCTTCCCTACTATAGAAGCCCAAACATAATTTAAAACATTTCTAGCTACTTAATTAATTAAGCTTTAGTTCTCCTTTAATAATATTTTGTAACCAAGACCAGAGATAGATTTTATCACTGATGACAGATATGCGGCATCTAAAAAAAAGTCCAATTAGGAGTTTCTGGTTTTAAAAGATCTCATAATTAATGGTGTATTAAGATTTGATATGCCAATTCAAGAAGGGCACATTTAAATAACCATGCAGTGCATATTCTAAGTGCCAAATTTTATGTTGGAATAAATCAAGACAGAGGTCCTCAAGAGGCTCTAAAATGTATGTTTTTATTTTTTTAATGTTATCAGTTACTTTATATAAAGTTTTTATATTCATTCTGACCTGGGTTTTGCTTCTTTATTTTCAGGTGCATAGTGGAAATGTCATTAATTTAATTATCTTACATTAATTCTGGTTTAATTATAGGGGAAATAAACCTCCTACAACAGTTTTGTTCCATCCAGATGAATATGAAGATTTTCATTCATCCAGGTTATGGTATATCTAGTAGAAGTAATTCTAAAACAACTGCAAGTTGCAAGATAACCACACTGCTCAGTCATAGCAATACATATGAACCCTTAGGGCTAGTCCACACAGCAAGATTCAGGGAGATTTGTCGCCTGGTGACTAATCGCCGCTTCTTTGGGGCGACTAATCTCACTGAATTGCTGAAAATCTTCATAACTACACAGCATACCACCTCTGTGAGTTTTAGATGTCACCTCTCTGAAGAGCTACAATGTGCCATTGTGATTGGAATAGTGGAAGAGTTTATATGACGAGGACTGACACATCAGTCAGTTGAACTGAAGAAGCTGCTTAGATAAGTAGTGAAGCATCTTCAATGATTGCTCAGCAAGTCCAGTTGTTTTAAAATTATCATTAGCATAATCCCTATATGTTAATTACACCTAGGGATAAGAGATGCTGTTTATATCATAAAGCATGAAAAGTTACAAAATGTCAGGATGGGTCCAGAACATTACTGCATTTCATCTTGGAGATAGATAGTGGTTATAAAATGAGAATGAAAGTCATAAGTTTAAACAAGCTAAATAGGAACACTGAACTTTATGAGTGTATACGACTAAACTTCTAATGTGGCACAGCATTTGTTAAGGCATGTGTACAAAAATGAAATTGTATTAGAGTAAATGCAAGTTAAATATGTGATGGCATTATCGATTTAAAATTACAGTAACAATGTTGGGGGGCCTTGGGCCATGTAATCTTCAGCACCTACAATTTCTTTTGTTTTGCTTAACATGGGGTTTTCAGGCATTACCACTTGCATTCAAGACACTACATGCCAAAATATAAAAAGAAAAATAGAGAAATTAAACAAACAGATCCTGTTGAGTCTGTGGACTCTAATGTAAAGACAGTAGCAGCATAAAAGTATTTTAATATATTTTGGTTAGTGTCCAAAAACCACTGACGTACATAGTCACCTGAAAACTTTGTCTTTTATTACTTAAATAAAAAAAACAGTTGTGGGAAGTTTGCATTGTAAGATTTTGGTCTGTATAATTCTAAGGGTCCTGTGACATCTTGCCAATGTTTGCATAATTGTCCTATTTCTAGCAGTAATAAAAATGATGCTGAACATTTCCTAAGGCTGTTGTTGCTTAAGGGATCCACAAAAACCCATATAACTAGAATATAAGTAAGCAGCATTCTAAATATATCTGGTTCTTTAGGGAAAGAAACTAAGTACACTGTACCAGTAAAGGAAATGATTAGGCACATTCAGTAGCATTGTTCCTATATGTAGGTTACATTTTTACTTTTGGAAGGTTTATGTTACTTTTTATAGTGCAGATATAAATTGTAGTAGAAATAATAATACCTATATTACATGTATTTTATTAGTAAGTCAATAAAGGAACACTGTTCTTAATGTTCTGTCTCAGTATCATTTCCCCTTTTGGTAATGTTACATGTGTTTGTTTTTTTTAACACTCATGTATTGTTGCAATATTCACATTTATGTTGTTTTTTGTGATTGATGAACCAGATCAAATCCACGCCCTGTAGCTAATTAGCTATACATTGGGTGCATGCGACAAAGCTAAATAGAAGTTGGTGTAGTTTACATTGTACATCTAACTATGGGGCAAATTTACTAATCGAAAATGCGCTAGCGTTGGCTTCGCTGACGTTTGGCGCACTTCACCAGGTGAAAAAAAATGCTGATTTGTGCTCAGGGCGGTCGAACATTAGCAAAGTTGCGCTACTGTTACTTAGCCAGACAAAGGGCATTTACACTAGCGATACCTAATTTGCATACGGTGCAAAGTTGAATGTATAAAAGAAGTATATGTTACAGCCAATGCATTACACTACACAAGCCCAGGAAACCTTTAATAAATAAAATTAAAGTTGCCCTATTGCCCTACATGTGCCCCCTGTATAGTTGAGTTGGCATATGTTAGGAAATGTAGGGGGGAAGGAGAGTAACCCCCCCCAAAAAAAAATTACACTATTTTTCAGACTATCACCCTAAAAAAAGTAAAAGACGCCAGTGTTTTTTTTGGAACTTAGAAAAAATTTCAAGTTGTTTTTTAAACTCCTATCTAATGCATTGGACTTCGCCAGGTCTGACCTGGCTAAGTAAAGTCTAGCGCATCTTAGTGAATTAGCGTAGTTATGTCCCTTCGTCAGTGCGAAACTTTGCCTGGTGTAACGGTGCGAAGTTGCACTAGTCTATCTACTTTTGCGAAGTTGCAAAATGACTTCACATGACGAATAAGCGCTACCGTTGGACGCTTTGCGCTTTAGTGAATTTGCCCCTATCTGTGTAATAATAAAAGATGATTAATTACAGACCCAAAAATGTTGAGTTATGCTGTGGTGTGACTATTGTCAGTACAACAAGTTGCAAAATGACTTCACATGGCGAATAAGCGATAGCGTTGGACGCTTCGCTCTTTAGTGAATTTGCCCCTATCTGTGTAATAATAAAAGATGATTAATTACAGACCCAAATATAATTTACTTGTTGAATTATGCTGTGGTGTGACTATTGTCAGTACAACAATTTTAATAGAATAAAAAATAGAGTACCCGGCAATTTCCCAACTTCAGTTCCAAACTGATCAGTTTAAATATAAATCTCAAGTGCTAAAATTGTGTAAAAAAAAGTGTAGTTTCGAAAATTCCTTCATTCCCATATATAGTAAATCCAATACCGCAACTTAATTTATGTGAATTTGTGTACTTACAGCATATGAATTACCAGTAATATTAATTATTTAATTAATTAATTGATTAAATAAATAAATATAGTATGTTATATGAATTAATTACCACTAAAATGAATTTACAAAGTGCTGAAAAATTAATCAGTTTAAAAAAAATTAATTAGATTGCTCAGGTCCAATGCAATAAAGGAAAAGGAGGTAGTAGAGGCTAATTAATTGTTTAACCACAAAGTTTGTTATTTACCCAGCCCCTCTACCTCAATTTGTAGTTCAATAAATACTTTAAAAAACAATTATTGTGTGTTACACATATACTATACCTTCCACAGCAGCTCCACCTAATTATTGCAGGGCTACAACTCCAACTTATTTCCGCTGGTAAAGAAGACACATGTCTAATATACTACCTTGTGAGTAAACTTCATCCTAGATGATATTTCATGAAACCAGAATTGGACGACAGCATTCCTGCTGTTCTACATGTAGATATGACAGGGGTATTCTCATTCAAAATATGTTCCTGCTGAAAGTATAAAGGGATGACTAGACGGGAATGGGAGCCATGGTTGGCCAATAAAGAGGAACTAATGCCTTAAAACAAGTAAAAATTATTAAATGTTGGAGAGCCAGGGTTTTCCAGATGAGATCTTTCCAT
Organism: Xenopus borealis; assembly: GCA_024363595.1. NCBI lineage: Eukaryota > Metazoa > Chordata > Amphibia > Anura > Pipidae > Xenopus > Xenopus borealis. Next base: position 73,874,411 of record CM044442.1, on the reverse strand, counting down.
AATTTGTATTGTATACCTTAAGTCTACTTAAAAATAATTTAAATATTAAAGAAACAAATTGTCTCCAATAAGGATTAAGCACAAGGCACTATTTTATTATTACATAAGAAAAATAATTTTTACAAATTTGAGTTATTTTATTATAACGGGAGAGAGTCTTCCCAAAATTTTGAACTTTCTGTATCATGGGTTTCAAGATTACAGACCCATACTTAAAATAGGAAATGTGCATTGCCACAGAACCAAATATAAACTATACACACACATATATTAACCTTGAAATATCAATAACAATGAGTATAATATTATATAACACATTCTCTGAATATACTATAGTATTTCCTACAATGCTGTTGTATCCCTTCTTTGCAGACTTCTATTAGAAAGCCATTCGGAATCTAGGCAGTGATGCCTGCAGCACACACTTCTCTAGTCAACCCTTAGCTGAGGAAAAAGGTGCAAAGTATGATATTGTTATGTCAGCCAGAATTCTGCTCTGTCTGTAGAATATTCATGGCTGTGATTTGACTTATTGCTTCTGATTATACCCTTTAACATTCCTAACAAGTTGCATTTACTATGAATAAGATGTCCAACGTAATTAAAATTAATTATTATTGGATACTGGAATGTTGTGAGGTTAAATTAATCAAGAAGTCACGGATCATAAGAGGATCTATATAAATTAACTAAGGCCCCTAAGATAAATATGTCATTCTAAGTCCCTAGCTAATTATCATCATTCTCTAGGGCACAATTCAGGTTGCCAAAATTAATAAAAAGTCACATCAGTATCAACACCAGGTCAATGGGGGGGGGGGGAATAATTATCTCTAGCTGTATATCTTCTAACAAAATATGAAGCATTTTCAAATGATTATTTATATTACATGAAATTTTTAATATTTAAAAGAACATATAGCCTATTGTGCACAAATCTATCTTCTTTGTTCTGCATACATGAATGGAACCTTGTCCTTACATTGGTTGAGGGACCTGGCATAGGTCTGTGGTCTCTTCTGCGGTAAACAACAAGACATTAGCTTCTCATTCATTCTATGTGTGTGCCCTGCTCTCTAAAGTCTGATAGAAAGATACTGTATAAACCTTGTCCAAACTGAGTGGAAATAAATGATTCCGTAAATACATGCCACTTCATTTTATTTTTCCTTTTATGTGTATATCTATGAAAACCAGAGGTTTACTGCAAAATACTGATCATTTGCACTATAAGCACAAACCAATGTTCCTTGTTTAATTAGGTATGCTTTCTAGACTTTATTTTACCACAAATTGTATTTAATCTTTGTAATGGAAATTACACCTCAGATTGTACTGAAGTTAATAAAATTCACCTGTTATTAATGGAAATTGTACAACTTTGAATGGTTGAATGAGAGATATAATACGTTACGAGTAGGGTTTTGCACACATTGTGCTATTTTGTGTTGCAGGTGAGGTGTGGATCATATTATCCAGAGATCTACTATTTAGATAGTTCTAAAATATGGCAATGCTATTACTCATATAGTACTACAGTATATGTGTAATCAATTTCTAATTCTTCTACTGATAAGCTTTTTTAACAATGATAAAGCACCTTTACTTGTTGGTAACTAAACCAGCATAAATCCATGTTGGTAGCACAGTTATTCTGTTATTTTTAAAGCTCAAATATTACTTAGTGACCTTAAGTAAGGGTTCTCCAAAATAAAAAAGTTACCCCACGTGGAAAATCTTAGATCTCAAGCATTTTGAATAAAAGTCCTCATACCTGTATTGACCTGTGTTGACTTCATTATGGAAATAATAACCACAGGTGTATTTACTTACTTGCTATTAGTTTGTTAATAGAATAAAAAGCATGCATTATACATGTGAAGCAAATACTTGACATAATGTTTATTCATAGACAAATATTGTTTATTTGCCTGGTTTTTGGTATCACCAGCTTTTGTTTGTTTATTTGAAATGCTTGAAATATGGAGTCCATCAAACTGTTCATAATCAAGGTCATTTGTGTGCCATCTGCTGTTTATATCCAATATAGTGAGAAGAGTCTAGTTTTCAGCTGTGCTCCAGATGATTCCCAGTGAAAATCCTGTAAGAATAGACAGGGGCAGTTTAACATACATGAGATAAATACAGAACACAGGAGGAGTCAAATTAGATGTAAAAATTATTTAGGCTGTTGTATGGCCATAAAATATGTTTGTGTTTTATTTGCCTTTTCAATGTAATTGGGTTTGTATAATTTAAACCTTTCCCTGCCAGCCAATTTGTCCTAAATGTGAACATCTAGTTCACATTTTTTAGTTTTTAGACATTTTGCACTCTTTCGCTTTAAGGGCCTTTCCTGGGGTGGGGGGTTTAGTTTACCCCGGAAAATAATATCTTTTTTTGTTTTCAGGACAGATTTTAAAATATGCATGCACTATTTTAAATATGTTAATAATAAAAAAAATGAAGTAGGAAAGGGTAGGACCTTTATTATCTGTAAAAAGATATAGGCTTCTAAGGGGCAGATTTACTAAGAGTTAAAGTGAATATTCAAATAAAATTTGAATTAAAAAAAATTGAATTTCAAAGTAATTTTGAGCCCAAAATTCGATTCTAATTTAAAATATTCACATTTTTGAAGTACTGGCCTTTAAAATCCTTCATCTTCAACACTTTGCCACCTTAAAGCTGCTGAATTGCCATTTTAGCCTATGGGGGACCTCATAGTATCTGTCCTGAAAATTTTTTGCAAAATACTTCAAATTATTCAATACAAACAATACAATTGAACGATTCCAACAATTTTTATTTGATCGAACATTGACATAATCGAAACAGGTTCATTTTCGATCGAAAAAGCCCTTTTCAAAAAACTTTGAGGGTCGAATTTCAAAGTTTTTTCACTTAATTTGGCCCTTAGTCTAATAAAATGGAAACAATTATTTTTCATATAGTACAATCACATATATCAAAAACATAATTTATTTTATGTATGAGAAAAGTGCAGATTTGAAAAGTTCTATGTCTCCTGAAAGCACCAGTACCAAATAAACATAGCTTTATGGAGATTTATCACTCCAAAACAGCACTGCTCAACAAAACAGCTTCAGATTTCAAGGCCAAACAGTAAGTTTACCCTAGAAAACTACTCAATATTAGAAACAGCAGATTCTGGCAAATAAAAAATGGGTAAATATATCTAAGAACACCAAACTACCAAGTTGTAATTCTTTCCTAAAGTTATAAGTCCTTATAGAAATTGGTGAATTTAAAAAAAAAAAATTGTCAGCTGTTGACCTCGGGGATAAATAGAACATATTATCCATTGAAAAGTTAGCATCTGTACTGGAAAAGGAAACAGACTTTTGTGTACTTCCTGAATTATATCTCTCCCTGCATAATATAGATTTTGGAAAACGCCTCCTTTGCCAAGTATAAATACAATTTTGCTCATAGTCTTCCTTATCCCTTTGAAATTTAGCAGATTTTCGCTCACTCACTTGTTTCTCCAAAATATTACGGTTAGATTGTAAGATTTTGTCAAGTCTGATAAATTCAGGATTATTAGCTTTTTCTTTTATAGATACTTGCACTTGCGATATCTGTTTACGTATATCAACCATTCTTGTACGTTGGAAATCCACTAACATAATCATCAACTCCAAAGAACATTTTGTAAGTACCTCATTCCATCTTTGCATAAAATCATCATCCTCAATTGCCATATTCAGAACTTTATAAATGGGTAGCCCACTGGGCACCCTTTTCGCTGAAATTTATTTCTCCATGCATATCATATCCCACCAAAGTTTAAGGTCTTTTTGCATAAGTGTAATTGTTTAAATTATCGTTGCTGTTCACTTTTAGACAAAGAGCCTCCCCCCTGTGTGGAAAACAATTCATTGGCCCTGTCTATTTGTATAGGGCACTCATCCATAGTGCGTA
>CM044442.1:73767226-73793711 GCA_024363595.1 Xenopus borealis | reverse complement strand
AGAGAGTTTAAATGAGCCCTACAATATAGATATGATTCAAGTACTGCAATAAAAATAATTATCTACTGAATATATTCATTTTAGTACCAAATATGATTCATAAACTTGAATGCACCTTCTCCATGTCAGAATCATGCACTGCAGAACTATTTAGGGTTACATTCTTAATGTAACTTTTCCCCGTCACGGACCAAAGAATTGGACATTGCCAGACTCGTTTAATTACATGTGCCATTATTTTTTATTTGCACTGCTTGAATAGGTTGTAAAGTGGTTGGTTAAGTCACGTTTGCTGCAGGGCCATAGTTAATTAGTGCTTTTAAATAATACGCTAAAGCCATTAAGTCCATTGCACCATTGAGTGTTGAAAGTATTTACCCATTCCTTGCTTCTATTAATAGCAGTTTATTATACGTGATATGAATGAGGTTAAAGCAAAACACTTCTATTTGACAAACGGTCGCAAATGACTTATAGAAATGTGGCATATTTATGGTTACAGCTTTCAGTATAAAACTTCCATTGCAATTAACATTATTGTTTTACATGAACTGGTAGATACTAATGCTGTCAATAGCAGGTTATATTTATGTTTGTCATGCAGAAGGCTTTTAAGGCACAGTAACACCAAAAAATGTAAGTGTTTTAAAAGAATGACAATGCTACACTAGTATAACTGAAGTGTTTGCTTCAGAAACTCTACAATATTTTATAAACAAGCGAATTTGTAGCCATGGGGGTAGCCATTAAGCTAAAAAACAAGAAAAGGCACAGGATGCACAGAAAAAATAGATAAGCTATGTAGTATACATTGTGATTCCTCAGAATGTATCTGTTATCTACTGTGTATCCCGTTCTTGAATGGCTACCCCCATGGCTACACAACAGTTTGTTTACATAAACTATAGTAGAGTTTCTGATGCAAATACACAATTTTTACCAGTGATGGGCAACAGTACGGGTTATATTATCATTACTTTGAAACACTTACATTTTTTGGTTTTACTGTTCCTTTAAGCAAATGATACACATTATTATACATTACATAGAAACAACATATTCAGTAACACAGACATTATACATCAGTCCCTGACCCAGTAAAGCTTACAATATAAGATACCTAACACACACATACCGTGGTTCAATTAACCTGTTCATGTGTTTTGGACACTGGAGTGCAGCCATGAAATAGGGAGGACATTCAAAGTAGTGGTGTAACTATAGTGGAAGCATGGGGCCCAGATTGCAGGGCCCACTTCCTAGATCCGCCCCCAGCCACTCCCTTTCTTACGGCCAGGGAAGAGGGATGCAGGTGGGATGGAGACCCTGTAGTGGGGAGGGGGCAGGTTGAGTGCACAAAAAAAAAATTCACTGGTCCTCCCATCTACATACAGTACTCATCACCCTGTACCCACCATACAGGGTGTTGAGTAGATAGATGGGAGGGCCATTGGAAATTTTTTTTTTCGGGCACTCAAGTCACGCTGCAGCTCCAGCTGGCTGGAATCGGACTTAGGATCCTAGCAAATCAAGTATCTTACATCCCAATTAGAAAATTTGTACTGTGCCTTTGAGTCAGGAAGACACTACTCACTGGTCAGACATTTATTTGAAAATAATTGGCACCCTTTTAAAATAAAGAAGGCTCCTATGAATTGCTATTCATTTTATACATGGTCAAAATAGAATAATAATATGCTCCTCAATTGGTATTCAATTTGGTATCATTTTTTATGGACAACTACAACACAGCTCTGACCTCCACTCCTCATTGTCTTGCACCAGTTTCTTCTTACCATCACCTTCGTCAAATCCTCCCTCCTCCCATTTATTACTAAAGCCTCACTCCTGGCTCCTGGTTAAGTGATGCAGAAAACTCTTTCTGATCTTCAGTTTTCTGCATCCCTCTGTTCCTATATCTGTGCTCATTTCTCCATACACTTCTTCCCAGCCTGAAAGCTAAATCTTGCATAAATCTATTTCTTTTGGAATATTCTACTATTTCGCTTGAAACAAGATCTCACACTACAAACATTCACAACCCTTATTGGGATTCACTTTCCAAAAGAAGCATTTCATTAGTCTTCCTCTGCAACAACAAACAAATGTACTGTATGCACTTTCTCCATTCAGGTCAAGACATTTCACTACTCATCCGAGCAGCTTCTTTAGTTCAACTGACTGTTATGGAAAATCCTCGGTATATAAACTCTTCCAGGAATCCAATCATAATGGCAATTGTAACTTTTCAGAGAGGTGACATCTGAAACTCACAGAGGTTGTCTTTGCTTTGTAGTTAGTGTGATTGGATTACCAAGGTGTCATGCAACTTCTAGAAACATTTATTATTTGTGAGAGTTGCATGAATGGATGTGCAATGTGTTCTGAAACCGCCGGGGGACAGATGTGAGAACAGCATTGTATGTAGCAGACAGGTGGTGTCAAATGTCCCCGCCTCTGTTCAGGGATGGTTTCTCCACTCTTTCATGCCTCTTTCAAATAAGTCGTCTTCTTTATCCAAGATTTGGACATTGTTATCATCAAAGGAGTGTATCTTGTCTTTCAGGTGTAGAAAGACAGCTGAGTTTTGCCCTGAGCCATTTGCAATTGTATTGTCTCCCCAATGCATAGGTCAGTGCACTTCTTGCTAGACTGGACTGTGTATACCACATTGCTTTGCTTTACTTTTGGTGTTGGAATGTGGTGTTTGCTGAAAATCCTCATGAGTTTCTCTGACACTCCAGCTACATATGGGATGACTATGTTTTGCCTACTATGTTTCTCTGGGCAGTTATTTCTTTTGGGGTTCCTGTTGGGCTTGGTTGCTGCTAAGATATTGAGGGAACAAAGAAGTCACACTGAGTTTCCTTCCTTTTGTTTAACACACTATGGGGCAAATTTACTATTATTCCCCCCAAAAAATTTGTTTCTATTCGATATTCGATTAGCATTCGATTTTCGAATGTTAATCGAATATTTCTAGGCTACCTTTTATTCGATCATTCGACGATCGAATACAAATCTATTTGATCAGTCGAATAAATAATTCGAATCCTATTCGATCAGGACTTAGCCTCAGAAGCCTATGGGAGTGCTCCCATAGTCTTCTATTGCAATTCGGTAGTAGTGATGGGCGAATCTCCCAAGATTCGCTTTGCCAAAAAATTGGCGAAAAATTCGCGAAACAAGTCGCGGGACGCTTTTGACGCGCATCGCGTCAACTTTACTCTTCCATGCACTGCTCATTCTGCTGAAACAATGTAGCATACACCAGCTCATAACAGTTCTGTGAAAAATGGAGTCTTGCATAGGCGATAGCTGGCTCACTGCTACATTGTCAGTACCAGGAGCACAGAAAGAGACAAATGCTGATTTCAACTGCAGTTTTATTTGCATATAACTTTGAAAGCTATGAAAAGTTTAAATAAATGTTTATTGGACATAATGGTCTAATAGTGTGGTGTGCAGTGTGCATACAATGAATATGTGAGGCATGGCTTCACACTGAAGGAACGCAGCAGAAGTTATATTGTTTTTCCAAAGATCTAATGTATGAGATCTGTTATCCAGAATGCTTGGGACCTACAATTTTCTGGCAAATTGGTATGTCTATAATTTGAAACAGCATGTCTTAAGGCTACTAAAAAACATTTATATGTAAAAAAAAAGCCCCAATAAGATTGATATGCCAACATGGATTTATTCTAGTGTGGTTACTATCAAGTAAAAGGTACTGTTTTATAATTACACAGAAAAAGGAAACAGGTAAAAGCAGTGCAAATTTTAATCTCAAATAGGATTATATTTAAATTTAGGAACATTAAATAAAAAAGATCCAGATCATGTTTGATACACATCCTTGATCCCTTCCAGTGCCACTGCCCCAGGAGTAGCTTGAATAAAAGAGGCGGGTTAAGATGAAGGCGGTATGATCAGAATATGCCAATGGATATTACTGTAAGAGAAGCTGTGATAAAACTTTTATTTTTGTATACAACCGATCAATGCAGTGTTCCTGCAAAAAAACAGTTTGAAACAATATTGTGATGTATTTGAAAGTATTTAATTTGGCTTCAAGTATGGGAAACTTTTACATTTTCTTCGTATTTTTGATAGGGTCAGTGTCAAAACTGTACAATATCTACGATAAAGATGAAGATCTGCCACTTTTCCTCTTTTTATTGTGCTCCCTTCCACCCATGCTATGTGCATACTTCAAGTAAACCGAAATAGAGCCTTTTCTATGCTTTTAACATTGTTCTAAAAAGCTATATTATGGACTGAATGACAAAAGAGTAAATGTACAACACATTCGTTTGAAATAGACATGACTGAGGACAATCCATTTATTTGCGTGGGAAACAGGGATGTCTGTGTAGGCCAGTTAAAGTAATCACTTCTCCATTTGTGTATTATACAAAAAAGAAAGTATTAGAAAGATGCCTTACAATTTATTACTGCTACTACTTTTTAATAATTGTTTAAATTGTGCTTCATAAAAATGCACAACGATTCACAGGTCATGCAATCAAAAATGGCTAAAGCGTATTTAATAGTAAATGCTGATTTTTCTGTTAGGAATGCACTGTGCATGTAGCTCCCTCTAGTGGACTTTGAATCAGTTGCAAGAAATGTTTCTGTCAAAGTATAAAAAGATGAACACAATTATTCCATATAAGTCAAGACAACCTTCGAATTTGACTATGGGAATAGTTCGAATTCGAAGGATTTTTAACGCAATTCGATTGGTCGAACGAACGATCGAATATAAAAATTCGATCGATCGATAAAATCATTCGAATCGTTCGCTTCGAACAATTTTAACCATTCGATCAAATTTTTTTATTCAATCAAAATTTTTGTATCCCAATTTGGTAGCATTGATCTGGCAAACTAGGCAGTCGAATAAAAATTTAAAGAAGTACTTTGACTGCCGAATAATCGAATATTCAAATAGGTTTTTATTCGAATCATTCGATTCGATCGAATTTTCAAAATTCACTGGTCGAATTTGTATTCAAAAACATTCAAAAATTCAAAATCGAAACATTTTGAAAATTCGATCGACTAACAGATTTCCAGATAACAGATCCCATACCTGTATTTCATTGTAGAACAAATGGCTCTTTTAAATGCTTAATATTTTTCTTTAGCATGTCCAGAAATGTATACCTTCCAACTTTAACTAACTCCTTTAAATAATGCTCCTGGGTATATCTGTTCATATCATACTAATATATTTACTATAAGTATGTACCTGAGTTTAAATTACTTTAATTAAAGGACCAGCAAAAAAAAAAAAATTAGGAACATTAAATAAAAAAGATCCAGATCATGTATGATATACATCCTTGATCCCTTCCAGTGTTACTATACTATGGAAAAAAAAACACGAACACATATTAAACTTTATTAAGAAATAACTTACCGAAACTATGCATGCGCTCCTCTTCAGAAAAGGCGAGTGGGCAATCCAGTGTGCGGTGCTTGATTTCTCCTCCTTGGCCATCACCTATAAGAAAGAAAGGGAGGAGAAATCGAGCACTGCACAATGGATCGCCCTATTGCCTTTTCTGAAGAGGAGCACAAGCGGAGTTTAGGCAAGTTATTTCTTAATAAAGACTTTGCACTTTTAAAGTTTAATATGTTTTGGTGTTTTTTTTTAGTATACTAACAAAGTTTTACAAATGTTTTTGATGTTCCTGGTACTTTAAAGCCTCCTTCTCATAATACTTACATTTTATTATTATTATTTCTTAGTCCAATGTCTCCTCGAGCATCCTCTTTGAGATGAAGAATGTGTAGTGGACAGCAATGTAATGATATTCACAGAGATGATCATGACAAGTAATTGTGTGCAGGGGGAGAACAGCACTGATATCTACAGCTTTAAGCTACAGAATATGGAGGGGCTAAACAAAATTCAAATAAAATAAGTTGGCATATGAACTCTGGGGTATGATAACATAAATATAACCAGTCAGGATAATCTGTATCATTAAGTTCAGTCAATTAGACCTTTATGTACATAAAAAAAACTCCCTTGTATAAGAGCCACATATACCCTTATAATTCAGCTGCCATAAGAATGGAATAGGCATTTCATCAGCCACCTTATGCTCTTAAGTCTGAGCTAAAGCTTAACAAGTCTTAAAGGAGAACTTAAGCCTAACCAAAGAAGTAGTGCAGAAATGTTGTACATGGTTTGCTACTACAGAGTTTCTGAACCTATAGGCTGGTTCAATAAGTTCAGTATATTAAACAAGGCATTTCAAGCCATATTCATTTTTAGGGGTTAGTTCCTCTTTAGTTATCATACTGCTCTTTCTTACTTAGGGTTCTGAATGCTACTTGCTAACATTCCAATGGGACTCAATGCAGACTTAGTAGGCTACAGATACTTATTTAAATGACAAACATATAAACATAAAATTGCAAATGGCAGTATAACCATGCATGGGTTTACTAAGGTACAGATACCCACATAACTGATCAAAGTACTCACCTTTAACACATAATTTGCTGTGTGCTAGCACAAAGCACATCAACAAGTGCATGACTCCCTTGGCAAAAACTTCAGGGTGGAAAATCCTTCCTCTCTTTACAACATGTTCACAAACATGATCAAAGTATAGAAGTTATAAAGGATTTCACTACACTTTAAGCATGTTTGACTTGCTAGAGAAGATGAATGGTCAATGAATTCCAACAGGGCAATGTAATAAAAAGAACTAAGTTTACTCAGGCCTGGTAAGCCATAGTAACCAATCATATCTGTTTTTTTTAAACCCCTAACCAGTAAATTCTACCTGCTGCTTGGTTGCTACTAGTTACTAGACCAGTACCAAAATGTGCACCTTTTATTACAATAACCCCAAAGATGGTCACATTTGCTAACATATAATTTAGCATTTTAACGGATGCATTTTACTGCAAAGCTGTTACCTTCTACAGGTATTGGATCCGTTATCCAGAAACACATTATCCAAGAAGCTCTGGTCATCTACCATAGCTTCCTTTTTATCCAAATAATCCAAAAAAAGATTTACTTTTTCGCTGTAATAATAAAACAGTATCTTGTACTTAATCTAAAGTAAGATTAATTAATCCTTATTGGAAGCAAACCTAGTCTATTGAGTTTATTTAATCTTTAAAGGATTTTCTAGTAGTCTAAAGGTATGAAGATTCAAATTATGGAAAGAACTGTTACCCAGAAGACCCCAGGTCTGGATAACAGTTCCCATACTTGTAGTACTACATATACATTTCCGTAAACACCAAAAATGTTGATGGAAAAAAAGAAAGGCATATTGTTTAAATTCAGCTTTTTATTAAAGAAGTGCTAAAGTACTGGACATTCAGTACATCATATTTCATTACCAAAATTATTGACAAATGTACAAAACATTTCTTCTGTGTTGTTGTCATTGTTCTGCTTTATCAAAGATGTCCTCTTTGCAGCCTTCCTGCTGTTGCTTGCAAGTGGGAGGGTGATTTTCTGCTCCTTGTAGTTCAGTGACAGCAGGAGAGCAGCAGATTGCACACCAATGTCTATTTGATATAAAATACGTGTATGTAAACATTTCTCGGGTTAAATTGATGCATACTAGGAAAGCCTTCTAATCTACAGTACAGTGTACTCTTTAAATTATTTATTTGGCTTCCATATCTAGCATCTCTTTGCATTTGGCACATTAAAATTACCAACACTCATTTTCTTTTATTTCAAGAAGTGCTACCCTATTATAGCAGAAATAAAACATGTACATATATATATATATATATATAAAAAAAAACCTTCTAATATTATCTTTCTTTATTTGATATTAAAGTGAATGGTAACCCCTTTCCCCTTCCCCCCAGGAATGCCTAAATCATTTGTTATAATCCATTAGGTCTCCAAAGTCCTCCTGATGAGCATGGGAATAGTTCAAGCATAGTCTTATATGTTTCACTACAAAGGAAGGTGGTATCAATAACTTATTATGAGAAAAGGTATTTCATTTTAGTGATCTGGAATCCCATTTTCACATGTAAAAGAAACGTTTTTCCTTTTAATAAAGATACACAGATGTCAGTGCTGTAAAAAAAAAATATATGCCATTTAACTCAGGGGCTTGTTATCTTCGCCACGTTCTAGAAAGCCAAGAGATGGTTTTTCTTGCTATATTTAATATCATTATTATTGTCTATTCATTCTTAAGCTTTTCAGATGTATTTCCCCTTTCAGCCAATTCTTCACAGCTGCCTTCTTCAGTTTAATAATCACTGAACATAGATCCTTATTGGGTTGACTTAGTGCCTTGCATAAAGATTCTCAGTTTCCCTTGGTCTATCACAAAGAGCCATTGTTATCCTTGGTGCCATACATTTCTGCAAGTTTTTTAAACCGAGGACCCCAGTCAGTAAGATAGTCATAGCTCTGCTCTGAGTCTGTACTTAATGACTGCAATGAGCTTAAAGATTGGGCCACAGATCCCTCACCTTCAAACATATATGTCTGGAGGGAGTCAAAAGGAGGAGCACAGACATCTGTATCAGCTTCGTAAAGTTTAGCTAACATGTAGCTGTGAACATTATTGTCCATTCTACATGTCTGAGTCACATAACGGGACAAGCTCTCAATTTCAGGTTTCATGTCTTGTCTAGTTTTTCCCACATGGGCTTCTCTTGGATTCCAAAAAGCTGCAATATCAAATGCCTCAGTGTCTTCTTCCCCACCACCTTCATCATCATATCTAACAATGTTCTCATGGACATTATCCTCTTCATCAATAGTGTATGGCTGCTTTCTGTGCCTTCTCATGGACAGGATAAGTAAGACCAGAACTGTAACAGAGATAACACATTTGTATTATAAATCAAAAGAAGTGGTTAGCGTGGTTTAAAGTATATCATAGTACACATATTATTAATGCTTTTAATGGGTGAAATAACAGATATTTTAATGAACACACTTTCTAGGACATATTTTTGAAAAATGCAATTCTCCAGTAAAAGAAACCAAACTTAATCAATAGCAGACTTATGAACAGCTCATATCACTTTTCTAATGATCTCGACTTTTTGATTTGAAGTGACCTCCCCAGCAAGCCAGCAAGTTGTGTATCACTCTACAGTTCTCATTAATGACAGAATATAACAGCAAGAAATACTACTGCATTCTCGCTCTACAACCCCCCGCTCCCCCACATTCTAGGAAGGTGATGGATGACTAATGGGCAGATTTAAATTGGTGAACACTGTATGCAATTGCCCTGCTATTGAGAAAGAAAGGCCGTAAATTGGGATATCAGAATCCAAACCATTTTAGCAGAGCTGTGAAATACATTATAGTTAATATATCTTGTGAATACCAGTTATGATTAAATATATAGCAAATAGGTCATTAAGCAAAATACATTTTATAGAAGACCTGGTATTAAGAGACAGACTGAGATCTATACTACGCTGTGGCATAACCAAAAACAATTGGTTATTGTAATGGTGTACTATAGTCTATAATAAGAAATAAAACATGAATTTTGTCAAATTTGACAGAATTTTGATGCTGCACCTTTTCATCCGGGCTGCAAATATTGCCTGTTTGAAGCTAAACATAAAACTGTTCTTTTTCATTATTTGGCACTGTGAAAATATTAATATGGACTGAGGATTTACACTTCATTTCATTTAGTACTGTGACTGGCTTCAATGTAGTAATTGGAATAGAGCAAACAACATATTGTTGGTTTCTTAGCCTCAGAACTTTAACGAAAAGCAGACAGTTTTTCAATTTTTTAGGAGAAAAGACTGACACTGCTACGTTAACAAATTGACAATTGCAGCGACCATAAACCTAGGGGCCGATTTACGAAACTCACGTGAAATGATCGAATTTTTCGTGAAATCAGATATTTTTATTTGGCCTCTACGATCATCGAATACTGAATTATCGAATAGATTGAATGATCGGATATTCGATAATTTGATCATTCGATGATCGAAGGAATCAAAATTTAAAAGTTATTCGACTGCCTACTTCGCCAGATTGAACCTACCAAATTGCAATAGAAGCCTATGGGAAGTCCTGCTCGAATACCATTCATACGTACGAATTCATCGAGAAATTGAATAGCGAGCAAAATGATAGCCTAAAACAATTCGATAAGCATTCAATGGTTGAATGCTTATTCGAATTTGATCGAGCTAATTTTGGGGAATACTAGTAAAATTGCACCCTAGTGTAGGTTTCAGCTCACTTAATAAATAGAAGCTAGGCTTTCACATGTTACCTAAAGGAAAAATACATGCAAGTAGAAAAAGGCAAGAGCAACAAATGCTGCTTTATTATACATCAGCTGCCATGGGATGTTAATAAGACCCATATATTCCTTGTCTGGAACAGAAACCATGAAATGCATGTGTGTGTGCTATTAGTGAACATTAAATGGTATATTGGACTATAATGGGAAACATTTCAAGCAAGCAATATTTGACCACAGAGCCACATTGAACAGGAAAGCAAGGAGGAAATATAAAATAAATAATGACATGCTGCTGTTGAATTAAATGAATCAACAGTTGGTCTCACAACTCATCTTTTCTATAATTACATGTCTACATGGGATTTAGAACTAATAGATCATATTAGAACCTTCCATATTCTTTTTTTATAGAATAGATGCTCATGGGGGTGTTAGTAGGCAGAGACTCATTTACAAAGTATGAAAAAGATTTCTGTTGCTATTATGTCATGTTTTAAAGATATACCTTCATCTTAGCTTTTTGTTTGACAAGCTAATAACTTGGGTGATCTCACTACACTGCACAGACACGGTTACTCTAAAACCATCTATATATATAAAATAAGATCAAGCCATGTCTGCATTTTAAATTTGGTTATAAAATGTTTTTGTATTTTTTAATGCTTGCTAAGATATTAGTCATTTACCATTGTGTTTGCAATTAAACCAGATCAGATAAGCTATGCCAATAATGTTACAGCAAATATGCACTCATACTGATAAGGATCATACCTAATAGGACAAAAATGCAGGCCAGAATCGCTATAAGTGCTCCCCTGCTTAGACTGATGGGTAATGTATATGGTTCTGCATTGCACGACATTATATCTCCATCTTCATCACAGCTGCACACTTGGATTGTTAGTGTGCCAGTGCTGCTCAGCCTGGGATGCCCATTATCTGATATCAGGAGTGGAAGGTAAAAAGTGCTCTGTTCAGACTGTTTGAAGCCAGTTCTTCTGGTTAAAATCCAAGCAGTGTTGTCTGTGCAGAAAGAAAATAATAGGCAACCCTATAAGTATTACTCATAACATAATCAAAGTCAATAAATTGTTACCAACTGGGTGCATGTGCCATTAAGTACTGCATAGGCTGAAAACGTGGAATTCCCAACTGCTAAAGAATATTTGTTTTCCTGCATTTTGATTATTTATTTAGAGCTTTCTGAACCACAGATTAAATGAAAAACGAATAAGAGAAAAGTAACGCATATATGTAATTTTTATTGCATGCCTCTATAGTTATAGTGTATTTTTTTTATAGGTATCACAGCTTTCGTTCAATAAATCATTCTGCTTTTATTTTTAAACAAGAAATTAAAGGAATCTGTCATTAAAAATATTTCTGACTTAAGGGAAGATTTACTAAGGGTCAAATTTCGAGAGTTAAAAACCCTCAAATTCGACCCTCGTATTTTTCACGAAGTAAAATTGAATTTGTAGGATTTTACCGCTATTCAATCTATTGAGTGATCGAATAGCGATCATCCTATTTCACTAAAAAAACGTACAAAACATCCGATTTCACGAAAAAATTATTCATACGATATTTTGAGAAATTGGATGACTTAAGAAAAAGCCTGTGGGAGCTTCCCATAGGCAAATATAGGAACTCGTGGGGGGCAAATTTGCCCATGGGCAGTAACCAGTAGCAACCAATCAAATTGCTGCTTTCAATGTTCTAATCACTGATTGGTTGCTATAGGTAGGCAAATTTGCCCAGTGTTGATAAATGAGCCCCGGGCAAGTACTTCGACCATCGAATGGCCGAGCGATTTTCTTATTCGAATCGTTCGATGTATTCGAATCATTTGATTCGATTGAATTAAGCAAATTCAATGGTCAAAGTAGCCCCCAAAAAATTTGAAAACTCAAATTTTTTGCATTCACCCAAGCTTAGTAAATCTGCCTCTTAGTTTAGTTCAGTCTGATTACAACCGTAACATCTCAGTACTGAATAGTTACAAACAAGGGTTATAAAGTATGTAGTGACTAAGTGACTAGCCATGTTAAAGTAATGCTCTAACCCCAAGAGACCAACACTATGGATGCCTGATGTTTTATATACCCAGTACAGTAAAGCTACAGATGAAATGGTTCATCACAATGACATTAGGCACTACCCAACTTGTAATCTCCATTATGCAGCATTTATTGTTCCATCTTGGCTGACCTTCAATCTCTCATTGATTTTGTTTGTGCAATCAGCTGGTGTACTGTACATCTCCCACAATTGAAGACACTTGTCCATATAGTTTAGATGTGATAACAAGCACTTAGTAAATCTAAAGCAATTTGTAATGTGGTTAACCCAGAATGCCAGCTTCTAGATCCTGATAGAAATGACCACACATCTGGCAGCATTTCCACTCCTCTTGGGTATCATTCCATTTGAAAAATGTAATACTGTACCTTTTTATATTGAATTTGTACAACCCTGATGATTTATAAGTATTTTGCCTCTTAATAGAAATGATTGTAATGGGTATCAGAAAACCTCTAAAAATATTGTACATTATCAACATGTTCTAATGTAAGTGCTTATAGATGAGATCTTGGCACATCAGTCTGTAAGAGCAGAATGTCAGCAATTAACAACTCTTATTTATCTTTTGTTTCTAATTAGGTAAAGAAAGATAAAACTTAATTTGCAATCATATTAATAAAATGCACACAGAGAAACTACTGGGGTTTTATAATAGTATTTACATGCCCCTTTAGAATTACATTCCTTATTTGTGAAATGGATCATTGTTAGTGATGAGCAACATTTTTTGCCAGGTTTTGCTGGGAAAAAGATGCCCAATGGGTGAAAAGAAATTGTCCCCCATAGACTTCAATGCATTTGGTGAATTTGTACCCACTTCACAAATTTTTGTCAAAACGAAATTGGTCAGATTTGCCCATCACTAATCACTCCTAATCTTTTCTTTGTACAGGAAATTTCTATGCACAAGCATAGATACCAATCGTACGAATTTTTTGTATATTCTGATATTCTAATTTGGCCTCTTCGATCATTGAATACTGAATTATCGAATAGATCGAATGATCGGATATTTGATCATTCGATGATCGAAGGAATCAAAATTTTAAGAATGTTCGAATGCCTACTTTGCCAGATTGTACGAATCGTTCGAATTGTACAAATTTTTCGGAGGCTCGAAGGAAATTTTATGATTTTTACGTGAAATCGATCGGTATCCGATCGTATGAATTCATCGAGAAATCAAATAACGAACAAAATGATAGCCTAAAACAATTTGATAAGCATTAGATGGTCGAATGCTTATCGAATTCCGAGTAGGATCAAGCCAATTTTGGGGAATGTGTTCCAGTCCCTGCCAGTGTAGGCCAAGGCCTTTGTAGGCCAAGGTATTTATCAATGGGTGAAGTGAAGTTTCACCCTTTGATAAATACGCCTTCAAAATTCCATAGAAATGAATTGAGAGCTGCGGAATTTCCCTCTAGTGGCGGAACTTCACTCTTAGGCCCAAATTCACTAAAGCGCGAAGTGTCTAACGCCAGTGCTAATTCGCCAGCGTGATGTCATTTCGCAACTTCGGAAATTCACTAACACCGACTCTGCCGAATTTTCGCTAGCGAAGTAGATAGCCTTGTGCAACTTTGCACCCTTATGCCAGGCAAAGTTGTGCACTGACAAAGGATCGTAATTACGCAAATTCAACTTTTTCCTGAACGTTACCACTTACGCTAGACTTTACTTCGCCTGGTCAGACCAGGAGAAGTTCAATACAATAGATAGGAGTTTGAAAAAAAAAAGTCCCAAAAAAAAGCTGGTGTGTTTTACCATTGTAGGGTGATAGTCCCCCTACATTTCCTAACATATGGCAACACAACTATACAGGGGGGACATGTAGGGCAATAGGACAACTTTATTTTATTTATTAAAGGTTTCCTGGGCTTGTGTAGTGGAATGTAGTGGCTGTGACAGATACTTCTATTATACGCTTAAGTTCCCGCCGTATGCAAATTAGGCATTGCTAGCATAACTGCCCTTTGCCTGGTGAAGTAACACTAGCGCAACTACGCTACCATTTGCCGACCTGAGCGTAACTTCGCACTTTAGTGAATTTGCGTAGCGCTGGCGAAAATTCGCCTGGCGAAGAGTGGCAAACGCTAGCGAAGCTAACACTAGCGAAGCCAACCCTAGCGAATTTTCGGATCTTAGTGAATTTGCCCCTTAACTTCACTCTTTGATAAATATACCCCTTAGGGAGATAACCTTTCTGTAATTCGGATCTTTCTGGGTATATTTATATATGTATATAATTTATATAAATTTGGACATGCCCAGTCTGCTGGAGTTAAAATATCTAGTGCAGGTGTCCCCAACCTTTTTTACCCGTGAGCCACATTCAAATGTAAAAAGAGTTGGGGAGCAACACAAGCATGAAAAAGTCCCTGGGGTTGCCAAATAAGGGCTGTGATTCGCTATTTGGTAGACCCTTTGGGAGGCTCTGCTTGGTACTATACTTAGTTTTTATGCAATTAAAACTTGCTTCCAAGCCTGGAATTCAAAAATAAGCACCTGCTTTGAGGACAATGAGAGCAACATCCAAGGGGTTGGAGAGCAACATGTTGCTCACGAGCTACTGGTTGGGGATTACTGATCTAGTGTATAGCAGTCTAATAAATAATAACTAGCAGTAAAGCTAAGTTTGAGTGCTCTCCTCCTTCTCTTCAAAATTCTGATTATTTGGATGTCGGTATGTACATCTGTTAATGAGGATTGAAGCATTCTCTCTTTGTTGCTGTTGAGCTGTGCGCAGACTCTATTAACTCTTGGAGTTAAAATATGTTCAGACCCTACAGTACTGAGAACTTTCAGTGCCTAAGCCTCACACATACATTAAAACATGCTGTCTTGAATCTTTGTTTATTATTATGTTATGAAAATTACCTTGGTTGTCACGTAAAGTGAAATTTGGATTATTATCTGCGTCCGGAGCTAAGCTGTAGGATATGTGTTGACCCTCTTGTGGATCATCTTGGTCTACTGCACTAACAGTCTGAATCAGCTATAATGAAAATACAGCGAAATAAAAGTTGCAGATATCAGAGGGAGAAAATTACCTTCTTTAAAGTGTTTAACATTTGCAGACGTTGAAAAAAAATAGTGATACTTATTTAAGACAACTTAAAGGAGACATACACAATATAAACCAATAAATACAGTTTCTGCAGGATTAAACTTATTATATGTAAATAGAAACATTTGCACTGTCTCTGCCAGCGATTAAATAAATTCTGTACAATAAAACCATCCACTCCAATACAATATGTAAGTAATCTATTAAACAGAGAATGGAAGGTATAGAATGGAAGGTAGTTTGCAATATGGACCCCATTCCAAGTGAATCTAGAGTCATAGAGGAAG
This sequence comes from Xenopus borealis, assembly GCA_024363595.1. Lineage (NCBI taxonomy): Eukaryota > Metazoa > Chordata > Amphibia > Anura > Pipidae > Xenopus > Xenopus borealis. The sequence goes on along the minus strand of CM044442.1, from coordinate 73,778,025 downwards.
TTTAAAAAAATATACGTTTCTTTATAATGTAAAAAAAGGTTTGCACTTAATGTTTAACCAATCCTAGCAGATTGATTATAATAGCTGTACATATGGAATCTGCTATCCATAATGCTCAACGACATGAGAATTTCCAAATTTTTCACAACTGGAAGCACAATGCCATTAAGATATTAAAACCCAGGAGGATATGAATATGAATTTCTGCATATTACAAGGTTAATATGATGCATACAGAAAGTATATACAATGTGTTATTAGGGTGAACTGGTTATAAACCTTTTTCTTAGTAATTCATTATATAGTTCCAACATATTTTACAACATTGAACAATATGATGAGGTATGACACTGTTAAAATTAGAAGATTTGTCAGGAATACTGTGGGTGTGGGTCAAATAACCTTTAGTTTCTTACACATAGGAAAAAGCCACTGTACCTGATCAGCCTTAGCATTTTCGCACATTAAAGTTTCATAAAACGTAGTGAATGTAGGAGCGTTGTCATTAACATCCAGGACTTTTATTGTAACTGGCACACCGCCTACCTGAGTAGGGTTATCTAAAAAGAGCAAATGGAGAAAATGTTTGCGGGTCATTGGTAATGGCTTTCAGGTTTATAAGGGAATGTGCTAAAAATATGCATGATGGGAAACTTATTTTCTTTGTCAGCAATTTTGACTTTATTTGCATTCAATTGCCATAAGTTTTGTGGAGCTACAATGTTATTTAGAAATGTATCCATAATCACAATTTATTCTGATCTTGGCTGATCCAAATAAAATGAAAAAAAAAAGCAGACCCTATGCTATTTAATCAGAAATTCTAAACTGGTTAGAACAAATGCAGAAACAATTTACAGTGTAAAATAACATCACTTATCATTTCTCACAATAATCTTATCGTTTTTGAACATTGTAAAAAGATAATGTATATGATCTGAATTGTTAGTGCCAAATTTGAGTTTGAATTGTGAGAATCATGTAACCTTCAGCTTAACATATATTATATTAACTGCTGCAACAGTCACATGTGCTATAACGAAGGGTGAAGGTAAAAAAAGAAATATGGTAGAGTAAATTGTTATTGTCTTCAATTAAGTTAGTTTTATGGTAACTTGCATAGATGATCCAGTCACATCTTATATAATAATAATAATATATAACAAGAATATATATATTGGTCTATGGCAAATACTACATATCTATCTACAGTATCTATTTAACACTTATTTTTACAATTTGGACATCTAATGGATTTTTAAAATCTTATATTCTTTTTTCTTTTATATCAAATCACTCAAGACGAGACAGATTTAACCTGGTTTAACAAGCTCATCTGCTTTACATGTCAAACACTGTGAATCAATAGTCTGCTGTAACATAAAGGGGCAGATTTACTAAGGGTCAAAGTGAAAATTCGAATAAAATAGCCCAAAATTCGATTCGAATTGAAAAAATTCAGAAATTCGTATTTCGAAGTTCTTGCCCTTTAAAAATCTTTCAACTATTCTCTAGCTTAAAGCTGACGAATTGGCATTTTAGCCTATGGGGGAAGTTCCAAGAATTCGAAAGATTTTGCAGAGAATCGTAAGAATCGAACAATTTTTTATTCGATCAAAAATGGACCTGTTCGAACGGATCGAAATAAGTAAATTTTTGATAAAAAAAAGCCCTTTAAAAATACTTTGAGGGTAGAATGAAGTTTTTTCACTTCTAAAATTCGGCCCTTAGTAAATCTGTTAGTGTTGAAGAAGCACCCAAATATAAAATTTTTATACTTTCTTCTTAAATAAATATGACTTCTATTTTGGGCACGAACATGCACACCATTGACAATTATTTGCTTTAAAAGAAAAAAAAACCTCTCAAATGAAATAAATATAATTTATATGATTATTTTGTTTTTTAGTTTTTACCCCAAGAAAGACAGTATTAGTCTGAAATGCATTTCTCAACATTGCATTTATATTTACGAGTAATGGCATGACCTACAATCTTGTGAAATCATTCTGTGACCTATAAAACCCCCCATTATCTTTAATTTATAGGGATCACTCACTGATTTCCATGGCTAAAATAGTTATATTGTGCCACGAAACTTCTTCCCTGTCCAGAGGCCTGGCAGTCATCAGTGCTCCAGTGGTGACATCAACATAAAAATATCTGCCTGGATCACTGTTTCTGTCAATAGAGTACCTGCAAAAGAATATTGAATGCATGTAAATCCAGAACAAAAGCATGGTCTTGGCAAATAATATTTGACACCTACAAAATCAATATTGTGTAAATGAACACGTTACTAAAGTCTTAGTTCCCAGATTGTAGATTTATTAAATTGTGTTTTAACGGGGTTGATCTTGCCAACTTAAAAGCAACCAAGTCTTATCCTTTTAATAACGCAAGCAAGAATGGAAAAATACCTTCCCCATAGCCTTGGTAGGATAATAGATGTTAAGTCCAGGTCTCCATGTTTAAAGCCTGCTTTTTTGTGCAATATTTTTTCAGGCCTCCTCCCTCACACTTAAATGTGTTATAATACACTAGAGCAGTGATCCCTAACCAGTAGCTCATGAGCAACATGTTGCTCTCCAACCCTTTGGATGTTGCTCCCAGTGGCCTCAAAGCAGCTGCTTATTTTTAAATACCAGGCATGGAGACAAGTTTTAGTTGTATAAAAACCAGGTGTACTGCCAAACAGAGTGTTGGCAATCCACATAGGGGCTATAAAATGGCCAATCACAGCACTTATTTGCACCCCAAGAACATTTGTCATCCTAGTGTTGCTCCCCAACTCCTTTTAACTCTGAATGTTGCTCTCGGTTTCAAAAGGTTGGGGATCTCTGCACTAGAGCGACAAATAACCTATAAAGTATATCCTTATAAATAGTGCATTGTGATCAAGACGGGGTTGTGCCTAGGGATCATTTATGCCACACACTTCATTCAACTTTTTGTGTATTATAAAAAAAAATACAGCCCACTTAAAAATGTGCTGTACTACCTAAATAGCTACCAGCTAATGTTGATCAGTTTGTGGTGAATTTGTGATTTAAATGAGTAGTGGTGGAGTGAAAAGGGGTGAATACCCCCTGTCAACTCATGGGAAGGTGGGACGTACTGTCCCTCCCTTCTCCTGTGGCATAGCACAGCTGTATTACAACCACCACTGCCATTGGTCGGGTTTGGGCAGTGTAGCAACCAAGGGGTTAACAGGCGACCAGGATAGGTGGAGGGCCCTGTAGGGGGATATAAATCCGAGCCAGGTAAGTTACCAGCCTGTTTGTTCTTCAGTCTTACATTCTGTGACAATTAATTTACATTATAATTACAGAAAATCTCATACATAATATATATATATTTTTTTAAATGTTAAACCATGTAGAGTAAATGAGGCATGGGGTATACATTATTTTGTTAAAACTGTATGACATGGAATTAAGCAAGGGTTCATTTCATTGTGACCTTCTGGAGAAGTTAATCAGAGACTGTCTTGCTGTTTTGAAATAGAGTTTCTTTCTCCTGGAATGCAGTTTCTGTAAATGGTTAAAATAACCAATAAACAAGGTGCAGCCTTGCACCACCATTGAACCTGTGTGTCTCTACAGTTATTATAAGTTGATTGTTGGTATTGGGGATATACTGCCTACCTGTCCCATATCAAACATACTCAAATTAGTCAGCAGGCTAATTTAATGTACATCCCTATAATTAGGAAATAATCATATTAACTTATGACAGTCTCTCTAAATGACAGGGATTTGGTGTATTCACCCCCTGACTTGGATGGATGGATTCTATTCTCAAGCTAGCCTTGGTCACTAATACCCTGGCCATGAGGGCAGAGCCACCTGTTTGGCTGTAAGAGTAGTTCTTTGTTTTTGTGCTCTAATGAGATATCTCTGTGTACTTCTTTTTACTCCCCTACTTCTTTGAATAAAGTTCCCATGTAAAAGTATACAGAAACCCTGTGATTTCCTTGTTCAGGGTTCTTACTATTGGTGAGTTCAGTATCCAAAAAAACTTTGTCAAAAAAACTTTGTTTACTTTTTACCTCAAATGGTCTCTAGTATCTGAATTTCTCTGACAGCTGAATACTGCACAGTGATACACAAGTCTTTACATAAAATAATTATATGCCATACTAAACCTTATGCAGGTATATGATTAGTTATTCAGAAACCCATTATGCAGAAAGCTCCAAATTACAGAAATGCTGAATCCCATAGACTCCATTTCATCCAAGTAATCCAAATTAAAAAAAAAAACTATTTTCTTTTTCCTCTATAATAATAAACCATTACCTTGTACTGATCCAAACTAACATGTAATTAATCATTTTTGTTAGAAGAACTGGCCTATTGAGTTTGTTTAATGTTTACATATTTTTCTAGTAGACTTAAGGTACTTAAGGAAAACCTATGGTCCCGGGCATTCTGGATAATAGGTCCCATACCTGTACTCCAATATTATTTAGATAACCTAATATGATGTAAAAATCTAATTTAACAAAACAAAAAAGACAAAATACATTATGTAACATTCTTGTTCAAAAAGAATAATGAGTTTGCCCTTTGCAAATTTTTCTTAACTTTATTTTTTAAAAAGAAATTAATGTGTTCACGCATTATAAAGTAATTTATACATTTCAGTGTTGCAATTAACAATTGTACAGGCTGTCAGCTACATAATGCATCCAATACCCCAATAAGCATCCCCGGGTGATCCTCTGAGAGCTTCTTTCTTTTGAGAACAATAACGCTAAATAATGAATATTATAAAGCCTAATCAACACACTACAAAGTATTTGTCACTTTACCAAGAGACAAACCTACAGCAGTTAAAGTTCATTTATGGTTCTAACACAAAAAATAAATCAAGTTCCCTTTTTCAAACTTTCTTTTCAAACCAAAGTCTGTCAAGTTTCTTTCTAATTAGTAATGACATTATGTAACCTACTTTTGCAGGCAATATTCACGTCACATTGCCCCAATTGGTGATTTAGTTTTAGTTTTTCCTTTTTTAAGAGAGATTTATATTGCTTGTTGATTTTTCCCATACATATTTTACTTTACAATTTTACATGTATTACTTTCAGTCATCGAGGATTTATATGCATGCCTAATTCCACTTATATGGCACAAGGAGAAGTTTGTTAAGAGTCAACATATTGTATCTTATAGAATGACCTATTTCTAACAGTTTAGCTGTTTTTTTATTTAATAATTTTCAAATGAGTTGGTTTCTGTTCTGCCTCTTTCCAGTTTCATTGTTACAATGAAGGCTTCATACTGTAGATCAGGGATCCCCGACCTTTTGAACCCATGAGCACCATTCAGAAGTAAAATGATTTATGGAGCAACAATTACATGAAAAATATTCTTGGGGTGCCAAATACGTAAGTACTGTGATTGGCCATTTGGTAGCCTGGAATTCAAAAATAAGCACCTGCTTTGAGGCCACTGGGAGCAACATCCAATGGGTTGGGGAGCAACATGTTGCTCATGAGCTACTGGTTAAGGATAACTGCTGTAGATGGAGAGAGAATGAGTGGTAAGAAAGAAAAAGGGGGCAGAGCTTTGTACTAGACAAGGAAGTAAATAAAAGAGCTGCAGTTGAACTGGCTGTAATAGAGAAATGAAGTAAGGGTGAATGGTAGGTTATACTGAGGAATGTTTATAGTAGTTTTAGAGATTTAGAGCATTTTAGAGAGAAATAAAGGTTTACTTATTCTTTAAACACAATAATCAATTACAATATGACAAGCCTACCATATGAATCTATCGTTATTTGTTTTCAAGAGCCGGCCTTCAATGTTTCTCTTGCTATGAATTTATAACTGCATTTTTCTCAACATATTATAATTTTTTTTTGCTGACATTTGAAGGTCAGCTGTCAGCACTGAGATTAACAGCCTTATATTATATTAATTACTAATGCCAGACTTCACAGGTATTACCTTTGTTCTGAATCCCCTGCTTACTCAATTAATAACCATGCTTTGAACTTATATCAGTCCTTCTGCGCTAGTCACTGAGAAATCTTTATATTAAAACTAAATACTGAGAACTTTTAGCACCAGTCATGGGAAAATCTGAGAACTCGAGTATTTAACATTTATCATTTTACAAACTGTATTTTATTTAGCCAATTATTTTTATGCACTGCTTCTTCATTAAAAATAAATTACTTCCTGTCCTAAATGATTAAAAATGCTATTAATTATATTTAAATCTAAACCCAATACTTGTACATGGAGATTAGCATTTCTAACAGTTGAAGAATTTTAGTTCTAAAACAAGTGTATGGTTTTATTATTATTATCTGTGGGAAGCAGTTACAAGTAACATCACTTATAACAATTACAGTCCTTCCTGCTAGCAGGATGCTTATTGTACTATTAATACCCACCTGAAAGTATGGCAACAGCAGGCTCATTTATTTTGCTAGTCAGTGTGAGGGGGCCTCAAGAGAGAACTTAGACTCCAAAGCTGCCTAATTACTGGCTGTATCATTAAAAATGTAATATATTAAACACTTGTCAATTACTGATTTTATTCTCTCGATAAATGTTACTGAGAGAATATGGTTTTATTAAATGTTTATACACCATAGTAGCTGCTGTAGGTCGCCTTGAATATGAAACAGAAGCCCAGTGAGTCCATAAATAACTCTAGATCTGATATTAGAATTCAGACATTAAGTTCAATATCAGCTACAATGGTGCTTGCAGATAATGATTCCATGAGAAAAGATGCTTACATCACTGATATTGCCCTTAAAAGTCAACTTGTAACCATGAATTTCATGAGGAGCTACCCACTACGTCAGTGACCTTTTACATACCCTTAATAACCCACAATAATGTAGGGACCCATAAGTAGCATGGCCCTTATGGCTTCTTCCCTTGCCCTTACAGTAGCTACCTGCTATTGGACTAAAGTCCAGGTGACTATAATGTGTCATATTATTGGTTACAGGTTGTGACCCACCCCTGCAGTGCAGTAGTAAAGGTGCTTGCAGGGAGTGGCACTTCCTCTTTGGCCTGCAGCGGAGGAGAGGGGCAGTGCTCCATTGAGCCTGGGTGCCAACCCTAAAGGGACAGCACACCTTTAGAGGAAGTCGGGGAACAGGGCCCCGTGAATGAGGAATAGTCAGAGTGAGGATATTCCTGTTATAGCACTCTCTAGGAGAGGTGAGAAAGAGAGGAAAGAGAGTAAGGGCAGCTCAAAGCCCCATCAAGGAGGATAGTAGGGAGTAGCTCTCCCCCAGGCTCTACCTTGCCTGAAGTGAAGGGACCTCAGAGATAGGGACTACAGGAATAGTGTTTAACCCCTGAGTCAACTTAACCTGCTGGTGGGATCCGGACCACATGGGCATTGCTAACCTGGTTGGTGCAGCTACAACTCCCATCCTTGTATCCTACCTGAGGGCATAATCTACGCTGTGCCTGTGCTAAAGCATTGCTGCTTTTAATACCACTGTCTGTGAGTATATGATACCCTGTGCTGCTATTGTAAATAAACTTGTTCTACTTGTTTGCACAAAGAACCCCTGGCGTCCAACACCTTTATTACACTATATGCAGTATTGAGTTGTAGTTCAACTACCTCACACGTGATTTTCCACATAGCGAAAGCCCTACCTGAGAGTGAAAGAGTCGCGTGTAACCAATGCTCTACCCATGCTAGTTTGGTTTGGTTAATTATAGCCAAGAAAGGGTTACAATAAAATCATAGTTCTTTCATACTACTGCTTATAGGTCAGCCTTTATTTAACACCATTTACAAATATTATGTTAATATGATAAGGTGTGGTTTTCTTGCAAATTACTTTCTTTAAGAAAATATATGTACAGTGGTCTTATGTTCCACACTTTAATCAATTGAGATCTAACACAATAATGTTCATTTCAAAGGAGTGCCTCCACTGGATGGGCATATGTTCAGCGAAATTTGTTATTTTTTCCAAGGTGCTGAATGTTGATGTTAGTATTTTAATATTAATATATTGTATGTTCTTTTTTTGCTCATGGATCCCTTTGGTTGAAAGTCACTTTTTCTTGTTTATGATATATATTATTGCTGGATAATTCCAGATAATAATAATTCAGGTTTGTAGATATTTGACAGAATTCTAAAACCATGGGTCTCAGAAGCTGCACTAGAAAAAGAGTGGAAATTATTAATCAAATATAGGTAAGTATAGAAAGCTACAGCCTGAACATTCATCAGAACAATTTAAAATATACAGCCTAACCATAGGGGCTTTAAGTAAGGGAAAACTGTAGTGGGAGGTTGGTGGTTTCAAGGAACTGTTTGAACTATCTCATGCAGATATGATCTTTCATTTCAGTTGTCTGATAATCAATATTTTTGTGCCCTTAGGTTCTGGAATTAGAAGTGGTGACCATATTCAAGTTATTTGTAAGGTTGCAAACAGGCCATGCAGCCATGTTACACATCAAATAAATTGAGAAGCATCAGGCATCATGCAAGGGTCAGTTAAAAATAAAAAATTACGAGAAAAGGCTACATGTCAGCTTGCTTGCTTAGTCAGAAAGCAGGCAAACATTAAAGGTAATTTGAAACACTGAAAAACATTCATGGTTTTTTATTAAGGAAAATGACTATATTTATCTTTACCTGGTGTTAAATGGATTTTGAAACTCAACACTAAATAACTGTAATCCCATCCCAAATCAAGTAAAAGTGTTAACTAAAGAAACTATGATCCTACTCGAGAACTAGTATAGAGATAAATACCAAGTTCAGTTGTACTATGCTAAAAACAGTCCTCCTGATGTACACCAGACAATGAACCATATACAACAATATTTATTTAATTCAACACGAATATTAACAATCAAAACTAAACCAAAGAATATCACCTCTGCAAAAATCATATATAACTATGCTATATTTATTTTTATAGTTCATTTCTATGTCTATAACATTGGTAAAAATATCAACTTTTATTACATTTCCACAAAAAACATATTGTGGGACAACATTTATATATATATATATATATATATATATATATATATATATATATATATTGTTTTTATGCTACTTGTTAATCAATATATTTTATTTACATATTTGTGTATGTACTTAGAATCTATTATTGAATCTACAACCTCAGCAGGCAATAGTTCTGTGAGGATAGCAATAGTTTGGTTTGTAACTATATTTAATCAACTGGGTTCACTGCAAATAACAGAATGATAAAGTATATCAACACAATTACATATCATGCAAAAACACAAATGCAGTTCTTATTTTGTTCACATTTTTACTGTTTGACTCAGCAGACAGGCTATAAATTAATGAGGATTTTGTACTCCTATTGTGAACCTAATCCTATGTGTTTTGCCTGCAGATCACCCACGTTATCAATATGAAACTTGTGGGTATTCTACGGGTACCTGAAGTAATGCAGGACTCATGTGCTGGCCCAGTTACCTTGCATTAAAAATATTTATATACTTGTTTATTTAAACATACAGTTTTATTTTTGGTACCTGGTGTGTCATACAGGCACATATATAAAGCTCCCTTTGTTATTTCAAGGAACTTAGCCAATGACCTTGTGCCTTCATAGCTGTGCTTAACTTATTGGTCACCTCTAATAGCTTAACATTTCCTCAAGGGTAGAGTATATAATTAACAACATTACAAAAACTACAATGTTATATATATTAAAATAAGTTATGTTTTAGACAGTTTCCATACTGGTATCTCTGGCTATATCTGAATAAATAGGTACTTGGATTTGATAACCTACCTAACTGAGTTGTTAGTTGCATCTGGATCTTTTGCGGAAACAATCTGTATTGTTGTTCCAATATCCACATTCTCAGAGACTTCCACAAAATAAAAACTGGACTCAAATACCGGTGGTTCATCTGCATCTTCCACAGTAATATGCACAGAAGTGGTGTCACGGAATGGACCGAGGTTCAGAAACCGTATTTCCAGGTGAGGGTTTGAGCCTTCGATTTTCAGTGTATAGCTTTTCTTAGTTTCAAAATCCAGTTGCTAAATGTAAGAAACAAGAATTTCATTTACTCCAGGTTGGGAAGAGTGACAATGTAAAACACACGAGGAGGTCATTTACAAGCTCTAAGGCAGTATGCAAAGAGCTAAAATGTGAACAATTGCTATGGGTCTCTGCTTTATTTCAGTACTCTGAAGAATAAAGTGATGATTGTTTTGTACTTCTCTCCTGGTCAGTAAAAAATACCCCTTAATAATTGATTAATGCAAAATCATTTTCAAGAGTTTTTTTCACACCTTACAGAAAAGATAAAAAGACCATTATATATGGCTATCACTAATCTTTCATACACTTAATTCACTTTTACACTGTGTATTGCTGCTATTTTCCTTCCTCTATGACTAAGGAATCTTTCTTTACCTTTAATTAGTATTTATTAACCGCCATGCTTCAATGGAAAACTGTACAGTTTTTATTGCTTTGTAAATAATCAAAGATACAGTATTATCACTGCTTATTTAACATTAGCGTGACATATGACTAGTGCAGAAATGTACAGTCTAAATATTGATAAAATCGGGCAAGGTTAATAGAGTTCATGCTGGAAATTATACATTTTACAGTCATAATCTAACTGCAGTTCACTTCTTCATGTGCATAAAGTATATCAATGAATCAGAGAAGAACCAACCCAAGCATATTTATGGTATATGAATATAAACTATAAAGAGACCAAATAAAATTATTATTAATGATATTATTAATACATAGCTAAGAAGTTTAACTGATATATGTATATA